>WFKH01011801.1:12824805-12881691 GCA_016163765.1 Magallana hongkongensis
ACCCCCCCCCCAAAAAAAAAAAATCAATAATGATCAATAATGGGGAGTAATGTGACAAAGCTAAACATTTTGTTTTGGGTGTGTGTGGAAAAATTCGATATATTTATATTTTATATAATATATTTATTTATTTATCTTACCTGTATAAAAAGAGGAGACACTGCGCCTCAAAATACAGTAAATGTGACCGTGTCCGTACTAATGATCTGACGCACCGGGGTCAGCGGTCTTTTTATGACCCGGCACAGATAGTCTCGTCACTGGACTCTCCTTGAATATAAACAACCATACGCTATCTGTATACATTGAATGACCTGTACTGTAAC
This sequence comes from Magallana hongkongensis, assembly GCA_016163765.1. Lineage (NCBI taxonomy): Eukaryota > Metazoa > Mollusca > Bivalvia > Ostreida > Ostreidae > Magallana > Magallana hongkongensis. Next base: position 12,825,132 of record WFKH01011801.1, read on the forward strand.
TAATTTCTGTGGAATTTCCGTTATGATACTGATAACCGTGACTATTCAGTGACTGGGTCCCTGTTAGGAATCAAAATTCAATTAACTCATGAATATATACTAGTTGAGGGAAACATCTTAAAGAAATCGTATTCTTGTTTTGGACTACTGTCAAGTTGTAAATTTTAAATTTACCAGGTGGGTGTAAATACAGAATTTACAAATGTTGTAAATTTTGTATTTACACCTACCCAGTAAATTCAAAATTACAATGCTACATTCTGTGATACTGATAACAGCAATGCAAGCATCTGTATCCACTGTAAATACTATACTGTGACCCCGAACCAATAATGGGCTCACGGGGGAAGCGAAGTTGAATATATGAACGCATTGGGGAAAGTCTATTTTTCCAGATTTTCAGGGCTTCAATTTGTAAGATTACTACACAAGCATCCTGTAAAATCACATTTGCTGAAACCATGAACGAGACAAAAGGAAGGGTAACGTTACAAAAAATCAACATGTATATATGTATGGGGAAAGTCTTCAAAACCCTTATTTTTAAGATCAACGCTACATTTTGTGATTTCACAGTGTTTGTTCAAATCGCGACAAACACCCCCTCTCCCTCTCCCGACTAGTGATGTTACTGAAGGAACGGTGCAACGTTCAACGTACGAATATATAGGGATACGAATATATAGGGGGACTCTTTTTTCTACAGTCAGTTTTCAAAGTTCAATACTATAATTTGTGATATTACTTATATTATTGTGATATTGTTATATCCTGATATACATGTAAAGTAGAGTTTTGTTCTCAAAATATTCAAGCCCCCACCCCACCACCACCCCCTTGAGCTCTGGTTAAAGTTTTATATATGAAACATTTTATAAAGATACACAAAAAAGCTTGAAAACTGTTACTCAGTTGAGCGAAATGGTCCACGGGCTCCATTGCTGAATATAATTATGAACGCAACTGAGGAATGATATAATAAAACGGCGTATAAAAAATACGCAAACTTATATAGGTAGCTATTTTTTTAATACTGAGCAAACAAAGTTATGTATTTGATGATCAGCTCTTGCTCCCAGTTAAAATTATCAAAATTAAATTCGATTAAGATACATAATAATTGCACTCAATCACTACACGCTGTCAATGGTTATCGTCTGATACCTTTATAAAACTAAATGTCAAAATACGCTTTAAAAACTTCAGGTAAGTGTTATGGGTTTATTATTTACAATAACTATATAGATCTTAAAATTAACCGGATTTTGTTGGACTGTAAAGTACGCTGGTTGTGTAACGACACGTGATTTAGGAAATGTTTTTCATGTCTAAGTTTGTTGACCCATTAACAGTTTAACTCAAAAGAAATTTGAAATCAATAAAAATCACCAAAAAGTTGCTCGTCTTAAAAAACAGAAAATAAAACTATTTACGTGATCTCCTGAATGTATCTTGAGGATCAAAAAGTCGTTAACTGACAATTTTGTAAATAATCTTATATCCGTGTTTTAATGTCAGAGGATTTCATCTTGCATGTAATAAGTACTACCGGTGTTCAGCTGAATCATCCATATTCACATAACATTTTTACTACTTACTAATTGGAATTCAGCAAGTGCATTCGTCTACTTAGATTTATAAATTAATACATATATGAACAATTCCGATTCTACGAAATGAAAATTATAATTTTACAAAACAATTTGATAATCCTTTGTACAATTTGGATACTTATGTTTTGTAAACTTGGAATGTTGTTTAAACGATTTTTGTACCTATTAGACGAATACGATTTACTAAATCGTTGGTACTACACAAAGAAAATGTACATATATTTTATTTTTATAATTATTTTTATACTTAATTACTTATACCAATGTGTTATACGTCAATCCACTACAGAATTCAATCTAAGCTACAAAAGTCGTTGTTTTAGATGAAATCTGAAATAAAAATTTCACTCTTATCGTGTTAATTCATTGTCCTTTACAAATTTATCCAAAAAAAATTTATGGACAATTTTTGATCTATCATTACTGCTTTAGGTCTATCAAGGAAACGTGATTCTTGTTTTAGAGCTTTCTAAACTTGTTTTGCTCTCCCCAAGAGCGTTCGAAAAGGGGGGGGGTCAAATGGTCTGCGTGGCATAAGCCAACTTTACTCTAATGACTCGGGTTCTCGTCCTGGCTGAACAAAGAAAGTGAATTGGTTATTATGGAAAGCGGTTCCAAGATCCTCCGTATGTGAATGGCATTTTTTGTCAAGTCGGGGAAGGGATAGTAGTAACTAGATGCCAGTGCTATTCATGTTGAAGATTAAAGAATGAAAAATAAACCGTCATCTCAAAATATTTGAATCTTTCTAATTTACTTCACTGGGGTCCAATCATCAGCTACATTATATGGGACAAGGGGCATGTCGAATAGAAGCATTTCAGGGTTACATATGGACAAAGAATTCGACCGAGAGACATTCGGGAACCGTCTAACGGAATATTGCAAAGAGCAGCCGAATGTGTAATTGACTCTTTTGGAAATTGAATGTTGAAACGACAAGACTTACCCAAAAATTCACGTGGATAAACGACGTTCATATCAACGATTCAACGACCCCTCGGGGTAGAAAGGGCCTTCACGCCACATTACGAAAATATACGAAATACCAATCTGAATGTTCATAACTCTTCTGACGTGGATTCACATTATCGCGTACATTTATATAGAGCTTGGGGATGAAAAAGGGTCTTTAGAATTCAAACTTAAATTACTAGAATTTATTCACATGGACCGGTATCATACGATACGTTACTTTTATATTACATGTAAGTAATTTTAAGCAATCAGTCATTATTTCGATTGCATGGGCATTTGTTCAGTCCAAATGGTCAGAAGCTGTTCTTCCTCATGAAAGCTGTATTGCTCCCTAGTTGAGAGAAGTAAATATTTAAAAAAAAAAAAAAAATACCAAAAACCTCTTCTAATAATTATATTTTGTTATATTTAATTATATTGACGCAAAACCATGACATCTCATTCTTTTAGCTATGAAGTCGTCTTACTGTCATGCTATCTCAAAATGTTTAAATTAGAATTTGTATATATGAACCTTAGTCTTGCCTTACTGGTTTCTAAATAAGTCTTTGTAAACAGCTGCAAGGGTTTCAAAATTTAATAAGGAGTGTTTTTTAATTGATATAAACATGTATATACAATTTCCGAACAGAGTTGTAATGTTTCAGGGTGCATCAAAGGTTGTGACGCTGTGTGGAGACACTAGCTGTTTAATGATGTTTCCTGTCAGTTATAAAGACAATCCCATTGAGTATCCGAGATATCATCCATATTGTGCCTTAGACATTTCGTATTTCTACAGATTGCAATATTTTAGTTGCAAAAAGTTAAATTGGAAAAGATAAAATTGGAAGTGAGTTTGGTTTTATCAAACGACGATTTCTCCTAAACCTACGCGCGCAGGTGACGTTAAACATTAAATTAACTATGGACGGCCGAAGGGATTTTTTCTGCAATTTTTAAACAATAAAATGCTTTTTTGCGAGTACATGTATGAACATGAATTTGAAGGGATTCCTTCTACAATATACAATCCTATGAATTTCAATATAAGTTCCCTCATTTATTTGTTCTGAGGAACTCACTAATAGAGTCCGGGTTTTCCATACATTTCGAGGTGGCATTATACTGTGTAAATATTAATATTAATGTTAATATTAAATGTTAATATTACATGTACTTTGAAAATTTCAGGGGGTCGTTCTACAATGTAGTTCTATTTATCACGAACTAAGAAAACAAAAAAACTTAAAAACGTAATTTAAAAAAAATATTTTTTTTTATTTACATGAAATATAAAATTAATATACGAATTCATTAAAATAAAATTAATATTGAAATTTATTTGTATCATTCTAAACGAAGCGAATTAGCTACATGTGTAAAGCTGTGACGATATGTAGTTTAAAAAAATATAGTATATTCTCTTGGAGAAGTGTGCCTGTGCATTTAGGGTAAACACGTGTTAATATGAGAAAAAAAAATTAAGGTTTCAGCGAGGCTCGAACTCGCGACCTTCTGCGTGTGAAGCAGACGTGATAACCACTACACTATGAAACCCTTGATAATATGCGGGTTTAAAAATAGCTATATATTAAATGCCTACCTGATAAGCTTTAAAATTATCTCCGGGTTGCCAATTCATATCTATTGAGTTAATTTTTAAAATGCGTTAAATCATCAAGCCAAGTTAAATGATATATAGTGTAATCATGCATTCTGTGGCGATACCAATACGCCAACGATAAATATTCAAAGGGGGGGGGTGTATCTAGGTCATTCTTTCAAAGGGCGGTAATCCAAATGTAAAACCTTTCTTTTGATCAAATGGTATATACCGTGTTGTTTTTAGTCTTTAGGAATTTTCTGTGTTTCTATTTGGATGATCTGTCCAAATTGCCGGGTCGCATGTGCACATGTGCCAATGTGTAATTTTATGACGTTACCGCTCTACTGAATAGTCCTTAATAGATAGGGCTAACGTTTATTCTCGTGTGAGCCACGTGTTATTGCCTGACGTCACTTGTACTTAGTTTACATACTACATGATTATTTAGGTCAAACAGCCATTAGACATAGCGTGCGCGGATCTACAGAGGTTCTCCGAAAATGCCCCCCCCCCCCTTCCCGGTGTAACCCTGGCAAACAAAATTCAAAATTATCCCTTGAACCCCGCCCACGAAAAAAAGTTCTATAGGCCTATAGATACGCTCATGCAAATCCTTTTAAGCATGTTAAGTGAAGAAGCCACCTCTGTGTCCGTTTTCCACATTATTCAGTTACTATAGTGATGATTATAACTTCTCACTATTACTGAAATTGTTGAAACTTGAACCAAGACAATTTACACCAAGTAATAGAGTGTGGAATGACAAGGCTAACTAAGCATGCTGCGACTATGCCAGGCCTGAAGGCCCTCTCATCACTTGACTTGACCTTGCATGCTAAACTGCCACAAATGGTTCACAAAAACAAATCGAATTTAAATATTTTATGCCTGATGAATTAATTAATTAATTCCTTGTTGCTGTTACATTCTTGGGTAATTAATTCCAATACTCAGCTTGTGAAAATAAGTCGGTCCTAATTCTTTTACAGAAACTATATCTCAGCGACTGTAAAATCCTGAAAACCCTTAGTCCCATTTTGTCACAAAATTCATATTGTAAATAAATTATATGAACATAATGAGTGACACTTCTTGAATAAAAACTATAAATAATAGCTAAATTTTTATATTTTGTTTTTAATAGGTATAGACAAACATACATATACTTGAACATTATATGTAACAAACATACAAAATACAGTTCAATGTGGTAGCACCCTCACTCATAGTGACTACAGTCTAACATAATTATATTAGTAAAGCACTTCCTTTGGTATAATAATGAAAGATACATTGTTAAAGAAAAATTACTGGGTTTTATTAACAGCTTTATTAAAAATAAAATGATTAACAAAACATAAGAGAACACAAAGTTAATCGAAGTAATTCCTCCAGCTGTGTCTACTTTAACATTCAATTTGTAAGAATAAGGAATTACGGATCCATAATGAAAGTAAATCATAATTTCCTGCAAAGTGGATTTGAATTTTATGTTTCCATCTGCAGATAATAGCTTGTAATAGCACATAGTAGACAATCTAACAGTATTCTAAAAGGTCCACACAAATCTATGATACTAAAAGGTCCACACAAATCTATGATACTACAAAGTTTGCTAAGTCTAAGAATGCTGCTCAGTTCTGAGTTTATATATATTTCCTTCTATTTCAAAGATCTTATATATATAATAATTAACAATTAATCAAAATGCACATATTTTTTCCATATCAAAAATAGAATTTAAAAAATTATGCCAATTACTGTAGAGAAGTACCAGTCAATATATAAGCAAACATCTATCAGTAGCAACATACACAGATTTTTCAAATGTTTATGGTACATAAAATGTACATGTATAAAAATACAGATGAAAAATTTGCTGCTTTTTTTAACATACATAAAATAACATGTGTAACAATTAAATTAATCTGGTACGTGTACATATCCTGAGTTATAAAGAAAAAACATAAATGTAAATGTAGAATTCAAGAAAACAGACAAGTTACAACAAGGGTAAAGGAAAGAATAAAGTGAGCAAAAATAAAGAGAAGAGATCCTTCTCCACAGGAAGCTAACTGATGGACATGCCCTTTGTATACAGAGACATGGTTCCATTGTCATAACCATATGTCCGGTACAGATTTCCCTTCACGGCGACATCTTCCAGCGCCCGTATCATCATGATTGACAGCTTGTGATCCTCCTGAGTGACCTTGAGTGTACTGAACATGCCGGACAGACCCGAGATGTAGGCTTGTGTCAAGTTGGCCTCGTATTTAACGGTGGCCACTACTCCGATCTTCCGAGCCTCAACGTTTGCTGCCTCTTGGATTTCTTGCGCTGAAATAATCAATAAAGGAAAAAATTGATTTTTCATGCTTTATATTTTCAAGAAATTTAAAAACTGAATGATGTAGACTATTGGTGCAAGAGAATCAGAGAAATTTAAATACTGAATGATGTAGACTATTGGTGCAGGAGAATCAGAGAAATGTTGTCGTAGTACCTGTGTTCCTGATCTGCTTGGTAAGTTGGAGTGTTTTTGTAGTTTCTATCACTTTCTTCTGTATGAAAAATTCACGGTCTGCAAACTCCTGCAAATCAGCAATGTCACATTAACATAATCACAGCTCTTCATTCACTTTCATGACGTAAGAAATCTAGATCACTATGAGGTAAAAAAAAATTTGAATTTTGCATTATGCCTACTTTAAATTACTGGAAGATTTGCAATCTTTCAATTCATTGTATGTTATCTTTATTATCTAAAAGATGATTAAGGTGACAAATAAAATGTGAAGTGGATGACCTGATAAGGTTAAAGAATACACAGAATAAATTTAAAGCTTTTTCTATGACAATATTTTTTTTTTATCCTACTGTGTTTAACAATGTAAAAAAAGCTTCCTGGGGAGACAGAGAAGGTAAATAAAACTATGATGGGAGCAAATCCTTACATGTTTGGTTTGGAGCGATTAGAACCCCACTAATAACAATTCTCTGGATGAGAACATCAAAATCAAGGTCTAATGTTCCAGTAAGCATAAGCAAAATACAGGTCCCTGAATGATTAAAGCCCCATAGTAAAATTGTGTCAAATATGAAGAGGAGAGCTTAAAAGAACCCACCCATTCCCAATAAACCCCTCCCCCCATAACCCTAGGCCTTGCACAATGATTTAGAGAAGCAGGTACCTTTAACAGAGTCCTGGTGAGATACCTCTCTGTGACCTGGGCTGGGATATCCACCTGTCCAAGGTGGAAATACTCCACATTGATGTGGAATCCCTGGTTACAGGAGCTGGGCGGTGGACACAGGGAGCAGGCTGTGAAGTTGTTACAGCTGCTGGGGCAACAGGCAGGGCAGCAGTCTCCTGGTGAAGAACACACAATACCAAAATACTAACTGTTGTGGAATGAAGACAATTCAAGACATTTGCAAAGGTGAATACTTGGCAATTCCATTTTATACATGCACTTCTATATAAGACAAATAAATTTAGATTTGTATGCATGCATGTTTGTACCAGTACAATAACAACTCTACAGCAAGATTGTAACTTCCGTCAGTGTTGACAAACATAACAGATAATAGTGATTTCTCTATCCTGAAAAAGAAGTGTTTTTTCACCTTCTAATCTGTTTTTGAGCCTCCTGTGAAAATATTTTTCCAGCAAGGATCGTTGTAGTCGGAACTGGTCGACGCTGTAGGGAACAGCCGCGTTCTTGACTTCACTCTCTATCACACTCCTGATGACCGAATCGTAGTCCATTCCAAACTCACTGTGTAAAACACCGATCTCTTTCTCTCTAAGTTAAAAAAATTCACTTACAAACACTGTACAGATCTTCATCATGTCGGACATCTTATTAGCTTTTTATTTATCATAATTTCAATTAATTAATTTTAATATCAGTTTGAAATTCTACAGTAAAATTTACTCAGAGAACAATAAGACACACGTAGGTGTAAAGATGTTTAAGATTCAATGTTTAAGATCTAATTCATACATTCAATATATTATTATAATAACACCTGTACTATAACTAGAACTGTCCTAATGGGACTAATACCCCCGCAAGGCTAATCTCAAATGGGATAAATATGAATTTAATCAAAGTAACAATAATAATTGAATCATAACGGTTTGTGACACATAAATAAAAAAAATATATTCTAGAATTGTAAAAAAGAAAAATTTTAGTTAAGAGGGCTGGATGGTCTTGGCCATTTTAAAGCTATATTTATCTCCTTTAAATGAAGAGCTCTGTATGAAGATATAGGAAAATGTTCAAATTTTAAAGCTAAAATATTTGGATTTTTCTTTACTAAATAATAGTTTATGGCCAAAAATATCATATTTAAAAGTTTAAGGCAGATCTGATGGTTGATTTGTGGACCATCTAGCCTCCTTAAAAAAGAAAAAAATCAAAAATGTCAGAACTTCACTGTACTTACATCTGTAATACATTTACAAATTTCTGTATCCAATGATATTTTTTTCATTTGTTATAGAGAAAAAAACACATTTGCAAAATAATTCATTTCTTTTAATGATATAATTCATTTCTTTATAATGATAGAAACTTTTGGTTTATATGAAACAGTATAACCCACAAATCACTGCCCATTTTAAAGATTATCAATTTTCCCTATACACATGCTCCATCTAAACCATGGCTAGGATAATGGCCCCCTTGGGACAAATGAATTCAGCTACATGTACACTTGTCACTGATGTTCTTATTAGCTCCTATAAATTTATCATTGATAAACAAATTTTTTGTATTGTGAGTTGATAGAATATTTATAAAACATATATTTGGTTATGAAATAAGGAAAAAAACAAACATCTGGATGTATTTATATAAATATACTTTAGTGTTTACTATCAAATAATTAAAAAAATGTGTAAGGATTACCTCCCTTACTTTTCAACATCAGTGTACATTTATATACATGTAGGATTAGGAAAATGAAAACTGTCATGAAATCATTAAATTTTGTCTGATATTAATAAAAATTGCAGGTGCACATCTTCAGATGTACAAATTTTCAGATTATTCCATGCAGTAGTAAAAAAAGTCTATGGGGGACAAAATTGTGTCAGCAGACAGACGGACAGACAGACAGACAGACAGACAGAGAGATACCAATATACCTCCCTAAACTTCGTTTGCGGGGGTATAATAATTCTTACCTCAAAAAGTATTGCACATGGTAGGAGATTGTGATTGGCATTTTGTCTACAGTGAAGACACCATGAGTTTTGGACACAGTATGGGCTGTCCCATCAAACTCCAGAAACCCCACACTGGGGCCAAGGATGTAACAGCCAAACTCGTATGTGGTGGATCTGTCAACTGCTCCTGTGATTTTGTTATACTTCAGAGCAATCTATCAACAACAATAGTACAAGTGTTTCTTATAAAAGTCAGACAAACATATTCTTTACGTGTAAATTCTTTTAAATAATAAAAAATTGCAAGCAATGTTCAGCTTAATTATTAATATTTTTACATGATTAAATATTTTTTGTTTTCATATTGATTAATGTAACAATGATTTTCGTATCAGCTGTGAAAACAGAATCAAAAGTTATTCTGATTTATCCCCTTTAGTGTTATGGTGCATGTTCTGGTATGTGTTCCTTGATCACATGACCTAGATGTATGATTAATGAAGTAGGAGACTTACTAAATAGCGGAGTTAAAGTTTTTTACCTTATAGTAGTCTAGGTAAACAAAGCTTGCTGGGAAGACTCCCAAGAAGACGATGAGAGAGAGAATCCCAGTGACCAGAATCACAGCACAGCAGAGCTGGTTAAATGAGATATTCTCCATCCGACGCCGGATAAACCTCTGTAGTCGAGATCCAGACTCGTCTCTGTGTAAAAAAAAATGACAGCTTTTTAAAAAATTGTCAGTACAATAAAAAATTTCATGAAGTGGGCATGGAATACCAGTAACGTGGTCAATCGAATGGTCATTAGGGCTGCGCAATAATACCGGTATTCCGGTGTATTGCGGTACGTGGACAAAAAATATCGTATCACGATACATTTTTTCAATACCGGTATACCGGGTTAATTGATCGGGCTCAGAATTTCGTTACGGGCTCAGGATTTCAAAATTCTGATTTGAATTAAAAATGGCTGATGCATTTGTAATCGTTCCAAACACGAAAGGAAAGTCGGAGGTTTTGATATTATGACTGCTCAAAGAGCTTCCCTAAAGCCAAAACATGTTGATATGCTGATATTCTTAATAAAGAATTTGAAGTAGGCCCTGTTGAAGTTGTAACTTTGTCTCCCTGCAGGTTGACACAATCAGTCAAAACATTCATTTCTTATTGTAACTGTAAATTCATTTATTGTTGCACAATTGTTTTATTTTCTTCTTCCACCAGATCAGTGGACTGCCTAAAATGCATTGTACCAAATGTACCTAATTAACTGACTACTTGGGTCTAGTCTTGCTAGATGATAAATCGTCTATAAATGTTTCAAGGATTTTTTTTAAAACGGTTTTTAAATTAACACCAGCAATGTTTTATTCTTTTATTTTATATAGAATTATAGAGCAAATGAATTATGTATACAAATCTATCAATTACAATCTATTAACATTTAAAAAAAAATCAAATTTTGATTTAAAAAAATATTGCAATACATATCGCAATACATTTTAAAATATCGCAATACAAAATTTTCCCCCAATACCCAGCCCTAATGGTCATAGACATACAAGTATATTTACATGTACATAAGTTTTTGGTACATCTATATTTATTTCCTTTAGTTTACATAGTGAGTTCAGAAATTTATCCATTCTCTCTTTTTCTGTACATCCATTTATATAATTATGCCTTCACTTACTGATGGTTTCTCATTTTAGATTCCTACCTCTCATCCCGTGTTCCTTCCTCAATCTCAAAAACACTCAACCTCTCCTCATGATGATCAGCATCCACTTCAGCTTCTAAAACATTTTTTTTTTAAATAAGAGTCTAATCTATGCTTACAATGTATGTCAAATATAAACCCTCCGACAAGTGAAATTCTGTACATGTATAAGGTAGACAAAACAACACGTAAAAATTCTGTTCCCAAACAAAATCATCCTTAATTTGAAGTGTCTATATATCTGGCATCCCAATATCTGAAGCCCTACTGTGTAAGATACGATTACTGACCTATGGACATCTGGCTGTACCGCCTGGATCCGGTCGGTTCCTCTCCAGACACCACATACTTATCTCCCTTATCTCCTCCTTCTCTGTCTGATGTCTCCTGGTCAGTAAGATGTGATGCCTGCAACAAACCACAATTGTGTTTATCAAGAGCATATTTTTATCCTGTTGCTGCATGATTGTCAGTATTCTGTTTATTTTAAGAACATTTTAGGTAAATTATAAATGTATACCTTTTATGTTTTACTTTTAATTTTAAAGTGTTTGACTATTAAATGACGTGTTTGAGATCTAAATTTCGAAATCTATTAAATATAGAATGTAAACACTAAATTGTGTTCAATGAGATTGTTGCCATTTTGTACTAATCTGTCCTATTGATCCAACTGGTAGATGATATTGAAAGTCTATGACATCTCTCTCTCTCTCTTCTCTCTCTCTCTCTCTCTCCTCTCTCTCTCTCTCTCTCTCTCTCTCTCTCTCTCTCTCTCTCTCTCATGGTGTAACAAGTATTAATTATACTCACAGCTGACACAGAAAACCCATTATCCTCTTGTGAGTGACCTCTAGAATATAGAGAGTTAACAGTTTTATTTAAGGCCATTGCAGTAGGTCCATTTCAGGGTGTATGTACATTGTATTTCAACATATATCACAAAATTAACAAACATGATTCAGAGTTGCATTCAAGTACTTATGTATATTATGCATTACTTATGTATATCATGCATAGCATTCTTCTAAAGTGTCAGAAAACATTGGTGTAAAATGGTAATACATGTACAATGTACATTAAAATTATTGGTATATGTATCGGTAATGAAGTATCAAAGCAAAATGACCTTCTTTTAATATGAATACATAAAAGTATATATAAAGAATGATTACATTGTCCTGACTGTATGGATTAACAGTTTGATAAAATATTTGTTTTCCTAGCAAATATTACAGAGTAACTCCAGTAGTTAGTACCGTTACCTTCTTAGTCGAAGTCTTGAGTCGGGTTGCCCAGTGTCTTTATCCACGCTGGTGTCACTGTCAACAAGGAAATAAACATTAAAACTCATCACAAGCATTCTGGGGGAATATATTTATATACATGTTTATGTATACTATTCATGTATACTGTAAATGTCTTTAATTCCATGTGTCTAAAATTTCATGATTTCCTGTGTTAGTCACTTTCCCAGTGTTTTTAATTTTGTGGATAATCTATCGGTTTTTCTTCGTTATAAAATGATCTATCATGATTTTAAAAAATTCTCATGAGTAATGAACATGCAACCATGCATTTACATTATTTTTCTTTGGAATCACGTGATATTACTGTCTATATCCCATTAAATGCTATGATAAAGTAACTATTTTGTCGTATATAATACACACTTGTGTATGATGCCCACTTCACATTTTGGGCCTGAAAAATAGGGGGGAAAAACGTAGTCTTACGACTTTATATCAACGTTAAAAGTGAACTGTTCAATATGAATACTGATAGACAACATGGGTATAAAGGATGTTTCATAACGCCTCGCCCTTTGCCCTAAGGAGTTGTCCAAGATAATAAGTGACAATTAGCGCACATATTCGTAATGTTAAATGGCTTCGACGGGGCTGCATAAAAGATAAAGGTTAAATGAATCTTCTGTTATAATTAGTTGTTTAATTAACATTACTTGTATTAAATAATACATAATATTCGAGCTTATTATTTTTAATTGATTTGAAAAGCACTACATGTATGATTACGATAAGCAAGTGAAAACTTAGGTCCTGATCATGCACACATCTACAGTACCGATCAGACCCAACCTAACACCAGAGTAAACCCCAACTAAACCCCGGGTTTACTTTTGGGGTTTACTCTGGGTTTACTTTTAGAAAATTTGGGTCCACTCAGGGTTTACTTTTGGTTTACTCTGGGTTTACTTTGGGTTTACTCGGGAATTGCTTTTGGGGTCAATAGTAAGCACTGAAGTGTGAAGCAGACCCGTCTTTTATCTTAACATCTTACTGCCTGTAATTCCTGTCCTTTGTATATTCCGAATACGCATGTAGCGTCTGTTTCAGGGGTATACTTCTGATCGGGGTTTACTCTCTGTGTCCACTCTGGGTTTACTTTGGGTTTACTCTGGGTCCACTCTAGTAAACCTGGAGTAAACCCAGAGTAAACCCAGAAAGTAAACCAGGGTGTAGTTGGGGTTTACTTTCTGTTAGGTTGGGTCTGATTGGAACTGTATTAATAACATCTGTAATGGCGGCCTACACGGAGATGATGAATCCACAGCTCAATATTTACGGTGGCTTAATGTTCACGGAAAATTGTCTGATCATGAACATAGTGAAATTAAAAACACCGAAATGTTTTCCACGTTTACAGTATTCCGTGTGTACCAAGCTAAGAGCGGTTTACACTCCATAGGTCATGGACCTAAATGCTTATATGTGTAAGTATAAAATATTTTTAAAATTAAAAATATTTCACATCGTTTTTTATCTAGTTGTGTAATGTCTGTAATATCAGATTACCAGTATTTAAGATCATCAATGTAGAATGTTAGCATCTATGTACATTCATCTAAAGTAAATTCATACATGTAAACAAACTAATATAAGAAAATTATCGTACTGGTATTGAAATATATGCACATCAGACCATGTTATCAGTAATCAAACTTTATGCATTCAACACAAAAATCATCAAAACGCTACACACAAATATAAGAAATGTTTTCTCCCCCACCCCTTATCAGTCTATTTATAATGTTCACATTTAATGATGTGATTTTCAATATATACAGTACATACTTTATTTTCATAGCCTCTTCATAAGTTGGTAATTCTAATAAAAAAGAAAGGAAAAATTAGATATTACAAATACATTGTATTAAAATATTCTAAGGCATTGACTAGTACATGTACATGATCACAAAAGTTTATAATATGTATGACTACCATGTACATCAAAAAAAGTTTTATTTCAAATGTTTGTTAATGTATGTGTTAAAAATATCTACTGTATCTTTATAAACTAATGTACATATTGGTGAGCAAAGATTGTCAAAACTGAATGTAAAGGTTTTTTGTTTTTTTTCATTGCAAAAAAATTCCATATTGAAATTGGGAATAACTATACACAGAATTGAGTTTCTCCCTTTTAATCGATGAATAAAATTACCAGTAAACAATATGGTAGGTTTTTGCTTAATATACCAGTGCCAAAAAAATAAATTGTTCATTTTTTTGGTCTGATTTCCATTTGCTAAAAATTCTTCTTTTTATAGGGGCATGTTCACAATTTTTAAAGTCACTACTTTTTTTTAAAAATTGACCATGCCCCATTCAGAATGTTGTGCAGTCTTATATATACATACATTTTTTTTAAAATAACAGTTTTTGAAACACATACATGCATACACAAATTGTTTGACTTTGTCGAGAAAAATGCTATCATGAGCATTATAGGTAATTACCGCTGAAAAAAAATACATACATGTATCCTTAACACTTACATATCAACTTTTCCCATGTTTATCAGAATCTGATATAATTTGTCAGAAATTTCATACTGGTTTTTAAGTCGTACACATTGAACAGTGATGGTGTGTATAGATACATGTATACACACGGACTGACATGTTAGTATGTATACTTGCCAATTTCCTGGGAATTTCGTCCTCCATAACCCAGGGCTCCATTTAGAGGACTCTCTAACCGCGCTAATGAAAACATGAATTAACAAACTTTAGTTCTGTAAGGTTCATTTCATTTCATAATTGTAGTTTTTAAATCCATCAAGATGAATTTCATTCTCTGGCTCTTTTGTTTACGAAATGAGGCTACACAGGTACCCTTATCAACAAATGTCATTGATCAAGTTATAATTAATATAATAAACAATAAATATATTGATGATTTTAACATAATTATTTAAAGGAAGTGAACATGAAAAAATTATCATGGGCTCAAATTTGTCTGTTTGATGTATATAATGATATCTGAAAACCATTTAGACATAGCTTTCCTCAGTAAGAAGATATATCACTTAGAATAACTAATTCTTGCAATCCATGAAGGCTGCCATATTGTTAAAATCATTACCTCCCTGCTGGGTTATCTCTAAGCATCTAAGAGAGGGCAGCACTGATGCTGACGTCAGTGAGACACATTGCATCTTTACACACGCTTAGTAACAGAGATAAAATGTCATCATCAAAATGTGAATTGAAACTTGAAATGAATGTAAAGAGTTGTCATTTTGAAACAAGGTTTATGGAGGAAGATTTTAGATCTCAGAATGATGCATTCCCACCAGGCACCAGCACTGCAGTTAATGTGACATTTAACTAGAATGGAATGTCCCTGGATCAGTGTTACCTATTTTTCTTGCACTCTGGAATTTCTTAATTTGTTGTTATGAGTTTGAACATTATGTGTGCTACATAAATGAGCACACAAGGTGCATTGCTCAGCATCCTGATTTTTAAAATGTGACTTAGTTCTGTTATTCTTCTGACAGCATAAACGGAACCGGCATACGTATCATCAAGATTTAATCTAATTAAGATAACAACAAATCAGAGAGGAAGATTTCTAGAGCATTTAAATAAAAAGTAACGGTAAGAAACTCCACAAAGAAAATGAAATTACATTTTTACATTTACTTGTATTTGAAATCTACAAAGAGCATTTTATTTATGTAAATACTGACTGCCACATCTCCGTACAAACATCTGGAATGCGTGGTCTCATATTTCACAAATTATCAATTTTTATTTTAAATTTGCACAAATCATGTGTAGTTACCTAAGGTTCAGTAATAGAAATATATTGAATCCTTGTCCTCTCATGACAGTACAAAATTTTGCTGCACATCCAGGCATAATTTTTCTTTGTAACTTTTATCAACTCTGCATAAACATTGACCCAGTTTTATCATTGACCCAGTCACCAGCAGCAATGTGGCTTATCTACGTCAGAGAACAGATGCATGCTGGGAAAAAATGGATAACCTCCATAAACCTTTCACTGAGAGTGTTAAATTGATAAAATCTCATGATAGAATTAAACAAAAAGGTTACAGTCCTCATTTCGAAATTTTAAAAGTCTTTTGAAATTTATTAGGCAACAATTATTATTTTCATGTTCACTTCCTTTAATTACCGTACCTAGTTTTCAGTGATCTATCTAGGTATTTTATGTCATTATATTCTGAGTTGAACATATGATAATAAGAAGATATAAAGGTATACTTACCATTTATTTCATTTAAATCTGGAAAAGTAATGAACAGACGCCATGCACTATAAACACTACATATAACTTTGGTATCACATTTACTGCTACATATGTACTAGTCATTAAATCCGGAAAAAATCCAACATAAATGTATATATTTTCTGAATTGCTAAAAATCAATGCATGGGCTTTAGTTTAAAAGATATCGGATGATATTTCAACACATTAATAGGCCAAAAAGCTCCCAATCCTAAATTACTTTGACCATAGAGCTACAATTCACCAGCTACCATTTGCACATTTTTTTTTTCACTACCTACCAACTTCTTGACGTTCCCTCGATTCCTCTTGACTTTCACTCTGGCTCTGGAGAACATGTCTCGCTGCATCCCTCATTCTCTGCCGATCTTCCTCCTCTTCATCATCTGGATCAAAATAATTTTACTTTTTAGCATTTTAGGTGCTCCCCTAATTAATAATTAATTTTTATTAATGTACATAATAAACAAAAAATTGGATCAAAAAGTCGCAGGTTAAATCAATCATCTGTTCAAAATATCCTGATACCAAAGATGAAACTGGAATGAAATACTGATATCTTTGAAATTTCAAATAATAACATTGTACAATGTATTTCTCACTCAGTGACAGTCTGTACTCTGTCATTATCACAAATCCAAACAAAAACCACTGCTTGCATTATTGGCATAAATAATGGTTGCATTATATAATGAAAACTTATTTCCAACAGACATTATCAATTTTTTTTCTACAAAGCAATCTGAATGTTTACATAATGCATGCAGTGTTGGGCTTGGCCTCACCTTTTTCCTGCTTGCCATCCTCCCTGCCCGACATGACTGACACACTTCCTTATATCAAGCCTCCTTGTTTTTCTACACTGTTGCTGCTATTCCAAAGAAAATAGAATGATACCATTATACACATAACCAACCCGCTTATTCCAATCTACAAACTAGGCCTATTAAAAAAGAGGGGCGACATTTCGATGTCAGACTCAGGGTTGCGAAATATTCAGCTAGGGGCAAGGCCTAGATTTTATAAGCACTTAGTAAATTACAAGCTGTCGTGCTGAAAATAAATATAAATGCATATTTAAACTGCGTTTATAAAAGCTAAACAATATCCTCTATACGCACTTTTAATCTGCTGCATCCCGATCATGTTTACGGAAAAACCATTCTCAAACGCACAGATAACCAAGAATGAATTACTATAAAGAAAACCAACACGAAAGGCTTCATATTTTCCGTTTCTCGTTCAGAAAGGTTTAGTATAGTTAATATGGGGTTGTTTTTTTTTAAACAGAACATTTGACTAGCCTATCTGTAAGTGATCCATTAATGTAAACAATAAAGGGACAATGTTACATAAAAGTAATATGCATGAAGAAATGAATACACAGCTAATATATAACACGTTAAAATCAAAATACTTTATAAGGAGTTCTTTTTAATTTCAATAATATACATGTAGGACCTAATTTTTCTTTTTGATTTTTTATAAGCTGAAATAAATCCTGTCATTCTTTTGAAATGGAAGGAATTTTAGAAATTATTATAACAGTGTGTATTTTTAAAAATTTCTATGAGGAAAATCTGAAAGTACACTTCAGATAAAGAAGTATTTTTATGTTTTTAAATTGGGAAAAAAGCATATTTAATAATACGTGTGTTATGGGTTGGATGAGAGGGGGCACCTACACTGTGCTACAAACTAGCAATGAATTATTTAAGGGAAAGACGGGGAGGTGGGGGGGGGGGCGGATCACTAAAAATTGCGACTATTTTTAATCAACGTGTTATAGAATCTTGGTTTATACATGTATTGAGCATGGTTGTGGTTTATTATAAATCAAGTTTGTATAAATGACACCTTCCTGAGCTCTATAAAAAAATAGATGTTGTTTGGAATATACACTTTTCAAAACCATTGACGCATTGACTTTCTCATGAATAATGAAATATATTCCCTTAAATTGACACATATTGATCTTTATACAAAATTGATTGGATTTATAGTAGTATACAAAATTGATTGGGTTTATAGTAGTATTAATCCGTACATTGCATATACATGTGTAAAATATCCTCCAAAAATACTACAAGTACATATAACTTGTGTAGTTGTGTGTGTGTGTGAGAGAGAGAGAGAGAGAGAGAGCAAATAATCTTGGGTTGTCAATTGTGTAAGACCAAGGTTTTTACAATTACCAGGGAAAACCAGTATGGGTCATGTGAACGTTGGATTGCAGACTTCGATCATAAGCTAGGTATGCTGGGTATCTAATAAACAATATACCCGTTTTCCTACCCAATCAGAAAATCGATGACAATAACTTTAAATAATTCAACCAATCACATCGCCGTTTACAAAGTTTTACCTCTTCAGGTAACGTAAATAACAACAAACGAGTACGTGCGTGATCGACCGTCAAGTCAACTTTACCAACGCAATCGCTTTTATCTCCTCTGGTCAAGTATGGTATGTACATTTTTGCAGTATTTTATCATTTCTTAAAGCGCTTAATCTTTTTGTAATGTTGATTGCGACAGGTATGCGGTTTTCGCTTGTGTTTCATTTTCTATATAATATGAACACTGAATTCATGGTTGTTTACCTGCGGAATTACCGGGTTATTTTTCTTTGAGTGGAATTTGTATATAAACACTGCGTTGAGAATACCACACAAATGCATTTACTAATGTTCATGTTACATGTACATGTAAAAGTTAGTGTCTATTTTGCTTCTTTTTTTTTCTTTTTTTTAAATAAAAGTCAACATATATAAGTACATGTAAGTAAGTAAGTAAGTAATTGTAAATAAAATTGAAAAAGAAAATAAATCCAAGTATAGTTTATCTAAATTAGATTAATACATATTCTTGCTGTGCACCTGCAAGACTCATATTAAGCATGCACAATGCGTGCAATTTAGAATCTGTAAAGCATTTTCTAGGAAGAAACTTAATCATAATTGACCAACATTTCGAGAATGCCAGATATCGATTTGAGATCATGTGTTCAGTTCCAACTGCATAAATACCCGTATTTCATTGATTTCTTTCTCTCTCCATGCTTCAAGTTTCCGGAAAATCCCCGAATGCCACTTCCATTTAATGATAAAATGTCATGCAGCTTTCTATTTTTTCAATTGCCTGCATGTTCCGAGCGATATATTGCACCCATTTTATTTTTAATCACATATAATACACTATGAAATAAATCGTTTGAGAGAGAGAGAGAGAGAGAGAGAGAGAGAGAGAGAGAGAGAGATATTGTTCATTGACATAATTATAATGTATGTTTCGATATCATGTTCTACTGGAATTTCTGGAAATACATAAATTTAACCATTTTTTAATAAGTGAGCTCAATTGCCAAAGAAATTTCTATCTGTTACACGATTTGTTTTTAAAATAGAGATGTAGGACAAAATCTTTTTTTCCAATGATGTTGCCATTTTGTCCTTGTTTTCATCATAAAAATGTATTAGTTATTGCCATTTGTCCAGAAATTTTGATTTACAAGAATCTACAAGTAATCTGTTGACATTTTTGTATGCATACATAATTCAGACACTAGACCATTACACTTAGTATTTAATTAATTCCCGCTGCGATCAAAATGAGTTTTGTGTGGTGTCGAACGTCAAACAGTGTTTTTATATAATATATATCATAAAACCAGATATTTTATCTCCATGATAATACAATGCTTCAAAAAGAAAATTATGTGGGGAGTCGGTGCTTTTTCAATTTTTGATCATCGAATGCTATATCATTTTTATATTGCTTCTAGTTAATCTTTTTATTAAAAGCATCTCCAAAGCGTCATTTTTTTATTATCTGTACGCCATATTTTTTTTATAGTGTTCAGGGTGAGGGTAACAATTTTTAACTCTATAAGAATTTATGGTGAAAAATTGTACAACTTGAAAATTTTAAATCGTGGTGATTTTTATTATGAATATGATGTACTTTCACCCACATTGGAAATCTCAAAGTGTTTTATACCACATTTTAAAAATGTTAAAAATATAAAGAAAGACATCACACTCAGATGCAGCTGCTGGAAACTAACCTTCCATCAATCTTTTAAAATGTCGATTCTTATCACATATATACATGCAGTGCTGTCCCTATAGAGAGCTTGGACTTTCGGTGGGATGTTACTATCTTGTTTGCATATCAAAACAAGCTTTCAAATATTGACCTCCTTAGCTTTCTTCTAATTCGCTAAGAGAAGCTCATTAATATTCATAGACTGTCAAAACCGGAAAGTTGTTTGCCAAGATCTGCTCTGTTGTGTGAAATTGACGCTGTTTCAACGAAATATACAACCCTGGATGAAGTCGGACGAGTGTCATTGCGTTCAATGCATTCATATCTATTAGCCAATGACTGGTCAGTTAACCATGAGTAGACTCCGCCTTCATCAAATTGGAGTTTGTCCAAAGTCCAAAGCTCTTGTTAAAACGGTTCTAACGCTCGAGTCATTCTAGTCACAACAATAAAAAATGCGTAAAAATACGAATGCTATTTTACAAAATGATGTAGTGTAATATGATAAATTATTGGTTTTTTTAATCACACTTGATTGACAGAAAATAATAATATTGAAGACCCTTTCATAAAATAAAATGGCACTGATGTTCCTAAAAATGACACTTTTTGAAGATACTTGGTATGCATGGCCCAGTTAGATTATTTTCCAGCTATCTAACTTATCACGTGCTTAAAATCAATATTTTGACAAAAATATGCATCGATCACTGAGAGCGAATTTTCCAAAGTGCTGTTTTAATATGTATGTTTTTGTTTTTAATTTTAATCTTATTTTCCGTCCTACCACGGGCAATTTACACACCCCATTCCCCCATGTTCATTAAGCCAAGTGGTCGATCATCTGAGATAACAAGAACATTTGAATGACATGTCTCAAATGAAAAATTGACGACTCTTGTGTTGATATTGCGTTTCCTTGACTAGAAATAAATAATGTGGCATCTTCGCAAACAAAATGTTTAGAATTAGATTTTTATGCAGGGCTGACTGGACCGAAAGTTCTTTAATCGTTTGCAAAGATGGTGTGTGTGTTGTGGGCGGGGGGGGGGGGGGGGGTAGAAAATGCATGTTTGTTGCAATTCAGACGTTTTATTTTTGTTACAATGATAGAGAACTAAATGAATAATTTTTTGTTCACAGGCAGATCATCAGCACAGTGAGGAACAGATAGAGTGTTGGCGGGAGGCGTTCGACATCTTTGACAAGAACAAGGACGGACACATCAGTCTACGCGAACTGGACACGGTGGTCCGCAGTATGGGACTGAACCCCTCCATGAAAGACCTCCGCTCATTTATCAAGGAGGTCGACCAAAACAGTAAGGGGTTTTAATGTGATATTGATATCATTGAACCATTGGGAAAAAGGAGGAGGAGGATTCTGCACTCTATCTGGAATTACGGTGTCTATATTTAGTTACATGTATATTTACTACTTAATATTACATTTTTATAGGAGATGGAAAAATACAGTTTGAGGACTTCAAAATTTTGATGTCTAAGTTTTACGTTAATAATTCACCCGAGGAACAGCAAAAAGACATTGAAGGAGCCTTTAAGATTTTTGATAAAAATGGAAACGGGGTGATAGAGAAAGCGGAGCTGCTGCGAATCGCCACCACACTGGGTGAGCCCCTCACAGAAGAAGAGGCGGAGCAGATGATGAGAATAGCGGACGCCAATAAAGATGGTCTGATTGATTACAAAGGTAGGAAGCAAACGTACCTGAACTAAGTATGTATTTCATCTAGCACGTATGTAAACAAGATGTCAACATGTGAAAGTGAAACTTTGTAAAAATAAGTGAAACCAAAGGAAGGGCAATATACTGAATGGTTAAGTACTTTCCAGTAGAATCTAATATATACCGGAATGAACTAACTCTTTTTTGATTTCATGCATGTAAAAGAGGTCATTTAAATGTTTAAATTCTTTAAAGGTGATTATTTTGCAAGTTTAAACTTTCTTATTGAGAACAAGGTTCAATTGCCGCATCTTTTGGCCTTTATTCTCCAATAAATTAGATGGTTCTCAAGTACATGTACTCTGTTTTTTTCCCCATTCAACCTAATATGTATAACAAAGAACAACTTAATATGTATAACAAAGAAAATACATATATAACTTTATTCGTGAATTTCATTTTCCCTTCTATAATTAACATAGACTTTTCCCATAAGTTCCATTTATTGTAATGAATCGACTACTTATATATATTCCACAAAACTACTACTGAGCCAATCAATTGAATTCTAACATTTTAATTTTCTTTTTCTTTTTACTTTTCTTACAGAATTCTCAAAGTTCATCACACGACCCGTCCTAAATAGCACCTTGGGACAGTGATTTCAGAAGGGGAGAGAACTATCCTCGATCAATCGGTGTACGATGCGGCAGCAGCAGAAACAAATTCATTTCTGCAAAAGGATATTTTCATGATGTTTATTGATATTAATCAACGTTAATTCATTAACAATTGCATATGGAATTTTCTCATTGAAGTCGTTTTGGTTTTTTTGCCAGGAATTTTGAGTAGATCTGATCGATTAAATAAGATACTGTATCGTTTATAATCAAAGGAGCAATAGATCTGTTAGAAATATCGCCTGCTTTTTTTGGTATACGACCAATGATATGTTTCCACAAACGGGTATGAAATATAGGTGAATTTGGGTTCGCCCACCCCTTTCATCAAATGTTTCTTGAATTCGCTTACCCGGTAATTTATATAACGGAAAGATGGAGGTCCTAGGAATCTTTATAAAACATGTATATATGCTACAGCAGTGTACTTTTATCTTTTCTTTGCTCGTTCGTGTCTTGGCCACTTTTATTATTATGTAAGTTGACCATGCAGTAATGCAGGCAAGAATTATATATGATAGATGATGTCATTTGATGTTTACTAGTATATAGTGCATATTTTTATCGATACTGTTATAACTTGGTTTTGTGAAGTTTTTTAAGCATTTTGTTTTGTACTGTTTTCATTACTAACATAAACGTTGAATTTTTAGATATATGTATATACTTAAGCTCTTAATTTTTTATCATGAAATATTTACGCATTATGTTAAAATATTACAAGTGTCAACAATATTCCAATATCAATTAATTGACTACTAGTCGAAATCTTAGATTGAACATCAAAATTTTTTATAAGTTCCGTTGTTATTGTCAAAGTACTCAAACATGTGTCCAGTCTTGAAATAAAATGCGGAAATCGAGTGTTATTACATATTCCCTGCTATTTTCTGTTAAGTTTATGTCGTAAGAAATATAAACATAAACTGTTGTACAATGCAAACAATCGATCAATATTTAATAAAAAAAAATTAACTTTTGTATTCTATGATGAATTTTACTATATGATCTCTATTTTTAGAAACAAACTGTCCTACTGTCCTTCTGACATTTTAATTTTAACTTAAAATTTTTATTCTCAATAATCTAAATTTTTGTAAAGGACACTACTTGTAGACAAATGCAAAAGCCATAATATGGAAGATCGTGCAATGAAATCTTTTAACTATATCAGAGCTCAGAGTGCTATTCTATATGTGTGTGTAACGTTATAGTCGTTAGTTGTACTGTCTCTGTAGACAATTAATCTTTAGTTAGTGGGTTTGTCTGTTTGGCTATCATTACAAGCAGGTATTGTTTAGTTTGTGTAAAATCAACGTTGTTATGCAGATGTTTAGTGTGATGTATTGGCACTAGAGGATATTATGTCAAACAAATTTGAATTAAATTTGTCATAAAGAAACTTCCGTTCCACGAATTTTTTCTTTCATATCGAGAGTTATCACCCCATCCATGTCCCTTACTGAAGATCTTGGGAAAAAATGGTCCAAATCTTGGGCTGTTGATTTTAATAGTGAAAAAACATTCATTTTACAAGAAAACAGAGGAATTGTCCCAGCATAAAACTCGGCTATGGTGGTGATTTTTTAAAACAATCAAATGCTCATCTATATCTAGAACTTCATTTTTAGGCTGATGCTATAACAAGTTTGTTACAACACATTGACGCACTTTGAAAATTACGCACTTTGAAAATTTCAAACTGCGTTAATTTTGGGACCAAGTCAATGCACTTTGAAAAAAAAAATTATTTCAAAGTGCGTTGATATCGTCGATATCGTCAATTTTAACGCACTTTGAAAAAAAATTGCCCATGGTATACTTGATACTTATATACACAATAAATGATTGTTTTAACCTTGTTTAGCTCAACGGGATGCATTAAAAAGAAAACCCAAGGGATTCTAGATAAGCCAACTTGATGAACAGTTTCTCGATTAAAGAGTTTTCTTATTAGCTCACGTGAGGTTGAATATGTATACATAGATTATTGAAACATGTCATACATAGAAATTCCCATATAAATATTAAAGTATGCTGCCATGGTTTGGGATAATTGTACACAAGAAATTGCAGAATTGCTTGAAAAGGTTCAGGTAGAAGCCGCAAAAATTATTCCTCCAGATCTTGTTTGTATGGTGAACTGGGCTAGGAAACTTTACATCTTAGAAGATTAACACATAAGCTACATTTAATAAATAAGATAATTAATGATACAGCAAGCACCAGATTATTTATATGAAGTAATCCATCCATTTTTCCCATTTCAACATACACAAATGTTAACATAAGGATTAAAAAATCTTTGTTTACCAATTTGTAAAACTGTGTCATATTATAACAGTTTTTTCTTTCATCTATTTAGCTTTAGAATGATCTTAGTGAAGATTTAAAAAAAAAAAAAACCTCCTTCATTTCCAATCTTTAAAACAAAGCTTAAAAGCTTGGAAGTAACAAATTCTTGTAAATATTTTAATTTTGGTAGCAGGAAAGAAAATACTTTACATTGTCAACCGAAAGCTTGCATGGATATCTTCATAGATAAAACTATTAGATCGATAAATTGATTGATCTAATGACCGTTTGATTGATTAATTAATTTGTCAAGTACTCCCTATGAGGATATTCACGCAGAGAGTATGCATGGAATATAAAGAGTAAAGGGGGGGGGGGGGATGAATAACGGGTAAAAATGAAATACCGTGAAATACCTGTCAAATGATTTCAGTTGAAAGATGGAATGAACACTCATTTCTGAAGGCACCCTTATAGTAATTCCTTATTGCGATTTTTTTTCAGTATTTATATGATTAATATTTCTTGCCAAAATTATAAGGAAAATCCAAAAAAGCCATATGCAACAAGAGTGCAGATTATTGTTAAATGATTTTTTCTGGCACGTCCTAACCGAGTGTGCGACTTTATATATAGTAATATCAACTTAATTAATAGACCTGCTCATATACAATTGACCTAATACAGTGTTCTGGATTAATTAATCCAGGATTAGGGAGGTGCGACGGGTAGACTATCGATTTAATCTTTGAAGAGGGAATAACTTGACATTTGTTAAAAGTTGGTGGATAAAAATTCAAAAATATGGTTTGTTTTTCAATATTTTTCGTAATTTTTTTGTGAATTTTTACTTCTTTAACTTTTCTTCTCTAAATATTCTCGAATGAAAATTACAAAGAACTAGGTAAACGTTTACTATGATTGAAATTAATTTCCAGGCTGAACTGAGTCCAGCGGAAGTGGAAGGTAAGTGAATATAGATCACGTTTTGATAAAGAATCATTTAACTTTTAGCTGCATATCAGGACCAATTTCGATACTTTCTAAATCTAATGTTTGATTATTTCGAACGAATTCAAACATGTCATTAATAATTAAAGTGGACTCAAACAGCTCTTTGGGTACATTTACATCAAAGAAATGGCTAGCTTGGATGAGGATCATGGTCATACCAATGCGGCCGTAGATAATCCTGGGATATAATGGGATATAAATTATTCATTCAGATTCTAATGGAATCCAGCAATTTTAAAATCCCCATTTAATCACATGCACGTGGCGATGCAGCTTTGTCATGACGATGGGGCCATATCCTAATGTTAAGAGTTCGAATCCAACAGTCCACTGCGTGAAATGGTTAATTCTCCAATCGCGCTAAGCGTATTGAACACATCCGTTTTTACAACATGAACACTGTCAATTTTAAATTGACAGTTTCCATGTCGTAAAAATAAGTGTATCAACGAAGCTGAAATAGTTTAAAATAGACGTTAAAAAACAACCAAAAAGATCAATCATTCCATTTTGCAAAAATGAAAAAATAATTTACTATTTTCATAATACCATCATTGCCATGCAGATCATATTTTGATTCATATTGAATGTGTGACAATCCATGCATTACAAATTATGAACAAGATCCTATTTCTTAAGTAGGGTGTTAAAGTTCCCAATCAACATCATTAAGATATTAATCAATGTATGAGTAACTTTCTCCTATCAGATAATAGAGTCCCTCGATAAGCCCAAGCCCAACAGCGGACATAAGATTGTTTAAAAAAAACCATTTCATGTTAGAATCTTAGACATAAATTTTTTTACCCAAATTTCCAATAACCATAATTTTATTAATAAGTATTATATCTTACAAATTAAGAACACGTTAATATTCTTCACTTTTTTATTTCACGTTAATATGTGTGCTCCTTTTCTCGTTATAAACGTGGTTTTGTGCGTGTGTGTAAATTCACGAACTGTGCAGTTGACAATGAAGTACAAATCAAATCTACCGTTGCGAAGTGTCGGGCTCGGGGTCACCATTTCAGGCTATTAATCAGCTTGTGATAAGATTACCAAATTATGTATTTAAGTGCCCATTAAAAGGGCATGATGACATAATTATTTTCATGAGAATTTTAATCTTCCTAGGCAATAAGTGCTGTATAAAGTTCACTGGCTTCAATTTTAAAGTTTACATCTGATTTTTAGTTAAAGTATTTTTCTACATTATGATTTTACATGTGCCGTGTAAGACAACCGTCAAATATTGGAACAATGGCATATATATATACATTCCATGTTCCAATAATTTCAAATAAATAATAATTCTAATATTAGAAAATTCCATATCGAACAAATGAACCCAAATGTCGTTTGACGAACTGACCCGTCTATTGTCTGTCTCAGCTGTTTCGTCACTTTTTGTCGAATTTTTACGAGAATACACAATGTCATACCTTTCAAAGAAGTCCGTTTCGGACAGTAAAATAAAATAAATTTAAAATTATCTTCAGTACTTTAAAATGTGTAGTTTTTGTTTAAAAAAAGATGCTTTAAATAACGATCCATCAAATTATAATTTGTTGTGTTGACCCACGTTAAAAATGCGTTGGTATAGTTAATTCTTTAAATACTGGTAAGTTATCATCCTATCACTCCAAATATTTAATAAATTATTAAGTAAAATATTATTTTGCATGTTTGTATATTATACTAGTGCAGTGAATGCCCTCGATATTATTTGCTAAAATGAAGGATTTGCAGCTACACTCATATCTTTCTCTCTCTTTTTGTGCAGAGCTTATCGAATGTTTTGAGATGTTCGACAAAAACAGAGATGGAACCATATCTGTGGAAGAGCTTGGTTCCATACTCAGAGCCCTGGGCCAAAACCCAACCAAGGCACAGGTAGACGACATAATGAAGAAAGCGGACAAAAACGGTAAATTGACTTTTTTATATATAAAAAACCCCTCTTAACCGGAAGAAATGATTAATGCATTTCTTGATTAAAAGAGGAAATTTTGATTGAAATAAAAGATGCGGACAAATTTTGTATTGAAAATATTAGAAAAGCAGAGTGTTTCAGACATTTAATATAAATGCCTAATATTTACAAATGTATGCAGCTAGTTATTCAGATCATCGGATACCAACACATTAATGAACTGTCAACTGTGTTTTCAACGACGTCCGCGTAACTTAATTAGAAAGAGCCTTTTCATGAAAAAACCCACCAATTATCGTTTCCTTACAACACCACCCAAGCCAACAAAATCTAAGATTTTCATAAAATTCGGAGTGATATTGTGTGGCTTCCTTACAACAAAATCCCAACAAAACAATAAAACCCCATGATTTTCAGGAACGTTCATAAAATACAAAGATTGATTGTAATGAGTTGTAACAATGATGTGTCAGTTGAAGACTTTCCTTTTTTTTTTTTTTATAGATTTTTATAGAAAACTGTATGATATAATAATTATTCTGTCGACCATTAGAGGTATGCTAAATTGATCGATAACAATCTAAATAGTATGTTATGATAAATATAATAATCGTTTGTGAGTAGTCGTCTTGTAAATGAAATGTGTTGGAATGGTCAGCAGCAGACCTGCACGTGTAGAAGGAAATTCGGGTTGACATGCCAGAATTTTCCCGTCGAGCAACGGATTAGCAATCGACTCAATAGATTCCAAAGTTTAATATAGACATTGCCCTGTGGTACAGCCATAAACCATGTACTTATACATATCTATTCAATTGCGTGTTTTCCGTCATCACGATTTCCTCAGGAAATCATGTCCTTATAATTTTTCAATGATAGGAAAAATATAGGTTAATAGAATATTATATAAATTGGCGGGGCTATTTTAATATAGAAATCGATTAATTCAGAACTGAATTTAGAAAACTCACATTTATTATGTTGGCGAAGGGAAGGGGGAAGGAGAAGTCTCAAGAGGAAATTATACCACATTCAGTTTATTACTTTTTGTATTTTTTAACTTATCTATGGAGGAGTGTTCGAGTGGTGTAGCGGAAAAAAAGAATGAAAGATGGCACACAACAAACAAACAAACAAACTAACAAACAAACGAGTAGACTAATACAGATATTGGCTGCCAATCAAGAAAGTCGTGTTTTTAAATTTACATTGGAGGATTGGTTTTTATCATTTTTTCAATTACAGGTGACGGCGTGTTGAGTAAAGCCGAGTACGTCAGTCTGATTTCCGGGTACATGGTGGACCCGGAAGTTGTCAAGGCGGAGCTAAGAGAGGCCTTCATGACATTTGACAAGTTAAAACGAGGCTACCTAGATCTAAAGCAAATGTCTAAAGCTCTGAGATGTGTAGGAGAACCACTGTCAGAGATAGAAATCAATCAACTGATTAAACTTGCGGACAAGAATAACGACGGCAAAATTGATGTGGATGGTATGTACCCTGTTCACCCTAAATATCCATCACTGCGCCAAAATTAAGATCGTATACCGTAATCTAACTTTTATATGCGACGAATTAATTTCGCGCTTTACCTGTGATTAAAGGCACCATACGTTTTAATTTTTTCTCTTAATGAAAAAAAATATCCTTGTACTATAATTATTATCGATTTTGTTTCATTAAGAGAAAAGATTAATACGTCAGGTGCCTGTGCCTGTGATGAACTGTCCTGCCAATGTAGAAAGGTTTGTGTTGAAAATAATTTGCGTCGACTAGATGAGACGTTGAGAACTTCGCGACATTTTCGGGCACAAGAATAAAATGTAGACTACAGATACATACTACCGTGTGCCTTGGTTTCTTGTCTATACGATAAGATCTCTTCTTTTAAAACAACATATGTTCATTTTACTTATATCCTGTAATTTGTTTTTTTTTTTACACATTTGAATAGCAATAGTACATAGTTAATACCGGTATAAGCCGGGTCTGAATTGAGGCTCATGTTCAAATTTTATTTTTAGAGATGGTGCTCATTTTTCTTTCGGACAAAACCTCTGGAAAACCAAAATTCTTTATAATTGCAGACTATTTTTAAAAAAAAAATTCAAAGAATACTTGTGTAATTTGGTGATTTCGTGTTTCCATAAGCATATTTCTTTAAATTTGCTTAGATATGATTACAGTCACGTAATTACAAAAACTTTACAATTTCTCGTTTCAGAATTCGTCGAATGTTTATGCCAACGGATGTGAGACTTTTCCAGCAGGTTGAAGCCAAAACTATTATAAAACAATGTGAATTTGCTTATACGTCTTTCACAATTTGTCCATGCAGCGGAAAATAAAGAAATTTAATAGGCCATTACACAGCCCATGCAGAATGAATTTTTTATTCGAAATGACTATCATATAGTCATTTCCTCTTGTTTTGCTTTGGTTCTTTCATCTTTTTCAGTTTCATTTTTCATTCCTTGAAATATATTTAATGACAGTCATCACCAGAATTAGAAATGCGCTGAGCTATCAACTTAAAATCATTGTGTTGAAGTGAACTATATTCGTCAAGTGTTTGTCTATGATTCATAACATGTCTATGTAATTGTAAATAAATATCTTCTATCGGATGATGTTAAACATCCAACGATACTCAAGTTTTCTTATTTAGTACAGAAACTGTATTCAGATATATTGATGCTGATCATATAAAAACATTATATACACGTAATAACAACTACATAACTAATAGCAGTTGGTTTGCGTTTTATTTGCTAACACAGTATTTGTGTAGAGTTTTCTGGGATGTACTAGCTATTTCTATATCGAGCATCAGTGTAAATTAAGATACATACAGAATTTAAACTTGGAAAATGTAAACGTGCCCACACTCCCCTGTAATTTAGTTCTATTATAGCAGTTTGCAAACAAAACTTAGATAATAAAGTATTAGTAAAAAATGAGTTAAAAGCTCACAGTAAAAAAGTGATAAAATGTTTAAATGCCATAATTTACATTCAATAATGTATTTTAAAAACTACATATGTAGGTGCATAATTTTTTTTGACTCGATCAGCAGAAGCAACAATCTTCGGTCTCTAATTTTAGCCCTAGGACAAGCAATGAATTCTAAAAAACACGCAGGAAGGTTTTAAAATTCGGTTTTAAAGTTAAAAAAGAAGATAACTAATACACATCCAGGGCGTCTCTCTCTCTCTCTCTCTCTCTCTCTCTCTGACCGCTATAGTTGTTATCAGAGTCAACGAGTCAAATAAGCTGTTATTGCTACCCGGTTTCTGTTGTGCTAAGAGAATATAATGCGTTGACTCCTCTTAGATCTTAGATATGGCACCGACCCAAGTTACCCGTTGCAATGTCTATAGGTCAATGCTGACATATTATCAAAGGACATTACAACATCATGTGTCCAAATTGGGATTTAAACGAGCGTCCTTCCGGTTAATGGCTAAACGCCTTTGACCAAGTGGACCATAATCGTGCTTTCAAAACTAAAAAAAAAAAATGTTTACATCGAATATGAAAGTAGAGCGCTTCTGGGTATTCCCCTCATTTCGATATATAGAAGTGCAAACACGAGCGTGATTGCCAAGTACTTGAATTATAAAATTTAAATAAAAAAGGGAGATCTGAAGGGAAGATACTTCCTCATACAGAGATCGAATGCAGCATAACCAACTCGAACAAGGTAAGCAGTTACTATACCAGTATATATATGTACAATGGATGATTCACTGGATATCACGGGCACTGGAAGTTATTGTAAATATATTGTATGTGCATGTATATGTCATTTCTTAAGAAATTTGTTTTGTTATAATATTTAAGCTCAGGCTACTGATGAACGTCAACATAACCCAAATAATTAGAAATTAGATATACATGTACATAATATTTATGTTATTGTGTACATGTACAGTACATATTATGCTTAATGTATACATACGATATTACTTTTCATGTCCCTTCATATCCATGTGCCAAGGTACCCTGTGATGTACTGTATGATCTAGCGAGCTAGGTGCCTGTTGATCACTGTACAAAGTACATGTACAATGGTATAAAAAAGTATCGATGTACCTTCAAGTTCATACCAGGAACAGATCCAGTATTTGCACGGGGAAGGGAGGTGTGTGTGTGTGTGTGGGTGGGTGGGGGGGGGGGGGCTCGATTCGCCATAAGGTCCCCAATCCCCTTCCCGAAAATCCGGTATCTAAAGATCTTGTAGGACAGAAAGTATTCTTACAATTTACTTGTTCTTGTAAATTTTCTACTTTTTATGTATTATTTACTTTAAAGAGACATGGTGACGCACAAACCCATGATTTAGCAAATATCGAATTTTTACACGATTTCCACATATTTTATATATCATATGAAAAGATGAACTTTTGAAAAATTACGGTGTTCAAAAGTAAATAAATCAAATTAAAAAGAGAAAAATAGAATTAAGCGTTGGGCCAACAAGAAAATATTGAGTTTTTCTTCCGCTTCATAGCCACGCAAGCGCAGGGGAATGTAAATACTGCAGCGTGGCATACATCATGAACCAGAAGCCTCTCATTGAAACACGATGTCTTCAAGAACTATATATTTATTAAGATGCATTCACTATTAATGCATATTTCTTACCACAGACATCGAATAGCTTCAAATTCAAATTCTTTTTTCTGTGTGTCAATCCCACTGTAACTATTTTTAGACAGAAATCGCAATCACGTGACACTAAACCAATGTCCAACACAACTCGGTTTGTTTACATGTGCAATTTCCGGATGAGTTTTAATGACCTGTAAATTGATAAGTGATGACTTATTATGCCTGAAACCTTCCGTAAGATGAAATTTCGAATAACTCTTCTTATTTCCGTTGTCATAATCAAAAAGTAAAACATCTATTTTGAGTCACCGTGCCACTTTAAAAAGAATATTTTTATTATATGTATAGTCATATTTTTTTTATTGGAAAGGGGGGGGGTCCCTTAATCTGCCACTGCATACAAGGGAAAGTACAAATGCAATTGTAGAAAAAAGAATCACTATAAAATATTATCGGTGTGAGGGGGCAACTGATAAAAAACGTCAAATACAATGTCCAATATCAAGGCAAGCAATCATCCAATGTAAACATTAGAAAAAACCCGCATAAAGCTTCTTTTATCATCAATTCATCGTTCATTGAAATCAAGTGCGCGTTGTTGTGGCAGACCGCATACTGTTTGCTTATATTTTGAGACACTCATTCTTTTTTCAATCCAACCTAAGATATTTTATTCCAATGACGAGGTCTCTTATTTATTTATACTCTAACCTTGGATCTGTAGTATGTATTGATGTATTCATACCTTTTGAAATTCACGCTAACATTACTACACAAAATCCTGTAAAATTAATGCAGTGTGATTGTGGTTTCTACCCCAAAATGAAATACACATGTATATATTCTTAACAATTTTGAAATATAGTCAATAGAAACTCTAGGTAGAAATTAACTCTGGACAATGTGCACGCGGATTTCCCATTATTTTCGAATGATTTCAGATCGTTTCAGATATATCGCGTTTAAAGGGAAAACAATCAGTGTTGGAGACCAAGTATACCCGAGTACACTATGTCACGCATACAATTTAGGGCCCGGAAATCCCCCCTTTTTGCATGTACATAGACAAGACAAGGGGTTTTTTCAAATTAAGTTCAAAGCCATAAAACTGATTGATCAATTAATATACACGTAGTTCTTAAACCTAAAGGTTGGCAAATATTCATGCACACGGTGAGTCATATTTAGAATTAAACACTTCATGACAATGAAGTTTTTAAATTTTTTCTCGTCAAATGATTCCCACAGAACTCAATACATGACAACTAATATTGGTTCAATGCCGACGTGTTTAACAATGATTTGTATTCAGAATTTCTAATTCACCACTAATTACTTTCCAATTGCAATATCTTATTTTGCATTAAGCATTGGTCAGACTAGAAGAAAGATAATTATTTTCTATAGTCTGTGATTTATTCATTTATAAACTTTTCGTATAGACTGGCAAGGTTTTCCAATCCTTAGTCTAAAGGTATTTTCCTCATTCAGCGGATGTTATCTTTTATATATACGTTATATATCGATTGAAATAAAAATAGTTTTTTATTAGAATATCCAGGCATATTACAAAAGTATGACAAAAAATCCAACCGAGATACACATATAATGGGGAAAAATATATTAATAGTGGACATCTCTTTAAAACTTTTGATAAGTGTCGGTGCATGAAACTGCGGTTTGATACCATAATCTTCATGTCATATCATTGGTATCCATGATACAAAGAGCCCACGGGCACTAATTTCTGCGTTAAAGTTTTTTCCGTACTTTAACAATAACACAAGGTACATCAAACTCCAAAATACGTTGAGTGTACACCCCTTCCGTGAATTGCAATCAATTTCAATTTCAGAGGAAAAGCAGCAAATTCAATAAGTGCTACTTTATATAGTACCATTCTCTTGCACGATAATCATTTCAAAAATACTTAATTACTGAGCCCTAAATAGCAAAATAGAGCTATTTTACGATCTTCCTATTATTAATCCTGAAAGTTAATATCATTTATTGGAAATTTTCCTAACAAGTCGATATTTAAAATCTGTGAACACCCATAACTTTAAATTCCTGGCATATCTACATGTACTTGCTTTTTAGTTGACCAATGAATTTAAGTTACTCTTTGTATGATCTTTACATTCCTAACATATTCACTTGAGTTGCAGTTGGCCTATGGATATAAGTAACTGTTCATATCATCTCTATACTCAGTCCCGACATATTTACTTGCATTTCAGTTTTCCGGTAGATCTAAATAACTGTTTGTATGAACTTTACAGTCCAGACATTGTTTATATTTCAGTTGACCAATGGATCTAAGTAACTTTCTCTATGATTTTATTGAATCAATGGGTGAAAATATCCGTCTCTATGATTTTAGTTGACCAATGGATGTAAATAACTCTCTCTTTGGTTTGAGTTGAATAATGGATGTAAAATAAAATAACTGTCTCTATGATTTTAGTTAATCAATGGATATGTAAATAACTGTCTGATTTATGATTTTATTTGACCAATGGATACAAAATAATGTCTCTATGATTTTAGTTTAACAATGAATGTATAAATAACTGTCTCTGTGATTTTAGTTAACTAATGGATATGTAAAAACATGTCTCTATGATTTTAGTTGACCATGCAATGAATGTATAAATAACTGTCTGTATGATTTTAGTTAGCCAATACATATGTAAATAATTGTCATACCTATGATTTTAGTTCATTAATAGATGTATATAATTGTTTCTATGATTTTAGTTGCTCAATGGATGTAAGTAACTGTCTCTACGATCCGGCGGAAGAGGTCAGTCTTCCCGAGTTTCACCGGAAGTACCCAAAGAGCTTGCCCATGCTCGTGGTGGTGCTAGGTGGTTATGATGGAACCACCGAGTATGACGATACCCCCAGTGACACCGTAAGCTAGACCCACTTTACATCTGAGACATCTATGTAAAAGTCATTTATATCGTTAACAATGTCCAGTAATAAAAGCGCCATCTATCGGACTGGTACGTTCGTTGGCACTATGGTAAAAATATCATGTTTTGTTAGCACGATGCGTTTTGTTGAATAAAATTCAGACTGCTATGTTAAATTATGTACCCGATTCTTCCACCACACAAATACTGAGTAACTATACTGATGTCCAAAAATAAAAAGATTTTATTGGTTTAAAAACCCTTCACTGCAAATTGACAGTTAAACCAGCTTACAATGTACGTCATTTGGATCCAATTGCCGTTTTGATGACTAGAACTGAAACGATCGTCTTGTCAACCGATGATTTGATAGAGTTTAATCGATCAAGAGTTTAACATTTATGTATTTAACGTGTCTTTTTTCACAATTATACAGATCATCCGATACAACAACTATCAAAGCGTTAAAAGAGGATTGGCACTGGATCCCAAAACCAGGAGGAATTACATCAGTATCCCCCTCAACTCCAAGTACAAGTTTAATGTCATCAAATCCGTCGCCACCAAAAAGGGTACGATACATATATTCACACATCGTCAATCTTTGTTGTAACATTACATGTTTTTTTACATCCCATCGAGAACTTTTTCTTTTTTTAATTCCCTCCGTGATGTCGTAGTTGTCGACAAAGTGATGAAAAATGATCACCTGGTTCTAATCAGGGCCTGTTTTTATTCCCTGTTTCTATTGGTTACTAATTTTGATATATTGCGTACATACATGTGTACGTTAAATTTTTCACCCATTTTTCTGGGAAATTTTAAAACGTGACTTTTAAAGTTTATACAAAATGAGATTTGTATTATTTTATTTAATGCAGCTTTTGATATAAAAACTTATATTAAAATTTTATAGAGTAAAGTCGAACGAATTTGCCCTGTGTAATTAAATACGATTTTCAAATACATACATGTACGTCGTTTTTATTCATACATTCACAACATACTTGAACTATGAATGCGTATACACGCCCCACCCCCTAATTGACTCAGTATTAGATAACACTTTTATACACATCAGATTACGTGGCCTCCGTTAAATTTGCACACTTAAATAATTTTAATTAACTAAAAACCGTGATTTCAGAAGATCACACTTTGGCCCAAATCTTGGAGAGTAACCCGTTGCCCGTTCTGATCCAGTTCTCCGAATCCAGGGACATTCCCACGGAAGGCAGAAACAAGGAAGGCAAGCCCTACCAGTTCCTGATCACTCACGTCTATGAAGAAGTATTCATACAGGGAAACTTCATAACGGACGGTAAATCACCAACAGTAGAGCGGTGCAATCAGAGCATGTCTTTGTCGTTTGTTAGTTTCCTGTTGTCATTATGTTTACTAAGTATTAGGTGCATTTAGCCTGTCACTTCCTTGATTATTATTTTTCAATTTTTATTGCAACAAAAGCGAGAGGTGGCGCTCTCTTATTGGTGGAGATTTAAGGTTAAGAGAAGTTAGGTCAGCTGCATGAAAATAAAAATCTACTTTAAAAACATCTTAATATAAAAATGTACTCAGCAAACATTTCCGCCACATAATAAAATATGTTCTCACAATCAAAGGGCTGGGGAAACATATAAGATTTGTTGGTTAATATAAATTTATTTTATAACGTGTGCACATCTTAAGTTATTTAGGCCCTTTGGTTGGGATGAATCGCTATTTCCTGAACAAGATGATGCAAATGCCCATTGCATAATTTGATAAAATACAGTTCACAGTTTTATTATACAATGTTTGAATAAATTGCTTTTAAACACAACGAAAGTACACAAAAGCAATTTTCCTTTTTATAGTGAGTGATATTTGTTTCAACAAACACGATGAAAAACAAAAATCGTCAAAAGTTGTTGGGTTTGAAATTCCCAACCTAAAATCCCTATCCTTTAATCAAACGTGTATCTTATGTTCTTACCACTGAGCCACTAACGTCACAACTATGAATCCATTTTTTTTACATAAAAGTTTGTTTACATTGTTGGTGTAAATATTAAAACAATAAATTTTGTGATTTAACCTTGTCAACCAAGTATATTGAACAAAGAGCTGTCTGAGAAAAGAGACGAATATATAGTCATGCCATGCCCTCAGATCATGAACAACAGCTGTACTAAACTGGACACGAAAAAGAGACGGACTGACTACTGGATGAATCCTTTATTACCTCACAACAATATCATTCATATGCCAAATTTCTAGCTATAAGGGCTAAATCCCTTCTCACTATATGAAGTATCTCCGTGCTATTTTTCCAGGGAAGATCATGAAGCAGGCGTCCAGCTTCAGTTTGTGTCCTATCATCAGTGTAGCCCCGGTCAAGGGCTTCACAGACCGCACTCAGAAGAAGTTTGACGAGTATCTACAGAAGCTAAAGCAATACGTCCACAAAAACACAGTCTTCTCAGAAAACCAATGCGACTTATGTAAGTGCATCGACTCCCCGCGGGATAATACAAATAGTTTACATAACAAACATAGATTAACATTTTAATTTGAAATTCATAAGCGATTCAAAAAGAAAAAATTATTTCAAATGATGAACAAACATTTCCCGATTTTTTTAAAGACTGGAAATAGTGAGGAATTAAAGCATGTTTTTTTTTTCCCAGCAATCAAAGAACTAGCACCCGACGCAGCAGAAATAAGTGACGTCATAAATCCAAAAGATAATAAGTCGACCGGAGCTTCTACTACACCCCCTCCGCCACCCGTCCGGGGCAAGTCGCTCAAAAAACCGAGGGATTCCGAAGAGGATGACGACGGGGAGGCATACGAAGTGATGGAG
This sequence comes from Magallana hongkongensis, assembly GCA_016163765.1. Lineage (NCBI taxonomy): Eukaryota > Metazoa > Mollusca > Bivalvia > Ostreida > Ostreidae > Magallana > Magallana hongkongensis. The sequence continues at coordinate 12,863,813 of WFKH01011801.1, forward strand.
AATCCGGAGGGTGAAATTGACACATACCGAGTGGCCGTTAACCCGCCAAGTTACGTCAATGATAGACTCTGTAGGGTTAAACCATTGTCTAGTGAACCCAGCGTCGAAATAGCAGACGACAGCAAACAAAGGGATAGTGGGGAAATATACGAACCGATGGAAGACCCAGCTGATTACCTTGAACCACAGAAACCTCTAGAGAGCAAACCCGTTCCGGAAAAACCTGAAGATAGCAAACCCGTTCCAACGTCTCGTCTTCCGCCCAAACCAAAGAAAAAGCCAGAAAAACGCCAGCCTTACGAAAACTCCCAACCTTTAAGTGACGAAAAGGAACCACCGGTGCCTCCATGTCCAACGAACAAGGAAAGTGAGGTGTCAGGGGAGGTCAAATGTACATACTCACGGACTCCATGCTCGTTTTGTATCGAGGAGAAGAGTATACAGGACATTGTGCACGTACTCGGTCTTTTGCGCTTGAACAAATACGCTGAAAGATTTCAAGAGGAAATGGTGGACGGGGAGATACTAGCGGGACTAAGTGTTGAAGACTTACAGAACGAGTTTAGTTTCTCAAAACTGGAGGCTTTGCGTCTCTATAGGTACATTGAGAAAGGGCATGTACCAAAGTAAATACGAGTGTCATTTGACAATAGTGAACACTGGTTTTAGGGGATGTTTATGCAATAAACACTCCACTTCATGTAGACTGCTTCAATGTTGTTCATTTTAGGCGCAAACTGCATTTTAGGTGATGAACCGTTTAGCAGGCCTTGAAAGCTTTCCTGCCTAGTGCCGCCAATAAATTTAAAGAAGAATTGTCAATCGGTCACAGATAATGTCCTTTACTTCACTATGAAGATCTGCTTTGTGCATAATTATACAAGTCAAGATGTTGATTAATGACAGTATTTTTAGGGTCCTATCACATATTTAAGGAATACTTTAAATACCATCTGAATAAGAGAGATAACTTCTATAGAAAAAAAAAATCCAAAATATTAGAATATCTCAATAAATAAGTTGTAACAAATAATAGTGGATGAGCCAAATAGATTACCAAGTTAAGACACATCAGTTTAAAAAACCAACGTCCTACGGACTGATCTAAAGGGTTATATGTAACACCCTAGTTAGGACTGATCTAAAGGGTTACATGTAACACCCTAGTTAGGACTGATCTAAAGGGTTACATGTAACACAATAGTTAGTACATGTGTTTGTAGTCATTACTACAGTGTAGTATAGTACGGAGACAGTAGTGTTCATATGAAGTTCAGTTACATATATATGTTCTGTAGTACTGGATGTTATATTACACAAATGTTTGTATTGTTAATTTTATACTTTTGATGTTTACAATGCGTGTGTTGTAAATTTTGTTATTGCTGAGTTTAGAGCAACATTAAAAACAAAGTTTGCACAAATGAGGCCAGACTAGCTTGTAGAACCATTTAAACAAGAGCTTGGACTTAGGGTAGTTGTGTCAAACAGCAATGTGACGTAGGCATGTCTATTTCATTGCTAGCCAATCAGCCATGGATCTTTGAAATCGACAAGATTTGTCTGGCTTTAGAGCGAAGACTACGCAATCGGTGCATATTTCGCTTCAAACCGCATCATTTTAAACTTGTTTTGCCGCAAGAAATAGATAGCTACGTCCTAATGAAAGTCCAAGGTCTTGTTAAATTGCTTCTAATTCTGTTTTCATTGTGTTTAAAATCAGATTAAATGCAGGCACGTGCTTTTTAATTGGGAGAGGGGGCGCAGACCTACTGTTTCAAAAAAAGTGGAGTGACCAGCTTGTTTACAATGTACTTTAACAAATGTAGTTTAAGAACAAAGTTGGTTACCGAAACACAACAACCCATCCCCCCCCCCCCCCAAAAAAAAAGCAACACCTGTATCAAGCACGAATGTTGTTGTTAATAAACAGTCACCAAAGGATTGCTCTACATCAGCTTCAAACTATGAATCGCCATTACATGTGATAAAAAAAAGTGACAAGTTGAAAACATTAAATGACATTTAGAATATTTTCCAAACATTGTTTGAATGATGTATGCAGTGCTTTAAAATGCAAAATACGATTACAAATTTTTCTATAGCTATTAATTTTAATCATCAAGAAAGAGGCTAATGGGCTACATCGCTCACGTCAGTACGGGCCCTTCAACTACACGTACAAACAACACTTATCCAATTCACTATGCCGGCGCCCTAACTTGGGAATCTTAGGGTTAAAGTTATATTTTCAAAACATAAGAAAACATTCTTGTGTATTTAAGAATTCAAATTCTCTTGCAGTTGGAGACATTAAATGATTTTGTCTGAAATTTTCCAATGAGAAACCTTGTATTCCTTCTGAAGCCATGGCAAATTCTTATCAGAAAAGTTGGGAGCTAATTTCATGAATTACTAAATATTTTAAAAAACCTAAAACATTACTTGTGCACTGTGAGATTTTTTATTTCATTTGTTCTTTTATCATTTAATTTTTCCAATATGCACATTGCAATACATGTACATGATGACACAGTATATACAGAACAGTACAGATGAATATATTCAAAGGAGTCCTGAAATGGCATGACTTTTTAATCTCTATGTAACAAATGACAATTACTATAAATAGACTGGATTTCCTCTTATAAGGGTATTTAATTATTTGATTCTGGATTAAATTGAGGAAGACGATTTTTATAAAACCAAAACACTTATTCAATAGTTGTTAGCCCCCCCCCCCCCCCCCAAGAAAAAAAAAGAAAATGTAAATGCATTTCTACTTGATTTGTGAAAACTGATGAAAATTCAAATAAAATGCATTGATTGAATACATCTGTCCAATCTACATATAACAAAGAAGACAACAGAACAAAGAAGACAATGGACATGTACATTAAATGATAAAGGGGTAGTGATGAAATCTGTCATGAATGAACACAGATGAACAAAACAAGACTTTCTTGTACGGTTTTAACAAAAACAAAAACACAGTGCTACAGATTCAATTTGTTCAACAAAAACATAAACACATTGCTACAATTTGATTTCATATATTGTTCCATGTCTCCTGCAAAACATGAGAAATCCAGATTGCACCAACCTCATAGTCCTGATGAGAATATTTAATGTAAGCCGATACACAGACTGATTCTTTTGGTGTCCTGGCTCAGGGGCCATGAAACTCAGACACACTCACTTTTGATCTAAGTCTCACTTTTACGATAGACAAGTATAGTAGAAAAGTGACACTGAGACCAAAAGTGAGTATCTAAGTTTTATGGCCCTAGGGCCTGATCAATTTTTAGGTTATGTGGTAAGTTGTAACAGAATGTTCTAACTTTCTGTAGAGACCCCTCACGTGTCGTCTTCCACAAGGGTAGAGAATATCTTATAGGCCTCTCTCACACCGCTGACATATGCCCCTGTCACAGACTGAGGAAACTGTCTGTTGGTTGCCTACAAGATCAAAATGCATATACAATCCACAACTGATAACAAGAGGCCAATCAATAGGCCTTAACAACGGTCACCTGAGTAGCATAACCCATACACAAACTTGTCAAGGAGTCTCGTATATGCATTTAATTAAGTTTTATTCTGGAGTAAAAAAATTGTAATGATGACCACCTCCCTGCCTGAAATCTTTCAAAAAGGACTATTAAACTTATAATTTTAGCGAAAAACTTAATTTACAATATCATAAGAGTGCATGACCTGATATTGAAAAGGTGCAAGACTCTGATAGAAAATAATTTCCCCATATTTATTAACTTTCAGGATAGGTTTTATGTGTATATGTTTTCATAGAAAAGCTATAACAAGGTGGCTATTATACATGTTTTATCTAAAACAACCTCCCATTCCCTGGGGCAGACAGAAACTCTCCCTGTGGGCATTCAAACAAACGAAAAACAACCAGCTTTAAAAGCCATCATGAGTTACTCACTTCTCCTGTTCCAGTTTTTGAATATTCAATCTTCATTGACAATCACCATCTGGGATTCATACCAAAATCATTTTACCTTTATATCAGTGATTTTAGTTAGCCAATTATTACTTTACTATTAACAAGTCTATTTGTTTATTTTGAAAGTTCAAAAACTATCTTTGTTTCAAATGATAAAAATCCTTGCATAACTCTGTTGATCATACAACTTCTTTATAATTACATTATATTCAATGATTAATAACTAAATATGAACAAGCAAAGGAAGATAACTCCATTAGGAAGAAGCAAGGGAAAATAACTCCATTAACTGTTACCCCTCCCCCCTTTGAACTCTTTCCAAATGCTTTCCAAATGCTAGGTCCTGAACCCTGACTTAGGGGTCATGAACTTCACAATTTAGGTAGAGGAGTTAGTGGACATTATAACCATGCATTCAGTTGTTTGCCCACATGTGTGGGAGTAAAGATTTTTAAGATTAAATACATTTTTACTATATGGCTATATTGGCCCCACCCTAGGGCCTAAACCCCTGTCCCAGGGGTCATGAATTTCACAATTTAGGTAGAAGACTCCATGGACATCATAACCATGCATTTAGTTTTTCACAAATATATATGGGAGTGGAGAAGAAGATTTTCTAAGATTTATTACATTTTTACTATATGGCCATATTAGCCCCACCCAAGAGCCTGAACCCCTGACCCAGGGGTCATAAATTTCACAATTTTGGTAGAGGGCTTCATGGACATCATAACCATGTTTTTAGTTTTTAACAAATATCTATGGGAGTAGAGAAGAAGATTTTCTAAGATTTATTACATTTTTACTATATGGCCATATTGGCCCCACCCTAGAGCCTGAACCCCTGACCCAGGGGCCATGAATTTCACAATTTTGGTAGAGGGCTTCATGGACATCATAACCATGCAATCAGTTTTTTCCTCACATGTGTGGGAGTAGAGAAGAAGATTTTTGAAAATTTGGCTTTTTTTTTTGCATATTTGGCCCCACCTGTGGCACCCTGGGGGTGGTAGAGCCACCAATTTCACAATTTACATTCCTCTTACCATAGAGATGCTTCACACCAAAAATGGAAACAATTGGCCTTGTAGTTTTTAAGAAGAAGTTAAAAATGTAAAATTTTTAACGCACGACGAAGGACGAAAACAGATAGCAATAGGTCACCTGAGTTTACTCAGGTGACCTAAAAATTGATAATCTTAACAACACAATTTTTACTCTAAAATGATATCAAGAATTGTTTGTACAATGTACTATTGACCCATATACCTGTATCTTCTTGCTCCTTAAGCCCAGAAATAAGATTATTGTAAAGCATTTATCAGTTTGATTGGATAATTCAGGCAAGTTAAGTGCAACTGTTATTGTGCAGTGTGTTACTTGGTAAATTAACGTAAAAATCAAAAAATTTTTCTATTATTATTTTCTACCAAGAAGTTTTCTTTCCAATTCAGCAGTCTATAAAGTATTTTAGAAGTATTGCCTAATAAACTTGTTGATATATACATGTGTATATGAAAGTAGTGTCAGGCACATGTGCATGTAAACATATACTTACTTCTCCGGCAAAGTAGACTTTGGATGCAACATCTTGCGACATTATATCATAGGCGTCGCCATCCACTCCAATAGGCACATAACTATAGCACATCTTACTGTAAGGGTCTTTGGTCCATTTAGTGACAAAGTAATCTAAGGGCTTTGGAACAGTCTGAAAGACAGTTTGACATTTCTAATGCCTCAAAGATTTTTGGGAAGATGTTAAATGGAATGAAAGATAAATTTAGATTCTGTTTCAAAAAAACATATAATGTACATGTAAAAAGTTTACTTCATTTTCTCGCTGCAAATTCTTTAAGAAGCAAAAAATATAAACATATTATATCTTGCTGCTTTATAAGGCCCTTAAAGCTAGGGATTTTAGGGTAGAAATGAGCTATTGGTTAAAGTATCATGACAGGAATCTGTAGAACTGACCTCCTCAGGGAACAGTGCTTTGAGGACTTCCATACAGGCGGCCACTATGTCTCTATCCAGTCGGTCCCGGAGTTTTAGGGCGTTCCCTGTCAGGTGTGTCACCAACAGGTACATCTTATCTACCTGTAGGACAAAGAGGTAATGCCGGTAATCAATTAACATGTGTAAATGAATGAATTTGATGGCTACCCTGTTTACATGATTGTATATAACTTGGGTTATGAAAGTTCAAGTAGATATCTAATGCATTCCTTAAATCATTTATACCCCTAATAATAGGAGGTAAGATAATGTGTAATCAGAAATGACATACAAATTGTACAAACTAATATAATGTAAAGCATGACGTATTAACCCTTTTTTAATGCAAGTCATCATATTGTAATGCAAAGCATCCCAAGTTATGAAAATAAACAAAATATTAGCATCAAATTTATGAAATGTCTCAAGACAAAAACTTTTGTAAAATTTCATTATACCTGTACCTTGTCAGTGGAGAAATCATAGAAGACATTGAAGTAACCAACATTGTCCTGCTTCTCTGGAATATGACCAAACACTTTACAGTCTTTGATCTTCTTCCTCCAGAAAGGTCGGGGGAATCTTAAAATGATCTACAAAATAATATCAATACGTTTAAAACCATTTATTATTTTAATAAAGGAAAAAATGGTGCCCAAAACGGATTTCTTCTAAATCTTTTGACAGTTCAGCCATTCAAATGCTTTAGAGTCATAGTGTGATATTGATCCCATACAAATTGCCTCAAACAGCACCACATGCTATGACACAAAGTAAATGTAGAGAAAAAGTTGATTGATATTTAATAGCAAACATTGACCATTGGTATCGTACTAATCATTTGAGTCTTGTTTTTTTAAAAATCTTTACCGTTTATTGATGAAACTTATTTTGAAGTCAAAGACCAGTTACTTCTCAACAAATAAAGGGTACCTTTTCTATTTTCCCCACCCCTAATGACTTCATGGCCTTGGACTTCCATTCAGGCAAGCAAGGAGAGAACTCCACGTCTTTATCTTGTAGAACAGCCAGGGGTAGTGTCACCAATGCCTATAGAGAATAAAGACAACTTAATGTATAAATCAGTACACTTGCAAAGGAGATAAGACAGCTTGCATTAATCAGGAAGAACACCTACATGTAGATCAAGAGATATGACAGGACTGAGTTAAGGTTGGAACATGGAATCTACCTTGTCTGCTGTCCATTCCTTTCCATTCTCTGATACAACTTTGACTGTCTCTTCCCCATAATCCAACTTTGTAACCTGCAGATTATGCATATTAGAAAAAAAAATTATTTCATATAAATATAAGATTTCTCAACATAAACATCGTTCCACAAATTTTTTTTTTCTTATGTATGTATGTATATATATTTTCTTACCTTAATCTAATCTTAGATCTTATTAAGATTGATTGTATATAACATACAAAAAGTTTGAACACATTGACAACTTCAAACAACTTACCAAAATATAACTTCACAATGCCACTAAAACTTGTGTCAAATATTTTTAACAATTCATTGCCTTGTAACTACGAAATCTCATTTACTGGTAAAAGTATTTCATTTCAATAATTTACAAAAACCATGACTTAAAATCAAAATCGTGTAATATGCCTGTTAATTTTTTTTTTATATATTTTAAAACTTGATTTTCCATTTACCAAGTGAGAGATTTTTAAAACAGATCACCTTTGTATCTAGTTCAATATCCAGTCCCTCTGCCAGCTTAGACAACACTTGGGAGATCCCCCCTGGTAACACAAGGTTCTCCCCACTGAATTGTGGGTAGTCCTCATTCTGGTCCCAGTGAAGGGCAGACACATTCCTCAGAGTATCTCCACAGGCAAACTCCAGGTTACTGATGTGAAAGTTCATCAGGGATTCCTCTTCCTGGAAACAACCGGGACAAACTCATCAAATGTCCACAAATACCGCCAGGCTAATATACTGGGTTTCATTAGTATTCATGGGCATCAATTTTCGTGGTTTCAATAAAAATCAGTTTTGAGGATATGTAACTAGGTGGCCAATGATCAAATCAATAGATTATGGTAGGATTATTTGGCGTGATTTAAAGTTTACTTGAAACTATGATTCTAATATCAAAACAATATGTAACTAGAAATTGCATTTCAATGTACATTTGAATTTATGGTTAAACTTAACAAAGGTCAAAGAAATCCATGAAAATTGGTGTTCAACCAATGCTGATGAAATCACAATACAGTCATTTATATACATAGGAATAATGAAAAATAGATGCAAAATGAAGGCATGGTTAAACACAGATAATTATAATAGACAATTTGAAATAAACTTACATTATAATTTTTGATAATTACCTGGGTCAGATTAAAAAGAAAATATTTCACATAAAAATTGACTCACACAAAAATTGAGAAGCATGCATTACGAGACATACATATATATTGTATACATTCAAAATATTTCTGAACAAAATGAAATAAACATAAAGAAAAAAATTCATGCAAGGTATCCCTAAAATGAAAATATTAGCACTGGGGTAAAGTAGGTTAGGAAATACACTCATCATTTTGGTAAGATGTAATGCACAGCATTTGCTTGTTTCCCTTTCATTCAGTTATCTAACATGAATATCATTCAAAAAGTGCAAAACAAGCTATCTGCTGTCAGAACATGAAGAAGTGCATTAAGTGCACACAAATTATTTCTATTATATAAATAAAATCATGAGTAGTAAATGAGTTGTTCTTCCACATGCAGTGTTGCAAAAACTGTGTTTTCTTTGTTTCTTGCTTTAATTAAGAAATACATGTATGAAATTTGCATGTATGTCATATAATTTAAGACCAATATATATTCTTTTATCATTCCTAAAAGAGATTTTTTTGTTTGCTTGTGGTTTTTGTTTCATTTTTATGATAAAATACACATACATACAGTGTATATCAAAAATTGTAAATACCGGTACCAGAATTATTAAACCCGACAGCTGTATACTTTCAAAGAAACTGTTGTTCCCAAAATGATATGTATTTCAACATGGGGTTAAAACAAGGGCTTTAATAGATCCTAACAATAAACAGAGATAGCATCTTCTTTTGTTCATCCTGTAAAACAATGAAAAGTGTTAAATTAGACTTATTAAATGCAGCAATTTTCTTACTTCTAATGTAAAAGAAATCCATAAACATAAAATACAAAATCTTCCTCTGAAAAAAAGTTTCCATTCTAAACACATTATTTTCAAATATCAAAGAAGAATCAATTTTTATTTTCTATGCCCCTGTCAACATTAAAAATTCTCGTATAAATCATTGTATTGATTCCTGACAACTCTGAATTTTCGAACTTAAGTTTTACATGCTTTTACATGTAAGTGCATCTGGTATGCATTAGATGGTGTTACGTGAATTATACAAGTCCTGTAAACAATATCTCCATCATGTCCATAAAGTTATCAAAATATACATGTATTTTCCTTGAAGATGATTAATAATCAGACTTATTTCTCAACAAGTTCGGTCAACACATGTTAATTAAAAAAAATTCATTTATAAATGATCTAGATGTACATTTACAATTCAAGATCTCCATAATACTAACAACTCAGTTGATTTTTGTCATTTGGAAATCAACTTCAGGTGCAAATTTATGTTCATGCAACTATATGATAGTTACAGGTTCATGTGAACTCTAGCTATTCTACACATAATTAACTTGATTGACTAAATGAAAAGGATTACTAGTAGTACAATATCAAGTACATAAGCTGGTGACATGCACTGACAGTCAGATATGAAATACATATACATGTACTTACAGTTGTAAAAGAGAGCTGAGATTCATCAAGAAACTGCTGGTGCATTTCTTTTAATTTAGCTGAAAAGATTAATAATACACACATCAATTTGTTGATAGGACATGTATAGGTGTGATACCAAAGACAGATCACACAGCAACATAAAGCATAAACAATTAAAACTACACACTATTTATGTACCAAGTAAACTGGTGTCTTGTGCTAGTTCCTTGCCCTTCCTCCAATCAGCGATGATATCAAGAATGGCATTGAAGTGGAAGTCCATTCTTTCATCTGTCTGTTTGTCCATTAACTCTCCATTTACATTGATCACTTCGCAGCTGTCAGACAACGAATTCACCAGAATACCTGCCTTCTCAGAAATAATGAGCGGAATTAAACTTCCTTCAATTTTCCAAATATTCAAAGAAAAATAAATCTGTCCAAAATTGACCCTAAATGATTTCAACAGATTTTATCTGAGGTTTGAATTCAATAATTTTATCTACCATATTTATAGGAATATAAACGAGGTTTGAATAGTTTTATCCTTTTTAAACTGCTAAAATATAATTTGATTCTTACCACACAAATCTTTTAAACATTCAAAAAGATACTTGCTCATCAAGTATCTGCTCTACAATAATATTACTGTAATTTGGTTGTAATGGACTATATTTGATATGGTCAAATATCTGCCCCCCATTTTAATCAATTTTTAAATATCGTCATATCAAAATAAAATCTTCATAAAACATTATACATAGGATGTCTATCACATTTATCTTGATATTAGTCATCATTGTCCAATAGCTGTTCATCTATGACGTCACTAAAATGGGCCAATTCCCACAAGTTTGCAAACAAATGAAAATATTGTCATTTTTTCTTCATATTTTGCCTTTGAAAGTATAAAGCACAGGTCTGCTTAAGTACAATTTTTGCATATGTTTTTGTTGATATGATTATTCACATCATGGTTAAAATGGTACTTGAGCAAGCATGCGCTCGATGTTTCCCAGTCAAAAAAACCGTCGGAAAACACCCATATTTTGCTCCAAAACATTAATTTATCTAAAAATGACAATCTTCATGACGTCATTTCTTTATCATGATAACCTTTTACATACTGTATACAGGAAATATTCGCCCCCGTTTTATTTTCGCTCGCTTCGCCCCATTGTAAGTGGGCGAATTTAAGACTGGGCGAATTCCAATGTCTCAAATTATCTCTCTTTAAACACAACTGTGTCTGGGCGAATTCAAGACGGGGTGAAACCGTTTGCAAGTGTAGAAGGGCGAAAATTACATGGGGCGAAAATAACCCTGTATACAGTACTTACAGTATTTTCAACATGATTTCATCTATCTTCAATCTTATTTTTAAAGCTTTCTATAGAACTTTAATTTGGGAGACCAAAAATGCATAATACCGCAGGTAGTCCTTTGACACAAGCACATGTTTCATAATGATGGTAATTCAACTGAAAATTAAATACACATATTTGCTTTTCAATTATAGAATTATGGTTATTTAGTTGTAGATTTGACACAGGTACTTTCTTCTAATCGATGGAAATTAGGTTGTACATTTGACACACGTACCTGTTCACAGATGATGGCTATGGGGTTGTTGAGAGCTCCGTTCAGTATCTGAGCCCCCTTAGGGACACACACACCCAGTGAATCATCGTCACAGACTCGGCCACCTATTTGTGACTTGGCCTCTAGTACAGTCACCTACCAAACATCAACACATTGTCAAAAATACCTTCTGTCTAATAATCCCAAGCACTTGTCTGAGGCTCTTAAAAACCAATTTGGTGAAATCTTGTGCAAGTTTGAACCTAAGACCTCAAATGCTCAATGTACCTTAAGCCCTAACCCCTGGAGTGTCTTGGCTGCTGCCAGGCCAGCTGTGCCTGCCCCTACCACTATCACAGACGGATTCTACAAGGTAAAAAATTGAAATACATTCTTATTTTGTTAGATCAGCAATTACGAAGGATCAGAATGAAAAATTTGTTGGATATATATATGTTTCAGAGCTACTCAATGGTTTGATTAATTTAATGGATAGTTATGAGGTATTGATCTACTCACTGGTTTGATAAATTTGTTGGATACGTATGAGTTTGAGAGCTATTCACATATTTGACGAATTTGTTGGACATGTATAAGTTTCAGACCTATGTACTTACTGGTTTGATGAATTTGTTGGATATGTATGAGGACTGAGGAGACCTGGGCACAGACAGCAGACCCACGTTGATCAGGCCCCGCCGTGTCAGGAACCACAGGACCTTGTCCAAGCTCTCTATGTACAGCACTCTGCCCAGACCACGACAAATGATCTGGGTTGCACACCTCTCCTTCGTTAACCATTCCTGTTTATAAATATCAAGAAAAGAGACTGTAAATGATGTACAATAGAGCCTTATGTTTTAACATGGTTTTAGTTGCCAAAACTGTAGCATAAATTGCCATTAATATATGTATATGAAAAAATCAAAATGTTTTTTAAAAACAGCATGCAACATTACATCTTTAAATTGACATATTAATATGCTTTAAAAGCAGTGTTCAATTCCCCCTTCAGAAATATTACCCACCTTTTACTTCTGACTTTCAAAACATCAACATTTAGAATTTAAAAACATGTACTGTTAATCTACTTTTCATTATATTTTTGATACAATTCAGTTGACTGTTATTTCAAAATACTGCCTATCAGTACACGTATTTGAGATCAAAGTAAAGGTATCAGTTAGTTTTGTTAATCACCAACCTTAAAATTTAAATTCCACAAAGTTAAACAAATGTTTCTGATTGCTAGATACATGGAGGGTATGGCGGAGTATTCTGGGAATTCGTCCATTTCCTGTTCCTCCATGACATCAGGGGCCACACCGTTGGCAATCTCCGAGCTGTCCGCCTCAACAAAAGGCTGCAGGTACTTGTGTATTACTTTGCAAGTATAAAATTGGGAAAGAATGAAGAAAAAATCCCCAAAAAAGAATTTCATTCAAATTAAAAATACTGAATAAAACTGTAATATGAACCATCCATGCAATTAGTAGTGCTCAAGATTTTGACATTTTTTTGTAGTCTTCGCAAATAAAAAAAGAAGAAATCTGCATAGTACTTTTCAAAAATTCAAAAAATAAAACATGTGAAGCATGCATTGTCTGCAAGAATAGGAGAGGAACAGACAACCCATTCCTTCTCAATATTGTAAACTGGTTCTACAAGGCTGAAAACATAATTTTTAAAAACAGATGTTTGTAAAACACTTATGCCCCCCTCCCTTGGATAATCTGCGAAGAAAATGAATAGAAACTGCAAATAATTGAAACATCTGCAAAGAAAATGAACGGAAACTGCAAATAATTGGAATTTTTTTAAGTCCAAGGCGCATAACTCTGTCAAAAATTGGTCAATCGTACCCCAAATTAAAGTAGACTTAGATACTATTATGATAAACCTTTATACCAAATTTCAATTCAATATGTGCATCCTCTGCAAAGAAAATGAACGGAAACTGCAAATAATTTAAAATTTTTCTATGTCCAAGGGGCATTACTCTGTCGAAAATTGCTCGATCGTACCCAACATCGAACTTGACCTAGATATTATCATGATAAACCAGTATACCAAATTTCATTACAATATGTGCCTCCTCTGCGAAGAAAATGAATGGAAACTGCAAATAATTGGAATTTTTCTAAGTCCAAGGGGCATAACTCTGTAGAAAATTGTTCGATCATACCCAACATCGAATATGACCTAGATGTTATCATGATAAACCAGTATACCAAATTTCAATTCAATATGTGCATCCTCTGCGAAGAAAATGAACAGAAACTGCAAATAATTGGAATTTTTCTACATCCTAGGGGCATAACTCTGTCAAAAATTGTTTGATCGTACCCAACATCGAACTTGACCTAGATATTATCATGATAAACATGTATACCAAATTTAATTCAATATGTTCATCCTCTGCGAAGAAAATGAACGGAAGCTGTTGGTGGACCGACCGTCCGTCCGACATACCAACAGACAGCAGCAAAGCAACATGCCCTCCCTTTTTCAAACGGGGGCATAATAAAAGAGGGATATATATGTTGCATACACAGTAAGTACAAAAGTTTTCACACCCAGAAATAAGACAAAGTAAGACTTAAAAACCAAATTAACCACAGTAACATTCCGACACACCACCTGGGCTCTGGAGCACATCTCACCTGGAGTTTTCCTCTCCTTGAAGACTTCATGGTCAGAGGGACACATGCCCAATTTGTCGGGGAAATAAGAGGTGAGGTAGGGCCAAGCGGGGGAATTCTTCATGTAGGACAGACTACTTATCAGGTGGGTCCAGGAGGGATCTCTGGTCAAGGCCACCCTCTACAAATATCAACTGAAGTCTACCTAAAAGCTGACATGAATTGCATGAAGTCATAAAATACACATTATTTCCCACGCTTTTCTTTCCTTTGTGGCTATTGCCATATTAAGTTTTCAATTTTTAATGCTACTCTAGTTTAAATACATGTATGGCATTTCAACTGTTCATAAATTCATACTTTACTGTTTGCCTCACTTCTGCAATAATACATGTATAAATGCACATGTATTGCATTTAAATGATGGAAACAAACCTGATCCTCTGGAACTTCACAGGGTTTTTCCAGCTTTGATTTCTGTACAAAAAAGAGATAAATTAACAATATCTCATTTGAAAATCTATTTGTCTGTAAAGGTAGATTTAAAACTGCATAATAACTAATTAATTTTCAAAAGCGCATTGATGAAAAAGTTTTCCGGTCAATTTTTCCTTTGATACGTCGATCAATAGAAAAATTATTAAATTCATTTCTTATCATTTAATAAAACATTTTCAAATCATAAAACGTGAAGTGTCATTAATCAAAAATGTATATAATGTAACTGAAGTGGCGCGTATGAATACAAAACAATAACAGCAACAATATTCAAAATGGATGCGCCTTTAGCTGACGCAGAGCTATTGAGCTGAATTAAATGGATTAAACAAAATAGAAAGTTGAAGTCTGGACCGGCTAAATTGAAAACGAAAGGGAAAAACCTGCAATGGCTTGTGATATTATTCACTGTGCAGCAAAATTCGTTAAAACTGGTTTTAATGTGAGATAGATCGCTGGAATATGTAACTGGGCATAACCATTAGCAAGGGGTCGGGATCGTGGACGAAAATAGTTGATATGTCGACAAGGAACAGTATGTATGTACGACTTTAAAAAAAATTTGTAAATGTTGTGGTAACTAGATAACCAGTGAGGTAATGAAATGGTATATCTGCCGCTTGGAATACTGTAAAACGAGAAAATTTGGCGCATACATATTTTAGCGCAAATTCATGTGCCAATACATTGGCGCAATTAAACCATAGTTACGTTCAAATTTAATTATTTGTCACTCAAGCACATAAACACAACGATTTTGATTTCTAACTTGCCTACATGGTAAACTGCTGTTAAGAATAATATTTAATTAGTTTTGTTTAAAACGTCAGTAAATAGATTCAAAACTTCATTTATTGCCGATGATGTGTAAGTTTTTGCTGGTAAACAAGCTTGAGTTATCGGACTTTCAATCCAACGTACCGACTGAGATAACACTAGAAGAGTTCCGAAACTAAAGTGAGGGAAATCGAATGCTACCAGTTAAGTTTCCAATGAGCGTATCTTTTTCACAGTAGTTTTAAATTAAAATATCACAAACGGAGGTATCGTCTAAGACTGAAGTTATTGTTTTGTAACTTAATATGGAAAATCGTTGGCGCACTACTAATTTTAGCACTCAAGAGCAGTTGCGCCAAAGGCGCTAAAATTTGTAGTGTGCCATATTTTCTCGTTTTACAGTATGCTGAAGGAGATGATGCACTACTCATAGCTTTGCTGTACGATGCTTATTCTGATGACCGATCATGTACGTGTGTTAATTTAAAACTCATCGTTAGCAAATTTGAACAGCAGTGTTACCATGAAAGTGTATAGGCCTATATGTTCATTATAATTATTCCTGGAATTGGAACAGCCAGCCTTGCTGTAAATGTTGATCGTTGATCTCAAGCAGACGAAATCGTGAGAAGACACTTATAGTCTGTCCCAAGATATTTATGCTGCACATTTGGACGATTTTTAATAAAAATACACATACCTGTGAAAGAAGTGCAATTGAAATCGATGAAAGGGAAAATTTCCAAGATAACTTCATTCACACATTATAATTTTTCCCTCGTAAAAATTCACAGGAACGAAAACAGATTTCTTACGGAGATTTATAATGGGGAATGTTGACATCTTTTCTCCATTCGGAAGTCACTCGGAATACCTCGCAGAATTTTTCAACGTTATCATCCGGGCTTAATTATGGCTGACGCAATGCAAAATCCCCGTATACTTTCTATTTTTAGGCGTGTATTGAATCCTGACAAGCTAGAGGGGGCGTTTCAAAAAGGAAATCTTGGGATTTTTTCATACTATTGAATGAACATCGTCTGAATCAAGAGATATTTATAAATATCGAATAATTTAAGAAAATATGCGGCAAAAATATCTTGGGACAGACTATAATTGTCTATTTAGTAAATTAAATAATGTGTATTGTTTATTTTTCAAGGTTAAACTTCTAATTTATTATATTTATAAAGTTGTATTTTGTTAGCTTACAATTAACATGATTAAACAGACACAACTTTACATTTTGTTGACAGTGTTTATTTTGGAAATTCACGTTCTATAAATAGTGTTAAACCAGAACAGTAGAGAAAAGTAGATCCAGCAAAAGTTTTATTGATGCAGGTATCAAAGAAATTTTTCGACCAATCAGAAGCGCCAATATCTCGTCAAACTAATAAATATTAAATGATTCAGAAATGAAAACCAACAAATATGTAAAACTTAATACAAAAATTGAAAAGTTCTTTTAGAAATTTCTAAAAATATAAAAAAAACCTCACTTTTCCGGATGCCATGGTCCCACACACATAGTTTTTGAGGAATTCTGGGATAGGTGTGGTGCTTTTGGACCACTGCCTCCACTTGTGACACTCCCTGCATTGAACCCAGAATGGCAGGACACTATTGGTCATAAACATGCGTATGCTGGCGTCTGTCGTCCCATGTGTACTCCACAGCTTCTTCCAGGACAGGTATACCTCATAGCCATCCTTGTGGCTGAAAGGCAATGTATAATATACTAAACACATTTTTTTAAACTGACCACTTTTCTTCTATGTGCAATCAAATTATGCAAGTATTAAGCCTCATAGCTCTTTGTGTTGCTGAAAGCATTTGTTTATATTGTTAACAGGCAAAAATATTTTTTTACGAGTTAAAAATATATCTTTCACATTTATAACTGCCTTCAATGAAGGTATGGTTATAGGAACAACTTGTAATTTATTACATTGAAACAAAATTTAATTTAAAAATAAAATATTTTCACAGCTGTAGAGATAAATATCTCTGGGATATAGAGACAAAGAAATGGAACAAGAGGCCAAGTGGCCTTAACGGTCACCTGAGTACCATAGCCCATACACAAAATTGTCAAGGAGTCTCATAAATGCATTTAATTGAGTTTCATAATGGATTAGAAGATTATAATAATGTATTGACATCCACCTCCCTGCCTGAAATCTTTTGGAAAGGACTCTTAACCCTATAGTTTAGCACAAGACTTGAAGCTCTTAACAGAGTGTATGACATACTATAGTAGAGGTGCCCAGATTCCATTCAATTTATTTATCCCACAAAATAGGTTTTATGTTTATATGTTTTCAAAGATAAAC
Source organism: Magallana hongkongensis (assembly GCA_016163765.1). Classification (NCBI taxonomy): domain Eukaryota; kingdom Metazoa; phylum Mollusca; class Bivalvia; order Ostreida; family Ostreidae; genus Magallana; species Magallana hongkongensis. The sequence goes on from WFKH01011801.1 coordinate 12,881,414, forward strand.
TAAAACAAGATGGCTTGTATACTACTTATTACTTTACTATTAACAAGTCTATTTGTTTATCTTAAAAAATTTAAAAACTGTTTTTGTTTCAAATGATAAAAATACTTGCATAACTGTTTTGATCATACAACTTTATAATTACATTCTATTTAATGATTTATTACTAAATATGAACAAGCCAAGGAAGATAACTCCATTATGAAGAAGCAAGGGAAGATAACTCCATTAACTGTTATAATCCTCTTCCCTGAACTCTTTTCAAATGCTTTCACAATATC
>WFKH01011801.1:12903300-12922520 GCA_016163765.1 Magallana hongkongensis
TCTATCTATCTATCTATCTATCTATCTATCTATCTATCTATCTATCTTCCATCCATCAATCCATCCATCAATCCATCCATCCATCCATCCATCCATCCATCCATCCATCCATCCATCCATCCATCCATCCATCCATATTTTTCTTATGAATAGCAATCAAAAGAGTACGTCACAATGAAAGACGATATTGTTGGCATAACAACCAAATCTCAATATCAAACTTGACCTTTTTTCTTACTTTTGTTTACGTGTTCTGTAATTGAATCTAAAGAATTACGGAGAAAACCCCCCAGAATTTCTGTGCATACGTTAATACACTGAAACGTAAGGCCGACCACGAACGCTAAATGATTGACATGCCTCGAAATAAGGACCAGGCACGCAATGTGAGGACTTTGCTTTCTCTTCGTGTTCCATGCACACATCCAAAATAATTACTGCAAAACGGTGATAATCAGAGAATTGACAACGTTAAATTGCCCGCTGCCAAAGCGCCATTCCCCCAAGAATTGTAATTGGTCATAGACTGTCAAGTAACAAACATACAATATAAAATCATTGGCTTTCGTGCTTGGTCTTGCCAGCGTTTTTGGTCTTTGCTCAATTATAGAATGGCTACAAGGCCGTATCTGACTTTGACCAGCGGTATAGAATTGCCAAACTGAAGGTCGATCCAAATGCTTAGCCAACAGTTAAGTCAAACATATATTTATTGAGCTGGGGGTTTATACGTCTCATGACGGGGGCGCTTGTCGATGTTTCCAAACATAACGACGAACGTAACTTAATCATATAAAACAATAATCGTAAATCCTGCTGCAGTGACTTCAGCAAAGACATCTATATGCCATTGTCTCAAAATGCAATGCAAATGTATCAATCAGAAATGGAAATTATGATGGATAATCCTTTCGGATTCGGTAACCCCAGATGTGTTTATAACTCTTGTTTGTGGTTTATAGCCGACTCTTTATCATCTGCTGAAATTATTTTATTAAGCAATAAAGATGTTTTTCAAGAATTAAGAGGATTTATCTCAATTTTGTCTTATACCGGTATATCATTTTTCCTCGTTTGAAATATTGTCCTTTTGTAAATAGAATAGAGGTTATGATTTTGGCATTTTTAATTTATTTATAATAGTTTATCATTAGTTTTTTAGTAATTCTAGAGGGATGACAAATATTGGTTACATAATTATCAAAACAGTTTGCCATTGATGAATAAAGATCGTTGATCATAAAATTACCTGTCCATACCTGAGGTATGACGTCTAAATTAAAGACACGTGACAGGAATTCACACACGATAAGCAGAACAATTCGAAGACGAATGAATTAAAAACAACAAACTTGTGAAATAAATAAAATCCAAAAAACAAAGAATTAAACAATGTAAATATTTTATTTTGGGCAAATATATTGTGTTTTTACATGTAGCTTTTTTAAATCAAAAAGGCGATCCTCACACCGCATAATGCCATCGTATTATCAAAGTAATAAAGCTACTTATGGGAGTCGATATTTTGGCAGATTATTGTTTGACCAAATTATTTGGTTTGAGTGAATAAACTGAACTTGAACTTGACCAATGTATTGACATTGCTAATTCAGTGTCAGTTATTACAGCTTATTTGAAGGCTATATCTCATAACGTTGGATATTTTGGGATATTTTCATAATTTTTTATCCGATATTGTAGTCATTTGATGTGTTTGACTTAGTAAATATCAAATATTCAAGAAAAACCAAGTAAATATTGAATGATTTAGTTACTGAATAAATAATCTTTCCGAATAAATTGTTGTCATACACACAGACATATTGGCCTTATTTAGGTACCCCCCTCAAATCGGGAATACATTTACATACCCTACTCATATTCAACATTGATAAACTGAGCCTATATACCTGTTTATCTTATGCATGTCAATTTTGACATTACTCCTGTTGTATAGAATATTTTAAAAGTTTTGGTTTTAAAAGTTTCTAAGTACCTTGTTCTAAATTAAGGTTGTGAATATTTCATTTTCATTGAATTTACTAGGTGATATTTTTGTTTTTACATAACTTGAAAATGTATCATCATGCTTTCAATAAATAAGAGTCAACATCCTCTCATTTCTATGAAGAACTATTTTATGCTGCGTATTTATTAATTTTATTAGTGCACAAGTGTACTCTTATTCCGCAGCGACCGATTGCACAGAGGAGCTGATTTTAAAATAAACTCACAAAAATCAAAGTTTTAAATGTCTAGGCTTTCAAAACAATATTCCTGTCATATCGATGTCGAACTACTTTATTAATTAATTTCAAAAGAACGGTTAATTAGTTTAATACATTTGGTCATATATATAGGTTCAAAGATCAGTCAAATGATGGATGAGTAAGGGAGTGTTGAAACCCGCAAACAATCCTTACGAAACAGACCAGAGCCAGTTCAATAAGATCTGCCAGCATCGGTACATATACACCACCTCTGAAAATAGAGAGCACAAATGACGTAGAAAGGTTCAAGAAGGACAAAATGCATTTTAGCAACGCGAAATGTAATTATAACAACGCAAAATGTAATATACGCCCAATATTACATTTTGCGTTGTTACATTTTGCGTCGAGATCAACGCAAAAGTTTTTTATTTCAGAGACTACAGTATGTTTTATTGGCTATGCATAATGTCTTGTGCCTTTCTAAACGGGGAAAAAACCCCGAAAAAGTATAAACTTCTGCCCATTCTGTCATTCCTAATAATACCATTCGTTGTAATTGTGAATGCATTTTAAAATATATAACTTTAAGTTCAAAGTAATTATGAAACAAATAGAATATTATAAAAGCAAGTAAAATCCGGAAATCTGATTGGGAGTCATATTACTTAAAAATGACCACTGATTGCAAAAAATGACCTGCAGAACTATTTTGATGTCATAACAATCGAAATAGCGACACGCACAACACCCAAATTTTTGGCTTTTTTGCAAATATTATGAGGAACAGGTCAATATCAAGATTAATTCGGTAAACACGTTAGTTATAGTTCACCGTATAGTAAACGTTAAATTGTTAATTTGTAATTTTTCAATGGTATAATTTCAATAAGATCTGAAACATTCAACTCATTCGATAACTGCCTGCAGTGTATGTTATTTTTCTGTCACGTCTAAAACAATTTAGATGTATATATTCAAAAGGAGTATACAGTATAATAAATATGGACTCAATGAAGGTCATTATGCATTTATAAAGACCCACATTGACTAATATTGCCGATATTTTGATATATAGATGTGGTCAACAATAGCTACTATGGGTCAATAAGATTACAAATGAATCCACGTTTCAATGATATTACATTTTGCGTCGAGATCAATGCAAAACGTAAAAACACAAAATGTACTAAGCTTTTTGAGGCTTTCGGGCTAACAAATCAAAGTCATTAACTTTAAGGCTGTAATTCAAATTGTAATGTGAATATTGTTCAAGAATTTTAAGTCGAAATTGATATAATATTAAGTATACATGTATAGTAGCATCAACACCATATCTATTTGTTTTCGTTAATTGATAAATATCGTTTATCATGATAATTTTGAAGGTACGTTTAAGTGATTATGAGTAATTATTACATTTCGCCATATTGCATTTTGCGCTAATCCCGATGCAAAATGTAATAACGTTAAATGTAATTATAATGGGAGTTTATTACATTTTGCGTTATTATATTTTGCGTTGCTACAATTCATTTTTTATATGTACTTATCTAAGAGTTGTTATGGTAATATAGTTCCCGCCTTATAAGGATTTGTAAGAAGGAAATCGATGAACAAAAAACTACAAAATAATCTTAACAAAAACTTCTTTCAAAACATGGTAATATTTTTTTTCATAAACTCATTTTATAAAGTCGCTGATTTGATGGAGCTTAACAATTTCACTATCAATTTAGATCCTTTTAAAGACAAAAATCGTTATCAGGAATGACAGTGTAGTAAAGTTTCGTATAGTCAAACCATTTCGTGAAAGCCAACCCTGCTTGCACCAGCCATTACGTGACCCTATTTCGCTTCGTTGCGTATTTGGTACGCATTAGAGTATGCTCTTGAGCGGATTGATGTTTGGCTGAGACGGAATGTCTCCCCCGCACGGCTCCGTTCGACTTTTACACATACCACTAGAGTTTCTTCACAGTGATGTTTTTGATTGTCTGACAAATCCAATCACCTTTATCGATTTACGTTATTGTCTGTAGAAGTCCTAGGCGCCGGTATTCCTCATTGGAAGAGATCGGCTTGTCCGGTGAATTCCGTGTATTAAAATAAGCTTCGTTAGTCGCACTGTGCAGGTATGCAGGAATAGACATTGGTAGACACCACGTACTGAAACGACTCTGATTACAAATGGCGACTATTAGGACAAATGTACTACAATTCAAAACGTTGTCAAGTACACCTAGTATAACAAATCTTCCTATTCTATTTTTAATGTATATAATTAAGACATTGGTATCCACTGCCTTAAAGGGAATAAGACACGATTTGAGCTCAAATTTTTCAAATTTTCTTTTTCCATTTTTAATGTCTAGAGTGGTCAATATGGATGTTTTGAATACTCTGTCAACATTTGAAAGTCAAATATCGAGTTACATGCTAGTTACAGAGGTTAGAATTCTTTGTTTTGTAAACAAAGCTCAAGTCATATATGTTATATTGGTATAACTTAAATCAAATGTTGCTTTTGTTGCTGATAAAATTATTTATGACCACATCGAATCAGTTTATCTTGTTTGCAAAAAGTTATTTTGTCCAAGAAATGGTAATTTCTTTACCTTACATTATTTGTAAACAAATATAAGACTCGAGCTTTGTTTACATAACGACTTTTTTCCTCTTTATCTCGCTTGTAACTTGACTTCTATCATTCAAATGATTGTATACAGAAAAATTAAAAATAAAATTTTCATCTCAAATCGTGTCTAGGTCCCTTTAAGAAACTAAGAAACGCAATAACGATACTTTGATATGACATAATAAATAAAATGAAAAAAATATTAATACTTACAGTGCTTTATATTGCATAATTCTAATTCCTTATTGAAGTTTTAGTGTCAGTTGACGATTTACAAGAGGGACACAGAGCTTAAATTACCGTAATAGGATTTTAAAAAAGATATTTTTTTTGGAATTACTTTATTTTTCGAATGTAACTCTTTTTTAATGAAGTATTAAAAATATCAAAGATAAAGCATTGAATTCAAAATAAATATGTTTTGTTAAAATCGTGACTAAGTCCAATCATTTTAAAGAAAATGCATGGTAAAATAAAATAGATAAGATAAAAATCACAGTAACAGCAACGATGACATGATGCAACAAAAGCGACAATCATTTACACTAGACATTATAACTGTCTAAAATTATAAAAATAAATCCGTTGATTTAAACTTTAACGTCATTTCCGGCCAGAATCAAGAGCCTTCAATGGCTGCGAGTTGCAGGACTTGTTTATTTTATGGTCTAGGGATGTAGATTATTTTTTTAAAACACTACTGTAGATGGGTAGCGTCTTTGGATGTTTGCTGCTGAAAAGTAGACAGATAGTGTGTAACTTTAGTGTCACGGTTTGAACTGATCTTGGGAACAAGTTTAGCTTTTTTAAAAAAAAACTTACCGTCTTTAAAACAAAGTCTTAACAGCAATAATGTATCAAAGAAAATTTCTTTCTTTTTTTAAAATGTCGCCTTCCTCTACATGACATGGCGTGTGGAACTTTTTATGTGTGCCTTTTCAGCGTGCGTGCCTAAAATTGAGAAATGTGTACAACGTGCTAGTTAGTTGAGATCCTCTATAGTAGGCAAAAAGAGATCTTAGGAAGGGTCGTATTATTTTAATAAAATCAAAGTTGATACCACTGCATTCAGCATCTGTTTTACGGATATTAGTTTTACCGTATCTAATATGCAAACTTGTTTACAGATGTTAGCCATACCGTATCAAATTTTCACATTTTTTGTATTTGCATAAACAAAACAAAACGAAAAGAACAAATTATTTCAATAGATATTATAGAATATTGTTTTCAACCAGTTGTACTGAAAAATTAAAGCCTGAATTTCATTCATAGCAATTTTTATTGTTTTTTCGTTTTCTCACTTTTTAAGATTTGAAATCTACGAAAATTGTTAAGTCGTACGTAAAAAAGATCATCAGAAAATTCTCTTTCTTGCGCCGAACAGTATTTCAACCAATGAAATAAATGTAAATTTTCACATCATATATTTTCTACCAATCACAAAGGAGATGAAGTGCACAACCCGGAGACTGTAAATTATTTCAACTCTTTATACCGTCTTCCAAGGAAGACGGTAACAATCGACCTCGGTTCGACACACTGGTGTATGAAGATTAACTACATGAACATTTTGACATTACGACTATGTTGTGTGTATAATATACTTATAGTGGGGTGTAAATTTAACCAGTAAGAAAATACCGAGTCAAAGGACCGATTTTCCTTGACATTTTGTATTGTAATTTAATTACTTAGTTTGATGAAAGTAAAAAAAAAAAAGTACACGTGTGCACGTACCATCGACAAAACATTGCTTTCCAACTACTGTGGAATCATTAGATTTCGTGGTGGCTCAATTTTCGTGGATATCTTGGGTACCTCTCAACCACGAATTAATATCCTCCACGAATTAATTAATTAGGGTTATAAAGTCATATTTCCTTTTGTAGGTATAAGCAAAAACACGAAATTACATCCCCACTAACCTAAAAAAAATCCAGCAATCCACGAAAATTGGCCCCCACGAATCTCAATGATTCCACAGTACCGTTTACAATACATCGGATTTTATTTTAAGTATAACAAAAAAAAATAGTAGAGTAGATCGATATATGGCATTTATTTATTTCAGGACAACAGGTTTAGTTACATGCAATGATAAAGCGCGTAATTTAATATCCAAAGCTGTCAATTTTGGACAACTTCATTTTTATTGTCGCCGTCGACTTTTAACCAATTCCACAAATATTCATATTATTCATAAGCCGAAAAACTACTTTTCTCCGTGTTGTGATTAAGATGCATGGATAAAATTTCTGATTAAGAGACCATAATTTAAGAAAAATGATACTGGTCGATGGGGGAAAATTGTCTGCCAAATATTTTAACCATTTTTTATTTCGGGGATAAAATTTCTTACGAAAATGTCAGAGGGTCACATCCAGCCGCAAAGAAAATAGAAATAATGGGATGTTTGTGTGACTCCTATTTTTCTTGATTTGTCCCCGAGTTCGTTTTGTCTAAACTATTCCGAAAAAATTCGTCCACTTAGTGACACGCAATGCCGTACAAACGTATCAAGCGATCGTCATTTTCCCAGAATTCCTTATAATGCTCACTCTGCATGCAAAGAGAGTAACGAAGATTAAAAAAAACCCCTAAAACTTTTTTGCAAAGTTGAATCTCATTGTCATTTAGGTGCCAACTGTTAATTGCGCAGTAATACGTGCATTTGTGTATAAACGTAAGGGGGCAGGGGTGGGATCAATTACTTATGATCTGTGATATATGAATGTGTAGATATTCCAAAATTGATTTAAAAAATCAATACTCAATAATGCACGTTTTAATTTAATTTAATTGATGATGCTTTGGTTCAAGAATAAAACATTGTTGATATTTTTAGTTAAAGGCTTAAACCAATGATTTTTTTTTTGGGTATAAACAAGTCAATGCGTCCTTTTCTCGCACCTCGCGATACTTTGATCGTTGATTATTACATCGGTGGATGTCTCTAAAATAATTGTGTACATATATTGAGGTACTTATGTACGTTATGAATCGCCTCGTTATCAAAATACATAACGTCAGCTAGAGTAAAATAGAATTATAGAAGAAAGAAATTCTCCGAATGAGAGGAAAACAAAGCTAATTCAGGTGACAGGAAAGGGGTATTGACAAAGGAACAAAGAATAGCTGTTTGAACCTTCTACTGTCTGATGTAAAAAAAGAGCACCTAATGAGATTGTCTGGAATTTTTTTTGATTTATAAAAAAATTCCCAAAACAATCCCATACTCTCCCTACTGGCATAGCTACAACATAAAATACATATAACTACATTATTGTTCTTCATTATCTTATCCCCGATTAAACTCCTCTTCCGTCATCCAAAGGTTTTAATATTGATGGTTTACTCTCGTATTACAGGTGATATAAGTATTACAGGCGATATAAGTATTACAGGCGATATAAGTCTCGCTTCTGTAAAACGTGATATAGTTGACACGTTCAAATAAATATCATTACATAGTCGCAAGTTCTATTTTGTACTGTACAGTGTTATTTGAAACTGTGATGTAATATTGAAACCCTCTGTTCAATGTCTATTTCGCTGCTTGATCTTTCATCCCGTTTGTTTTACCTTTTCTGGTCAAGAATTTCAGTCACATGAGCAAAAAGGAGAACAAAACTGATGGTCCGCTGGGAATAAATATTCATCTTTCTGGGTTTTTTTTTTTTTTTGGTTGGAAATGTTAAATAGTATCTTTGCATGCTAAATATTAACATGATGCAAAAATTGACGTCCACATCGATCCCGGGATTTGTAGGAGGTTTCGCTATCTTTGCCAAGCGTCCGTCAGGTCACGTGGTTTACATCTTATTTAAACACAATAGAATCATTTAGGAACAATCGTATTTTGAAGAGAAGGCAACTAGGACTAAGACTTAGAAGAACGATCTCTAGGACCGCCAGTAAACAACAACTGACATCACACGGTAAGTCTTGTACTTATAGTCACTTTAGTGTTAGCTTGTAGTACAATAGAGAAAACCCACTCTTTTAAAATCAAGATTTGAATATAAGAAAGTATTATAATTTTTTTTAGAATAATTACAAATTACTTTTTCATCTTTTTTATTTTTTGACTGATTAAACATCATTTGATTGTCTGTTTTAAAAGTTTAATTTGTACTTAAATTCCGCATTTGCAAATTAAAGTATTCATGATCATGTATAAATTTATTCATCTTTTTTAAGCTTCATAACGGTTTGTTTTAAGAAATTTAGAATGAATATAAGAACAAAGTTTGTAAATTGTGAAATTTAGGATGAGTAGAATTTTCGACAGCAATATCAACATTCGCCTTCAATCTGAATTGAATCCGGAAATAAAACTACTTTTATGGCATGTAATATTTTTGTAATACGAAGACAGATGCAAGATAGAAATGGGAAATTACGAAATTGGTCCAAATTGCTTACCACAGGGGCGACATAATATTACTAAAAGGCAGAAAGTTTTCGACTTCGACCGTGGTCTGTCTTTTATCATTACTGTTTATTATACGAAACAAAGCCTCCACTGCAAATATCAGGGGCTCTTGTCTGCTTCTAAAAGTGTCCGCCAAAGAAATCAAACATTTCACTCTGTTTAATGAAGCTCAAGTTTTTTTTTTGTCTCGGTATTTTAGGAATGGAGGGTCTGTGGGCGTTTCTGTTAGAGAGATCCTTACGAAAATGATGTCCCTTCTAATGCTCCTCGAAATATTGTATTGAAAATAGAATTGAAAAGTTATGAAATATTTAAATATCGAACTTTTGACACGGTCATATGTTTCCCTCGGGGCCTTTTGTACTCGATGGAAACAGAGGCCTCTCGCACACTTGTGGCTGGAATCAGGAGTACAACAGTGGAATTCTATTGTACCCTGAGCGTGTTTCGCCGACAACAGTCAATGTCAAAACAGTTAATGTAAAATTAAACCCTGACAGACGACTCTAATTGTCAATTTTACAAGAACAATAATCCAAATTTTCTTTCAAAACTTTATACGAATAATAGCGAGGTCTCAGGAGCAATAAATATACACTATCTTCAATATACATTACATCATTATTCTAATTATCAATTCAAAAACAAAAACCGAATTGAAGAATTTCATTGAAGCATTTATTTAAAATCTGATTAATTTCACCTTATGTCGCGTTTCCTAAGTTTAATCAAAATAAATAAATAGTATCGATGAAGTGAATCGACTCGAAAATTCATTAAAAATGCGGAACACCTATATTGCCCCAAGGAAAGTTAACTCACCTTGTGACGTAATTCAGTCAGATGTCATTATCGAATATCGAAAAGAGTAAGCATTTGAATTGACCGTAATGAAGTTGAGAGCAAAGGACCTTTGGGAGAAATACCAATTTCGTCTACAATTGCAGTGGTGTAAATTCCTTCTTAATGAAAAATATTCCACTGCTGAATCTTTAAGAGAAAGAAATGTCCCGTCAATTACCATAGCACATATAAGAACTATGTGAGATATTGTAATGACTTATTATTTCATCTCCGGTGGCCAAGATAATAAATTTATGCACTTTTACTATAGCAAATCTGTATATTATTTTTACGGCTTAAACTATAAAAATATCAAAAATAAATATCCACACATCCTTAAATCTAAATTATCTAAATTTCATGTAACAACTTTCGATCAAAGTTTGAAAACAAATGAAAATAAATAGAATAAATCAAATTCAAATTTCCATTAGGAGCATTCTATGGAAAATATCAAAAGTATATGACACTTCTGCGACAATAAAATCATTGTACAATTAACGCAGTATTGTAAAACCAATCAGCGCTTTTTCTGTTGTTCAACTTGTTGTTTAATAAGGCCGAGCGTCCGGAGGTCTTTCACGATAATCGGAAAAGTGTCATGTTCAATAAGGCTACATTTAGGACCGGTCTAGTCTATCAAACTTGTATTGAGGACCGGAGTCACGGTATTTATAGTTAATGGAAGCTTGTATAATTAGGATAAAGGGAAAAAAATAAAAGTCGTAATCTAACGCCACTCATCTCCCGCGTCTTTTTGGGGTTAAACGCATGATAGCCGGAAACTGTCACCGGAAGTGTAGAAGATGAAACTTATTAGCTCAGTGTGTAGTTTTATAGTTATGAACGAAATGCAGGTTTTGAATTATCACGGTATTGTCAATTGCACTTTGGAATTGGGATGGAGAGTCCTACATCGTTTATTGTATGAATAAGTTTCGTTCAGATGATTGTGAACCGTGTCTACAAATGTCTTTAATAATAATTGTTGTAGTTTATTCACTACCTTAGTTTCCCTACATAAATGTAATATATAATGTATGTAATTTTGGTATTATGACAATTGAACCGGCGTACTTTATTTAATAGTTACATGTATCATCTGAATTAAAATGAGAAAAAAATACTTTATTTGAAAGATAGTCAATTGAAAGTATTGCAATTGCAATTGCAAAAAAAGATGTCGAATTCAATCAAAATTTGGATCCAATTGCAATCGATGAAACAAGCGCTTCTAATGCTTACTCTATACTACCGATGCGCTAAACTGTTTTACTTTTTGCAGTTTTTTTTATATCGCAATATAAGTTATAAGAACCAAAATTAACAAGTTATAATCGTATCTTTCACATTAAACACCGTCTCGAAAAAGAGGAAATATGTGGGAAAGAAATACATGTAGTTTATCCAATATTATACATGTGAAGCCATTTACTGATTCAAATAATTTTGACGTTTATTTTTAGAGACATAACATCACGGCATGGGGACGTGGACATACCTATGTTTACTGGTAGCCTTCCTTCTAAACTGGTTCACTAGTGAAACATCAGCAAACGATTTGATTAGTGACTGTTACAGAAACCCCGAGTTATGCGAAGAAGTTGGAATTTTATTCGGTAAGTGACAGCATCCACGCGTGCAGAGTACTTCTTTGAAGTTTGCGTATTATATAATAATGGAATAAAACATTTTGTGTACGAGTATTTTATTTTCTGATAATTGGCAAGACGATAGAAATAACTTCGAACCAAACGCTCTTCTCAAAATCCAATTTTATATTTCATCTATCTTCGAAAAACCACAAGAGACACAAACTATAGGATATTTTTGACCAACAATTGAAATCCAAATATTTTTTCTATTTCATCTTTATCAGTCAGAGGTGATTTGAGTACACGGATATTTTTTAAATTGTCAGCTTACTAAATTTTGCCTATTTTAACGTTCAAAAGATGTTTTGCAATATAATTGTGTGACATGCGGGTTTTTTTTAAGCCATTGCCCTGGATATTAGTTATCTTAGAATTGAAAAGGATATTTCTTGCTTGCAATTGTTTGTTTGTTTTAAACTTTTAAGAATTAATAGTTCAGTAACAGCCCATTTAAAAAAAGAAAAAAATTGACTTAAAATTAAAAGAGATATAATGGAAACGCACGATTCACTTAATCTTAAACGCTTATCAATAAAAAAAGGTCCTTATTGACTAACATTTGTTAACTGCAATAGATAGCATTGTTGAAAATCCTTATCAATAAAAAAAGGTCCTTATTGACTAACATTTGTTAACTGCAATAGATATAGCATCGTTGAAAATCCTCCAATATATAAACATTGTTGCGGAATGCAATTAATAAATACATCAGTGACCGTAAACTAGCAAATTCCACTTTCTTTACTCATTTCATTACATTTGCATATATCCTTTTTAAAGGTTTTAAAATCACAATCAGATTTTATTTGTACTATGTCCATTTACAAAAGCTTTCTATTCAGACAATGGACGGACAACTGATTCTATAAATGAAATGAGTAACATCTCAAGGGCTTTAGTTTGGGAATCATTGTCGAGGCAATAAAATGCAGATGCACCAAATGTGTACATACAGTAAGCGGCCACCGACAAGTATCAATGGCCTACAGTGTCTGCTAATTCTCTTCTACATGGTTCGTATGGCAGCATTTGGTTGTAAGCTAAGTTCTGTTTCTTTCTGCTTTCACTTCATAACAATACATTTACTATCCGGAGGCTATAAGATCTATATAGATATTCTATATAGACCTAACAGCTTCCAGATAATAAATGTACGCATTAACACAAAAAAAATTCTAAGACGAATGACGATTGAAATAAGATTAAAATAAGTCTAAGTACATGTAGCATGAAATACATGTAGTATCATTTGCAAACATTTCATTTCCTTATGCAAAAGAATTTTAGTGCCGAACACGTTGAACATATTTGAAAATACGCGTCCCATTTCTCCCCTTTGCATTATTAGATTAATTCACATGCCCTGAGTATTATTTTAAATTCTTCTTTCCGTTTTCCGATGCACATGAACATACCGATATTCGTTTTCAGATCGAAGAGAGGGAGTTTCTTTAATCGGAAAGAAAAATGGGACCTTATACTGAACATAATATTTTTCATTTAATTATCTTTTGATGGATGCCATTACTCTATCATCCGTATTTTAATTTTTTAAGAAAAGTTCGTAAATCAATAAAACAAACCTTAAATTTTAGTTGAATTGCGTTTAGTTTTATATGAAAATAACACAATGACAAAATCAAATTGTGGGGGTAGTTCATAGGAATGTATTAATTCAGCCTGAAATGGAGTCAGTAAACACATCATTTATAAAACATTTACACTAATATTGGGTTATGGAATTAAAAGATAGAAGTCTTTTGACAGAGACCCCATTTCTGCAATGCAGAAGAGGCCTTATTTGAATCAATCACTCGGAGTAGTAATCTCAGCCTATGTCTTAATCTTTAATGATGGTAATCACAGCTCTCTGATATTGTATACCTCCGCGGTCACGGCGATCATGCGTTATCAGTCTGAGGAGAAAACCATCCGCTCCCCGTGGTCAAGCCTTAGTCAACTTATATCAACAGGATTAATTTGTCAAAGACAACTCTATGCTGCTGATTTATAATGCTCTTTTGATTAAATTCTAAGCTGTATAGACAATCTAATTTACGGATTTAGTAATAAATTGTGCCATTTCTAAACAGGAGAACTTTTGTATAAAGGAACGACTGTGCCATTACTTAAAACAGTAGAACTTCTGAATTAAAAAAAAAATAATGCTAATATAGGAAGAATAATTTTGTTGGCCAATGATGGTCTATTTTATTTACACTAAAACACCGCTTTAAATTGAGCAGCCGTTACATCTGAGATTTCAGTTGATTGAAAGTCTATAATGACCTGGTCACGATACACTTAATAGAATACATTAATAATGAATTGGGTGACTATATCAAATTGATCTCTTCGTTCAATTAAATGTGCATGCATCAAAATCTCAAATAATCGAGATTTGATTTAGAAATTTAGAAATTTATTTGTCTAGAAAGAGAGCCTTAACTATACCGAACGGGCTGGCTTCAAACTGTAGCATATCCGATATACGGACTTTCCGATGCTGTAGATTGCTAAAGTTTTTAACAGTTTGAAAAAATATAACATTCTCTGACCGTTATATAGTGTTTTCTTACAAACTATGTCAGTTAACATCTTGTTAAGTACCAAAAAAACCTTGCGACTTATAAATAACCAATAGCGTGTTATAGAGTAAATTGACCATATTAACTAATTTCCCGAACAGCACGATATCCCTCCGTGTTGTATTGAACATCCAACTAAGCTTCAAGGATATCCCTTTTTAGACATCGAGGTGAAATTTCCCGTAATTAGAATATATTTCATTTTTTAAAAAGCCCAATACAATAGTTGATCAGTACCCCTAGTCCCCAGAGAAAGAGTCTCGTTAGACTAGAATATCCCATTATATTTTCTCCCATGGTGAGTAAATTTGTTAAAGCTTTCTTTGGAATCAAATAATTTTTAACATTCTCTCTCTCTCTCTCTCTCTCTGCAATACTGACAGTATCAACCGGACAATAAGAATCGATTTGTTATAAGAAAGTGCCTTAACCTGACACTGATACTGGCGAAGATAGCAAAATTAACCGTTCCTACATCAATCATAACAAACAAATGGCTACGCTATCCGTCCAGACACTTCTCCTAAGAAAGAGATCCTCTGCCCCTTTTGACTCATTTATTAGTCAAGACTATTGAACCGCAATCAAATAATGGTCAGTCCCACATGTCAAAGAATAGCTTTCGGTGATCTTGGGGGACTTTATATTAATACGATAATAACGTTGAAATAGAGACGGACAAACATCAATGATCTAAAGCTGTTAATACTAGATTCGGCGGATAACCCCATCTTGCGGATTCAATTTGCTCCCCTGGTTTGCTTCTGAGTCAAAATGCAATCGATTCTTCTTGTTTTGCAAAATGATGTACTTCTTCATAAATTCGTTACGTATTATTCTTTGAAAGGATATATAGAACGTTATACCGGTATTACGTCGAGTAGAATTTGTTTTGTCTGAGCAACAAACTTTCTCCCACACATCTGACGTCACTTCATGGGGGAGGGGGGGATACAAACAATCTTATCTGCATCCGCTACCAAATCCCTGAGTTTCTCTTTTTTGGGCTTTCTCTCTATCTAAGAAGGGCAGACCATAAAACATTCAGGCTGCAACTAACAAGATAGGGGACTGATTTATAGAAGGTTCCCCTGCCATCGTAAATTCCCCACCAATCTGGTCCCTAATGTTTCTTGTAAGGTCATCTCATACAAGCCGAACTGGCTGTGTAGAAATGATCAATTTTTCTCCATTAGTCCATTTATGTTGTTTGCAGGATATCAGTAATCTAATTTTAATTGAAGAAAGGTTACGTCTCAAAAAAGTTCCAGTATATATTTTTTCTTTTGAAACCGTACAATTGATAGTTCTGACTACATACTGGGGTTATTCACTGATAACGATTTATCTTTTTACATATATTAAGTGATTTGTATTTATGAATTTAATCTACAAATTGACGAGCGGGGAACCACTGAAACATTTGTATAGTAACATGGTAAACCCCCCCCCCCCAAAAAAAAACAGAAGCTGGAAACTTGTAGTTATGTGCAATTGTATTATACTTTTGCAACTGATATGCAATTTTTAAGTTGGCCAGTATTCCCAAGACGGATATTTTTATCTGGTTTTACCATAGAAAAAGAAGCATTTGTTAGATGTAGACCCTTTTAGGGCCCTTCTTGCATTACGATCCTGTCAGGCGGAAATTCCACTCTGTAAATTATTATATCTTGGCCTGCACCACTCCATTGCAACTATCATTACCACTGTCATTGAATTTCCTGCAGTTCCAAATAAATCTCAGGAAGCGAATGAACGTTCAGATTTAGTTTCATTCCGTGAAAAAACAAAACAAGATAAATCAAGCTGAACCGCTCGACAAACATAGCAAAGTACAAAATACATTAGAAAAGAAAATTTAATATGAGATGACCATATGAACCTGT
Source organism: Magallana hongkongensis (assembly GCA_016163765.1). NCBI lineage: Eukaryota > Metazoa > Mollusca > Bivalvia > Ostreida > Ostreidae > Magallana > Magallana hongkongensis. The sequence continues at coordinate 12,919,562 of WFKH01011801.1, forward strand.
TGACTTTAAATACAAGAACATTGAGTAAAGGAAATTTATACATGTAAATAGTTATAGTACTTTAAAAATATCTTAAATAGAATCACCATTCTGCACTTTAATATAATTTTTTTTTCTATTTTTGGAGTATATCTTATACAGGAATGCTAATTTCTTTGCTCTAACTCTTTATAATCATTTTTGGCATTGTTTTGAAGGTCAGCCACAGCCTGTTGAAAAAAGATTTCTTCGATTTGGGAAGCGAGCCCTGAGTGGTGATCACTATATAAGGTTTGGAAGGAACAGTGATGACAAACGATTCTTAAGATTCGGGAAACGCGGGGAGCAAGGGAGTGTCGAGGATGACTTACGCGAGGCTTTGAACAAAGTCATACAATTCAAACAAGAAACAGGTCTCCCGCTGAGAAAAAGAAGATCGGCAGATCCACCATTAGTGAAAGACGTACCAGAAGATAAAGACAGCAATTCTACCGAAAAGGAAGATTCAGCGTCCGAAAAACACAAACGTGAAACCGACGATGCTTCCGAGGAAAACAAGCGTTTCATGAGATTTGGAAGAACACCTTCTGAAGACGATCCCACGTATATGAAAAGATTCATGCGATTTGGAAGAAATCCTGATTTAGAGAAGAAATTTATGCGTTTTGGAAAAGATGGAAACGAAAAAAGATTCATGCGGTTCGGGAAACGAGAGGACAACGATTACATGGTAACAGACGATAAGCGTTTTATGCGATTTGGTCGCGACCCCAAAGATGATACACTTATGGAAAGATTTGTTCGCAATGGTCGAAGCGGAGACGATAAACGATTCATGCGATTTGGTAAGCGGTTCATGCGATTTGGAAAACGATTCGATAATGATGGCGAATATAATGATGAAGATGAAGACGAAATGGGCGCAGAAAAAAGATTCATGCGATTCGGCAAAAGTGGAGATGAAGAAAAGCGATTCATGAGATTTGGCAAAAGCGGAGACGAAGAAAAGCGATTTATGCGTTTCGGGAAAAGCGGCGACGAAGAAAAACGATTTATGCGATTCGGCAAAAGTGGAGACGAAGAAAAGCGATTTATGCGATTCGGCAAAAGTGGCGACGAAGAAAAGCGATTTATGCGTTTTGGGAAAAGTGGCGACGAAGAAAAACGGTTTATGCGATTCGGCAAAAGTGGAGACGAAGAAAAGCGATTTATGAGATTTGGCAAAAGTGGAGATGAAGAAAAAAGATTCATGCGTTTTGGCAAAAGTGGTGATGATGCAAAACGATTTATGCGATTTGGACGAGACCCAGCAGACAAACGTTTTATGCGATTCGGCAAATCTGTATGATATCCTAAGAGAAAATTTAAAACAATTTGAATTTGTGAATGTAAGCAGTATGATCCGTTATTATATTTGTAAATATCAAGCTTCAATATTTTGATGAGAATGTTAATAAAGTTGTTCATATGATGTGATTTCCGGAAATTACATTCAACAAATATTATTTTCTTATACATATTACATATATTCATACATACTGTATATTAACTTTAGTATTTTTGCTCAACTGTGTTGAACATGCTTGAATATCATACTTCGTTTATAAAATAGTTGATTACAATAAAACGCCTTTTTGGTTATTGATTTTCCGCAAGGTATGCTTATTATAGGTGTATCTTGAATCTATCAATAAGTTTTTCATTTAAAATCTATGAAATACATTATCATTAATATCAAAATATTCTTATTGCAAATATCACATATAATGTATTTATATATATTTACTCTATACCTGTAACAAGATGTTCAAATTGAACTTAGATCTAAAAAAGACATGAGCAGAACCTTTATACACTGTCTCTGGCATTCAGATAATTTAAACAACGATTCAATTCAAAAAGAAGTACGAAACCGGTACTATAATAAGACTGTTTTCTTCTCATCTAAAATTAAGCTAAAGCGAAGCGATGACAGCAGTATCAGACACGTAGCATCGTGGGGGGGGGGGGGGGGGGGCAAACATTTTTCTTAAATTTACATATAAAAATTGAATTATCATGGAGTTGCCCCCCCCCCCTCCACTTTTTGGGAGTATGAAAAAAATTGATATTAAAAGAAGGAAATTAAAAGTGAAATTGAAGTTAGAGGTAAACTACGCTACCCCCCCCCCCCCTCCCCCTTCCACGGATTAGGATTTGTCAAGATTTTTAGGATGAGTCTGGCCCCAGAAACGTTTCAAAAACGATGCTACGTGCCCGAGTATATAATTTAACTGCTGATTAGATGAGTTTATCGTAATGCTATTTTCTGTCTCTTATAAATTTAAATAAAAATTTAAATTTTTAAATTTAAATAAGGAAGCGCTGCGAAAAAGATTATTCCTAGATAATTAAAGCTAGATTAAAGATATGACAAAAAACGAAGCAAACCATGCGATTTTGATACAAATTTTTGTTAAATCAAAAACAGATATTCAATATACATTATCGTTATTTTTTAAGGTAATAATTTTGTTTGTAAACATAAACAGAAATAAATATTTTAACAGAAGGGTTACGTTTCAATCGAGTTGTGTGATACAGCGCGTAGGCGCCACATACTGGTCATGATGACGTCATTCATACTCACTGACCACTGACCCCTTCTGGCCAAGGAAGGGTTTAATTTCGTTAATCTTGTTGACTGCAAAGTGCTAAAGTTTCCTGGTAGGAAGTTGACTGACATAAATGGCTGTCCGAGGCCCCCAGGGGTTAGATGTAATTGTGGGTGAACTCTGTGGTAGTTATAAACTTTACCTCCCGACCGCCAGACTTGATTATGGAAATAAAGCGACAAGTGTAATAAGCGCCTACGGACTCCAGAGATCTGACGTCATATGTCGACTTGCTGGACAGTTATTTACTTTATACACAAGTCATATTGATGTATAGAATAAATTTGCACATTTCTGCTGGAAATATATTAAATATTGGCAAAAAA
>WFKH01011801.1:12954926-12976531 GCA_016163765.1 Magallana hongkongensis
CCGTGTTTTTTATGTATTGGTCAATGTCGTATAACGAGATACGATCAGACGTGTACAACTTTTCATAATAAGAACTTAATGCGTTTAGAATTTCATGTGTTTCATTTAAGCTGTTCCCTCCCATTGATAATTTATTTATTACATTGTGCGATTGATGTTTATTTTCTAATCTTAGAAAGTATGAGGTATTTTTTTCACCCTCATCTATCCAATGAGCTCTAGCTCTCACCTTTGCCCCTTTAGATTTATACGCATACAGAGTATCTAATTCTTTTACAAGATTCTGCTTATATTTAACCTTTTTATTTTCAAAATCGAAAAGTTCAATATCCTCAATTTCTTTTTCGATTTCTTTTATACGGGTTTGTATGCTTTTATTTTTCTTAATCGAGTACTCGATACATAGCTTTTTTAACTGATATTTTATTATTTCCCATCGTACTTGTGGATCATTTTCCTTACTTATGCTCTCTGGTATGTGGTCAAAAAAATTATTGATAATATTACAAAAATTCATGTCATGTAAAATCGACGTATTCATTTTCCAATAGCCACTACCCCTCTTATTTGTTGATACTGTGCAATAAAAAATAAAGGCCATGTGGTCACTCATTCTAGAAGTTGAAACATCTGGGGGTTTTCTAAGAAAGATTTTTTCAATAGGATAACATAAATCTTCAGTAGAAAAAATATAATCTATTCTACTTTTCGGGTTATTGTTTGAATCGCACCAAGTGTTTCCCTCTTTTTCAGGATTAATTTTGTCCCATATATCAATAAGACTAAATTTATATTTCATATTATCTATACTTTTTGAACTTCTGTTTTTGGCAACATATGATGAATTAAAATCTCCAACAATGATGATATTTTCTTCATTTAAACAATACTGAGATACCCATGATGCAAGTTTTTTAAAAAATTTACATCGTTCACCTTCTGAATTAGGTGCATATATATTAACTAGTGTAATTTTATTTTGTTCATATTCAATATTGATTAACAATATCCTTCCATCATCTAATTTATGTACATTATGTATAATAAGAGATAAATTTTTTTGAAATAAAATAGAAACACCTCTACTATGCGCCGAGGTAGAAAAACAATGATAGCTTGAACCTTGCCATCGTGCATTGTAAATATTTTCTTTTTCATATATATAATGGGTTTCCTGTAGGAATACAATTTGACAATTGATATCTCTAAGCCAGTCATATAAAGTTTGCCTTTTACAGTAATCATTAAGTCCGCGTGCGTTAAGCGACAATAACTTTAAAGTTGACATTCAAAAATGGTCATGAGTTCATTTAACATACATGTATTTGAAGAAGTTACCGTTTTTCTGATGACTTTTTCTTTTTAATGCTCTTTCGTAAATTTTCCGCTGCATGGGCAATGATATCCCCCATGATGTTCTTTCCCGGCCAGGCCCTCGGTGAGGTTTTGACTGTTTCCTCGTATGATAGAGCAGTACCCCAGTACATATCATACACTGGATGACCAAAGAACACCGATGGTTTGTAGGAACTAAGGATGTCCCTCATTTCCTCGCATTGGTTTATTTTTGCAGAAATGATTTGTTCCATGACATCCCTTTCCGTGTCTTTCCATTGGGAAGATTTTTGGACGAGATTGCCGATGCGTTTTGCTTCCAACGCCGTTTTGGAGTTCCGAATCCGCTCCGCTGCAACGACATCGCCTGATCTAAGGGCCTTCGTTGTTTGGAAAGCCTGTTCCGCCGACTTAAAGGTCTCCCCAAAGATTTTCAGCTCACAAGGATAAAAATTTGAAAGAACATCTTTTTCTCCCTGAAAGGTTTTGAGATTTTTTGGTTTTTCTGGAATGTAGAATTCACATTTGTCGCAACCAGGTTTATGCCCAGACTTTTTGCACACTGCGCAGCATGAATCATTTTCGCAATTAAACCTATTGTGCCCATTTTGCCAACATTTGGTACACGTTATTATTGGTTTATCAACATGCTGGTCCTGGTGAAAGAGTTTACATTTCAGCCCCGCACAATATACGTTTCTGGGTAGATATGTGTTTGGTGGAATTGGCTCAATGTACAAAAAGCGGTTGCCGTTTAATACACTTGTCATTTTTTTTGTTTCAGGATTTCTAATTTTTTCATAATACATTTCTGTTTTTGGAGAAACCTTCAGTTTAGATAGCATTTCGAAAACTGCACTATCATCTACTGAAAGAGGAACACCGCAGATTGTGATTTTCAACGATTTGTCATCGGGCGCTTCCAGTCCTGTAGAGTACGGGTTGGAATCATAGACACTGATATGTTGGTCATCTACGTCTATGCCCTGCAGCAATAGTTTCTCTCTGCCCTCTTTGGTGTTCAAATAAATCCTCCATAAATCTCTATCTAACTGTATACATGTACAACATGCAGATGACTGTACGTTTCCATTAAAAAATGTAGAATCATTAAAAGATGCCATAAAAATAATAGAAAATTTTGGAAGAATGTCTGGTACTAAATTGAATATAGAAAAAACTGAAGGTATCCTTTTGGGGCCACTGAAAAACTCGTTACAATATGTAGATGGTATTAGAATGACAAATAATCCAGTAAAATCGCTTGGAATTTTCTTAGGACATGACAAAGAAGCTAACGATGAGAAAAATTGGTTGAATAAACTTAAAGAATTCGAAAAAATCCTAGACTCTTGGCGAATTAGAAAGTTAACGTTATTTGGAAAATGCACAGTTATAAATTCTCTAATAGTATCTAAACTATTGTATCTGTTTACAGTTCTGGAAAACCCAAATATTGAATTCATAAAAAAATTAAATAAAATTATATATAACTTTTTATGGGGTAAGAGAGAGAGAGAATTAAACGCAAGTCACTTGTACGATCAATAAATGAGGGTGGTCTTGGACTTACAGATGTAGAGTGCAAACTAAAAAGTGTAAAAGCGGGATGGATCAAAAGACTCTATAATGAGAAAAGTTCTCTTAGAAAATATATAGAAGACATATTGAAAATTAACGGAATAGATTTTGAATATTTGTTGAGAAGCAATATTGTTAAACCAAATGAACTAAATGTTCTGAAAAAATTCCCAAAATTTTACAAAGAAATTATCTGTAGTTTTAATGAATGTAAATCCCCATATGTATCACGAAATCAGCTCACCGATAACTTGTGGTTGAATAATTTTATTAAATGTAAGGAAAAACCACTTTTCCTAGAATCGTGGATAAAAAGTGGTATTCTGTATGTTAAAGATATGTTTACAATAGATGGTATAAAAGATTTAAATAATATTACAGAAAATCTGAAATCAAAAAGAAATTATTTGTGCGAATATCTTATCGTCAAAAACGCTATTAAAAAGCTGAATGTAGATTATTCCAATGTAAACAATACTAAAATTCAAAAACCATATTTTCACTTCTGCGGAAAAATAAAACAGCCAGAACTCGAGAAATCGGGATTCTATTATAAAATTCTATTATCCAAAAAGACTCAAAAACCAATAATGGAAGCAAAATGGTCAAAAGAATTTAAAATATCAAATGATCAGTGGAACAATATATACACGGCTAAGATAATAAATGCATTTGATAAGCAAATAGCAGAATTTAACTATAAACTTCTACACAATCAGCTGAACTGTAATTATAATGTAAATAAATGGAATAAAGATGTTGGAAAAAACTGTATAAGTTGTGAACAAATTGAAAATATTGAACATTTAATATACGGATGTTCTGAAACCCCAAAAATATGGGAAAAAGTATCAGGAATATTAAAATTGAATATAACATGGAAAAGAATTGTTGTAGGATTTTTTTACGAGTTCAACGACACAACAAAAATTTTCAATAATGTCATATCTTTTGTAGGATACAAAATATATAAATATAAAATGAAGTGTAGACTACAAAACGAAATTCCAAATGAGAATGCACTTTTATATACTCTTAAATCATCTCTATATTATTATTACTTTATTACAGTGAGTGCAAAAAGTGTCAAATCTAGTTACAAAATTTTGAAAACACTAGCAGACCATCTATAATTGTATTCATATATTTTTTTTTCCTTTTATTTATGTATGTGTGTATATTTATATACATTTCAAAAATCTATTTTGATTTATATATTATGTATAATATCGATAGGAACATTATATCAATGACTGAATGTTATCTCCCCGTTTATATGAACAGTACTTTTATTTTTCATTTATATACTCCTATAATATATACATGTATGCAAATATATCATGTGTTAATTCATATTTACGTCTATTTATATTTTAAAAAATATAATTATGAATAATAAAGTTAATATATATTTTGTACATTAAATATTACATATATAGATGTACGATTTATTTATACTGCTGAATAGCATTACTGATCCAGGGGGCCCCGGGCACCCCAGGTGATGTATATCTAGAGAGCCTCTGCGGAGGTATTGTCTCGAATTCAAATGTATTGTGTTTAATAAATATCCAAAAAAAAAAAAAAAAAAAAAAAAAAAAACAAAAAAAAAACAAGGAAGCTTGATGCGATACAGAGATAGACGTTTTGTTTCCTTGACATTATTAATCTTTAATCCAGTTCAATATTACAATCGACCAGGAAGTGATTCTATTAGGACAAGTTAACTTTTAGGAGAAATTATGTCTATACTTTCTTACATCCGTTAGCTACATAACAATGTTATTAATACTTTTTGATTTTTTTTTATCAATTGATATTGGTCATTTTCACTTTATATACTATAGCCAAATATTCAATAATTATACATAAATACACAAAAATGTAAGCCATCTTAAGCTTTAATCTTTAGTAAGATGTTCTTTTTACATTTCTTTCTGCGTCCATCTATCTGGTCGACCGTTTATAAACTTTAAACAGGCTTAGGAAAAGCATCCTTGTGAAAGTATTCAAATAAAAACAAGAAACCATGTCAATGGAAGAAAATATTATCTTCCTTGAAGACGACAGGGTTTCTTGTCATCAATAACTCAAATCTTTAAAAAAACTATTTTTACCCTTCCTTTGACCCGGGACCACTGTATGAACAATTAAGACTCTACACTATATATGAAAGCTCATATGATTATATCAAAAACTATAATATAATACCATTGTAGTTTTCAGATGTTTTCCTATATATTTCTATGTTAAACTTTGAACCCATCGTGGAATCAAGTTTTGGTCTAATGTCATGATTTGAATCATATAGAATTTTCACTATACATATAATTTTTGATTTTATATTGGCATTTCTGGTACAGGGGTTTTTGAGAATTATAGTTTCAAGATTACAGTTCCGTCAATACGGATCTCTTATTTCCCGGGCCCAAGACGCTATACACACAACGCGGGATTCGGCCAGGTAAGACAGGTAAACCGCATCCCCCCCCCCCCCACGATAAATTTATCACCTACTTGTCCCCGTAGTGGTACAATCATCGATTAGCTTGTGTCGTAAACAAATTTGAGTTATCTCCCCGAGCATAATAATGAAATTTAGAGAAAGTAATCAAAACAACAAAACTATCATTAACTTTATTGTAAAACATATTATTTCTTGAGAAGATACGTGAAAATTCATTAAATCGGCTACAGTATCTCCCTTTTGAAATGGGGTTCGCTCTTCATCGTATTAATTGATAATCACTACCCTAGCCCCGGGGATCATAATTTGAACAAATTTGAATCCACAGCCTGAACATACTTCACACAAGTTTCAGCTTATCTGGACAAATTGTTTGTGAGAAAATTTATATTTTTTTCTCTAATTTTTCTTATATAAAAATTCACTCCCTTCATTTGTGGCTCCACACTACCGTCGAATGTTATGATTAGAACAAACTTGAATCTACAGTGCCTTAGAATGCTTCCACACAAATTTCAGTTTATCTGGCCAATTGGATTTTGAAAGTTTTTTTTTTTTGGATAAACGTGATGACTTCAATTTTTCTATAGTCAACTTTCCTTACTTATGTAGCAATATACCTTCATCACCTGCGTATGTAGCTGCAGGTCTGTAGCTCCCTGTCTGAAAAAAATCGGATGGACGACCTGGGAGCTACAGTGCCACCCACTGAAAAATTGTGTATTTATTGCGCAGAAATACGTGCGCTAGTTTTCGACCGATTAACCTTATTTATATGCAAATTCTGTGAAAACAATTATTTCAAATAAATTGTTCATGCAATTTACTACTGATATCGTCTCTTTACTTGCCTCGGATAGTCTTTTAAACACAATCACCAGCCCCGTAAATTAGAGTGGTGCAGTTTGTTTACATGTAAAAATGGCGACTCTCGATCTCGATGTAAATTTAACATACTTGATTTTTTGAGGTCGGTAGCGTGTTCTGAGGCAAGTAAAGAGACGATGTCAGTAGTAAATTGCATGAAGAATTTAATGGTACTAATTGTTTTCACAGAATTTGCGTATAAATAGGGTTAATCAGTCGAAAACTAGCGCACGTATTCTGCGCAATAAATACACAATTTTTTCAATGGGTGGCACTGTAGCTCCCAGGCCGTCCATCCGTTTTTTTTTTCAGACCGGGAGCTACAGACCTGCAGCTACTGCGTTTGGTGCTTTTGTCTCTCAGTTAATTCGATACACAAGGGCATGCTCTTCGTATGAACAATTTCTAAGGCGAGGCAAGCCACTGACAAACAAGTTGTTAAAACAGGACTATCAAGGGTCTCGTTTGAAGTCATCTTTTCGTAAGTTCTACGGTCGATACAACGACCTTGTCAGCAAATACAATCTTCACTAGGTCGCATGCTGACTGACTTTTTTCATACTAATTGTTAGACCATAACTAATCCCTATTTTGTGTACGAACTTTTCCGTTTTTCCCGATTACGACAAAGAGCACACGGCGGGTGTGACCGGTCAGCAGAGGATGCTCACTCCTCCATGGCACCTGCTCCTACCTCTATTTTTTTAAGAGGTCCGTGTTCTCTCTGCTCCTGTTTTGTAATTTTCTTTTGGACTTTTGAATTTAAACACTGTTCGTTATCACCACCAGTCATATGTAAAAATTTAAACTCTCTTAGATTAACACTACCTGATAATACATTCACACAAGTTATTGCATTTCCGGCCAAGTGCTGTTTAAAAAGAAGATTTTTAAAAACTGCTAACAAGTTTTCAATAATTTTTGTTATCTCCCCTTGAAAAAGTACGGAAGCCCATTTAGGACCTATCAAAAAATATTTTTGAATTTGATATAACGAATTCTTGAATTTGTTAAAACGAATTTAAATCGTTTTAACAAATTGTTGAATCCTTAATAACGAATTAAATTTGTTATAACAAATTTTAGGAATTCGTTATAACGAATTTAATCTGTTATAACAAATTTTATGAATTCGTTTTAACAAATTTTAAAATCTGTTTTAACAAATTAAATTTGAAATAACGAATTGAAAAATTCGTTATTTCAAACTTATAATTTGTATTTTCGGTTTTTAAAATCTGTTAAAACGTATTTTCATCCAATTTGTGATAAAAAATTTCATATATTGCGGGAACAAATTAAACGGGGCGGACTTCATTTATCCCTTATTGCCGTACACCGAAATGAGCTGATCAATTGACCGACGTTAAAGGGCAAAATGGCAAATGAAGTAAACCGGTGTAAAAACAAAAATGGAGGAACATATTGTCACAGCTGTTGGTGTAACCATGGTAACAGATGTACCAATTCCAAAAGACACCTTTCTTTATCGGCTTTGCTAGAATTCCTACATAGATAGGAATTGTTAAATATATAACAACGCAATTTCACCAAAAGTACCACGAAATACAGATTTTTTTACGGGTTTCTGCGCAAAATTTCAAAAATTTGTTAAATGAATGCTATCAATCAATGAGCATGCTAATATATTTACAAATATTTGCATTTGTGCGATTACGTCATACTCAAAAAGCGGTGAATTCCACGCCGGTCTGGTATAGAATTGATAATATTTTATATAACGTAACCAGGCATTATAATTAGGATGTGCGCATGCGTGAACCAACTTCCAATCGTGATCGGTAAACGTTTGGGAGGATATTCGAAAGCGTTTTGGAGAAACTTCGAACTGATATATGTGCAATAAAAAAAAGGAAAACGCGATTTTTATATCATATAGTCATTAAAAGTGAAAAGAATGTTATGTACAATTGGTTTATACTAAAAAGAAATTAATTAATTATTTGAGAGTACAATAAAAGCAATGTTACAGTAAAATGCTAGGCGTTTGAACAAAATATCATGGTTTCATTACCTATACTAGTTAGAAAGAATTGGGTTTATATATAAACCAATATTATCTCATGCATTGTGCCATTCACCAGGTTCTATAAACACCTAAGCTTAGTTTCAATTATAAAAAAATCCAAGGTTAGGAGGGGGAGAGAGGGATAATTTATTTTGTTTTTCTTTTCTTTTCATGGGTTATGGGGGAGGGGGGTAGGGGTGGTCAGGACACCGACCCCTAGTAGATCTATCCATGACCACTCACCAAGGTCTGTGTGCCCATCACCAGGGTCTGTATACACATAACTAGAGTCAGTATACCCATCACCAGGGTCTCAATACCTATCACCAGGGTTAGTGTACGTATCACCAGGGGCTATGTGCCCATCACCAGGGTCAGTATACCCATCACGAGGGTCAGAGTACATATCACCAGGGTCTGTGTGCCCATCACTAGGGTTTGTATACCCATAACCAGAAATCCACCTAACCAAAAATCAGGGTCTTAATATCTATCACCAGGGTCAGTGTACGTATCATCGGGGTCTATATGCCTATCACAAGGGTCTGTATACTAGTACCCATCACCAGGGTCAGAGTGCACATCACCAAGGTTTGTATGTCCATAACCAGAATCAGTATACCCATCACCAGTATCAGTTTACCTATAACCAAGGTCAGTGTACGTATCGCCAGGGTCTGTGTACGTATAATCTGAGGGTCAGTATATCCTTCATCAGTGTCTCAATATCTATCACAAGATAGGTATTCAGACCCTGGTGATGGGCACCCAGATCCTGGTAATATGTATACTGACCTTTGTGATATGCATTGAGACCCTAGTGATGGGCACACAGACCCTGGTGATACGCACACTGACCCTGGTCATATGTATTGAGACCCTGCTGATGGGTCTACTGACCCTGGTGATTGGCACACAGACCCTGATGACACGGACACTGACCCTGGTGATATATATTGAGACCTTGGTTATCGGTAAACTAACCCAGGTTATAGCTATACAGACCCAGGTGGTGGGAAGACAAACCCTGGTGATACATACTCTGACCTTGGTAATAAGTAGAGACCCTGGTGATGGCCAACCAGACCAAGGTGATGCGTACACTGACCCTGTTGATAGGTATTGAGACCCTGGTGATGGTTATACTGACTCTGGTTATGGTTATACAGACCCTGGTGTTGGGCACACCGACCCTGGTGATACGTACACTGACCCTGACGACAGGCATTGAGACCTTGGATATGTGTACACTGAACCTGGTTATGGGACCGACCCTGGTTAATAACACTGACCCTTGTGATACGTACATACACCCTGGTGATAGGTATTGAGACCCTGGTGATAGGTAAACAGACTTTGGTAATGGGCACATAGACCCTAGTGATACGTACACTGACCTTGGTTATGGGTAGTGAGACCGTGTTGATGGGTATACTGACCCTGGTGATGGGCACACAGACCCTGGTGATAGGTATTCTGACCCTGGTGATAGGTATACTGACCCTGGTGATTGGTTTAAAAACCAAGGTGATACGTATAATGACCCTTATTATGTGTATAAAGACCTGTGGGCATACAGACCCTGGTGATGGGTCATGGATAGATCTACAAGGGATCGGAGTCCTGACCATCCCACCTATCACCTCTAATTACCCCTTAGAAAAAGAAAAACAAAACGAATTATCCAACTCATCCTCATAACCTTGAATTTGTTATTGAGTCCGAGCTTAGGTGTTTATAGAACCTGGTAAACGGCACAAAAAGCAAGAGATAATATTGGTTTATATATAAACCCAAGTCTTTATTACTAGTATATATATGGTTTATAATGAAACCATGATATTTTGTTCAGGCACTTAACATTGTAGCAAAGTGGGGGCTGGGGCCAGACCCATCCAAAAAAACCTTGACATGCAAAAAAAAAAAATACTTCTCAAAAATTTAAAAATCCTAATCAGTAGGGGTGGGGGGACTACGTGCCTGTTGTTTAACTGTAGTATTGCTTTAATTGTCCGCTAAAATATATAAAACCAAATATACATAACATTTTTTGCACTTTTAAAGGGGCATGGTCACGATTTTGGTCAAATTCTATTTTTCTGTTTTTATTATTTACAATGCTTTAGGAATCCATATCTAGTGATCAAATGAAATTTGAGAGTCAGTTGTTGAGTTATAAGCAAAATACAGCGCTCTCAATTTTTTGTCTTTTAAACCAGGCTCGTGCCCTGTTTTTGTTTACATAGGTTCAATATACCAGTAAAAAATCTTTTTCAAGCTGATTTGACTATGTTCTTATTTATTTTAATCATAAATAAACAGTTCCTAACGTTTAGCACATTCGTTTTAGGTCTAAAACTGGAATTTTCACTTCAACATTTAAAATGTAAACAAAAGCTTTGTTTACATAGCAAAGAATTGTAAGTTCTGTAACTCGCTTATAACTCAGCAAATGACACTCAAATATTGGTTGCCTATTAAAAATTCCTTACTGAAGCATTGTAAACATTAAAATCGGAAAATTAATTTTTGACCAAAATCGTGACCATGCCCCTTTAATGACTAGGTGATATAAAAATTGCATTTTCTTTTTCCTTTCTATTGCACATATATAAGTTCGAAGTTCCCCCAAAACGCTTTCGAATTTCCTTCCAAACGTTTACTGATCCTGATGGAACGTTGGTTCAAGCATGCGCACATCCTAGTTATAATGCCGGGCTACGTTATATAAAATATTATCAATTCTATGCCAGACCGGTGTAACGACGAAAAGTGACCCCCGTAGAATATTGACCGGGGGTCTTTTTTTTTACGTAGAAAAATGAACCACTCGGTTGTAGAATACTTGGAAATTATGGTCTAGGGGTCATTTTTCACCGTGTTGGTTGTAGAAAAATGACCCTGTAGAATATCGACTATATATTATTATTATTTTCTTTAAGGTGGATACAGAGGTGGTGGTGGTGCTGGAACGGGGGGCCCATTGCTTGCTTGATACCTAGATTGTTCGAATAACCAGCTTGAGTACGCTTTTCTGATCACCTGTTATTGCTTATCATCATAATCTCAGTCTGTCTATTACTTTTTAAATTAAAAATTAAAAGGTATAGTCATGTTTCGTTAATTTAAGTACACTGAATATAAAATGTTCCCCTTCCTTACATTTTTGCAACAGAAGAAAAAGACGTACCTTAGATAACAACTGAATTTTAAATAGATAGTTAAAAATAGGCGCGAATCTAGAACAAAATTAAAAGGTTGGGTGACTTTGCGGGGACGGGGTAATGATATATAATATTACGTATGTTTACATTAATTGTCAAACAATGACTGAATAGGAATTATATCAATCTGAATGAACATAAAACTCGCACTTATTGTATGCAGAAATTGATACCTGTTTATTTACAGGGGAAGAGAAAATTATTCATCACGCTCTATATCGCCATGAGAGATTTATTTACCATGGGTCTGAAACAGGCACATCTGATCACATGCGTGAATCCAGAAAATTTTATCCGGGGGTGGGGGAGGGGGATCCGAGATTAATTATGTTTGCCAAAGGGGGGAGGGAGTCTAGGCCTATTATCGGTAAATTTGATAAGTGAATTTAAAAAGTTTGAATTCCCCACTCCTTAAATTCGCGCTTGCATGCAACATCCCATATATTTCTAACAACAATTATTTTTGTTACAACAAGTTTAAGAATATATATTTAACAAATACAATGCTTGATTTAAAAACAATAAGTTCAAATTTAGAATTAAACAAAAGAAACAGAATACTATATATTAGATAATTCTATTAGATCTAGAGTTTTAAATCGATCTCTATTGTAATCAAAATTAACTTTTAAAATGTACTTGCAAACTTCGGTATATAACAGAGATAGCAAATCGTAAAGAAATGATGACACTAAAAAGGACTTTACATGTAGCATTGACTTTAATTCCAATTGAATACAACCGCGGTACTTATTAACAACATTTGAATCTAGCAATTAATACAGGCATATTCTTATTAACTTTAAACTTTCTTTGGATTTAACATATTAGTGTCCCAGGCATTCATACTCATTTTTAGCAGTTTCTACAAGTAGAAACATCAGCTTTTATATAATTACTATTCTTGAAAAAGTGATCTCTTAACTGAGTGTAAATAGAGTATACCATCTATTGAGATATGTTTGTTGATAAGTAAAAAACGAAGTCATCATCAACGTGTTGCATTCTGCATACAGAAAGTCGGTAAGGGGGTCCTTTACAGTATTGCATTGTCCTTGACAGTTCGTTACAGATCTGATTAATTATAAAGTTTTTTTGAGACAAAATGCATCTGTCAGGTAAACAGCATTCGGTCTAATACATGTATAATGTTTATGGTTTAAACAATATTTTATTATGTAAAACATTACATGTACATATTCTAATATAATGTCATTTGTGAATCACTGTAACATTGAATCCTCCAATAACTTGATTCAGCGATGCTGTTAATCTTTTGATTAGAGTAGATTTTCTTGCATGTGTTGTTTGTATATTTAGGAAACAATTTTTTTCCTATTGGGAATTTTGATATCAGAATTTGAAAAAAGCAAACCATTTTGTGACCTTTCATGTTGGTTGGAATAAACAAATTGGTCTTTGCAACTAGATCTCGTTACGAGTAACGAGTAGGTCTTCCGCCCGATTTGTTTTCTCTGCCAAATCTGAGATCTTGTTGAAACTAAGTTTTTTTTTGTCTCGGGACCGGAAACGGACGAACAGAAAGGATTAATGGAAATAAAAGCTAGCATTTCTTGTACATTTGCCTAATGAACGTCACTGTTTATCAGGCTAGATGAAACACCCAAGAAAGTCTGTTAAACTTGTTAAAAACATGAATTGTTTGAATTCTTTCGGTGAATACCGGAAGTGACGGTTAACAAAATAAAACCCGTTAAACACATGTTCAATCAATTGTCTATTATTAATTAAAGTTTTGTGTATCAATCACTTACAGTGACTAAAATCTCGCGGGTATCAAATTTGTAAAAAGGAAAGCTACCTAAGATATTTGATATATCTCACCGGAATTAGAATATGTTTGCTTATACAACATTGTTTAGTTAACATATATAAGATCGTATACTGATATATTCATTCTATGTAAAATAAGTAAAATAAGGGAAAAAAATATTTAATGTGCTTCCGGTGACGGTCGGAAGTGACGACAAATCACAGAAAATAATATTAACTCAGACACATACAGGACAGGAAACGGACAAGAGGAAATGAATTTTTAAAAAATGAAATAAGCAAATGCAGATATTATTATTTTCTATCATTCCTGAAAATTTCAAAAAAACTTGTCAAACCGTCTCTGAGAAATCTTGTGAACAAAAAAAAGGGGGGTGAATGTCAAAAATGGTACCCAATTTTCGAGCCATGGCGAGCTCTAAAGAATGGCGCCACTGGCGAAAAACAAAAACATTCGGAACAACTTTAAACTATGGTCTACCTATCCTGAAAATTTATATCCATATCTCTGATAGTTTTTGAGTTTTTGTGTGCACAAAATAGGTCGTAAAAATGTACAAAATGGCCGATAAATCGGTACCGGAAGTGACGAAAAGAAAATTATCAAAAATGTATGAAGTTCATATTTTAAGGTCTTCCGTTGGAAACGGAAGACCTTAATTATTTTTTTCTCAAACAAGTATTTTATATATATTGGTATTGTCCGATCCTGAGAGCAGTTTGAGTTTAAAAGTACATTGAAAAAAGGCAGCATTACATTCTTAAATTACTTTGTAATCTAAAACTAGGGTAAGATAAATTGTCAGAAAAAAGGAAGTCCATAAATTAATCTTGTTTTATAAGATGGTAAATGGTATGGTGCCAAATTACTTACAAAATCTGATAGAACCCTGTATTCCACCTGAAATCACGTATTCCTTGAGAAATCATGATGGTCTTACTTTTGTCATTCCTCAAGCCAGAACTACATCTTATTTAAGAAGTTTTATACTTTTTACAATTAAGCTGTGAAATGAACTACCTTTGGACATCAGAAGTCTCCTAACATTGTCTTCTTTTTCAAACTCCATTAAGAAACAATTATATTTCAAAACTCCAAATAAACTTTTTAATTTTTGGAATCGCAACGAAAATATTATACATTTTCTGTTGAGAAACAATGCTAGTAGTTTAAATGGTGACCTTTTTGATGATTTTATTCGTGAAAATTCAATCTGTAAAAATTGTGGCTATCGTACTGAAAATGCATATATTTTTTTTCCTTGACCGTTCTAAATATAATGAAGAAAGAAACAGTCTTTTTTTTAAATCAAATATCAATGCTATAATTGCAAAAACCAGTAACTGTAGGTTTATTGTTATTTGGAGATGATGACATTTCATGTCATGAAAATACTGTACTATTTAAATTAGTTCATAACTACATTGTAAAATCTAAGAGGTTTAGCTAAATTATCATAACTATAGCTATATATCTAATACATGTACGCATACGTGAATACTTATGTTGTAACTGTACTACTGGTATTTAGGTTTTTGATTATTTTGGGGTTTTTTTCCTCAAACCGGTTTTTTGTCATTGTTTTTTCCCCGTCTGAATATATATGTTTCTGCTAAATCACATTATTTTATAAAAAGTGTATCATTTTATTTGTCATTTATATTTTGCACTTTACATGTATTACCTTGCACCTTATGAAGAAGGCTTACGTAGGCATTATGTAACCAGATAGCCGTCTTGGCCGTATTTTTAATTACATGTAGTAGAAAAAAGTGACGAACAATAATTTGTTATACCAAATCTAATCATATATCATTTGCTGTCACCAGTTTGGGATTTAGGGTTGGGATATGGAAATTGAAGTAAATGTGTTCGGCGCTTTGACAGCCATATAATTAACATTAAATTATGGTGAATACTTCATTATCTTTGGTCAAGCAGAACGTTGGCTATGCACATGATTCAGAGGATAATAGCTACGGAGCTAATGTCACTATAGGTGAAATATATAGAAATCATGTTCAATGTGAAGTTTTGATTGCTTGTAATGATAACATAATTATTTATGATTATACCACTTGGACAGAACTAATCTGAATTATTTTTCTCTTTGTGTGAAAGATCATATATAAGCTTATGTAGGGAGAGTGAGAACGTGGTTGGGCGTTCGGGAGATGTTGGAAACTGCTAGTCAGTCAGAGAGGTTGAGATTTGAACTTGTAAGACTTTGAAAGTTGCTTTGTAAAATCTATACGATCACGTTTTAATAAATTATTGTTCAACACCAAACTGGAGTTATCATTTCGGGACGGAACAAGGAGTTGAACCCAACCCATAGGCTTACAATTGTCTGCTGCCTAATCCATTTATATAAATATATATTTGCATAATAAAATATGTTCAAATTAAATCAAAAACAGACTTGATCAAAATCTATTAGAATCAATCACTCATATCTGTAGTCATAAACATGTTCAATAGAACTATCATTATAAGACTATTAAAACCATCTAGTGTGGTGTTTCATGTGTATTGAACTTAAAATCAATAAAATCATCAAATATGTAAAGAAAATATGAAAATAAAATTGAGGCCCACATGTTTGTAGAGACCAAGCCAAATTTGAGACCAAAAGTCCTCACTCACAAAAAGTTAATGTGTACCTGTAACATAAATCTGTCGGTGTAATGGTGTTTTGTTTGGTTGTCAGACATTCACTATAGCTAAATACAATAGATATTTAAAAACTCCGCTTTATTCGTCGAAATTTCACATCTGTCTTCTGAGTTTTTTCTTCTAAAAATATGCAATACATGTACATACTCGTACAAAGGTCATTATTTAGGTTTGTCTATGAAATCATCTACTAAAATTGTGGGGCCTATTCAGCAGAACGAGCAGACGCAAGCTGTCGCATTATTACTGTCTTTAGTTATGCAAAAAGGGAGCGCAACCGAGCGCATCATCATGCAAGTACCTATAGGGGGAGGACACAACCCTAAAATGGCTTAGCAAAGGGGCAGCATAAGGCAAGCTGACGAGTACTTTAAGTTTAAGTTAAACACAGACATCTTTTTGTTCAAACTGATGCTATATATGTAACAGGGTAAAACTGGAGGCACATCTATCTTTTATATGCTTTCGCTGCCCCCTTTTCCCTCGCCAAACATGAATGTTTCACGGCATACTCTAAAACCTGGCCTGGCCTGGCCTGGCCCCATTGGCCTGGCCTGGCCTCAAAGTTGGCCTGGCCTCACTTTTGGCCTCAAATTTGGCCTGGCCCCAAATTTTGGCCTGGCCTCAAATTTTGGCCTGGCCCCAAATTTGGCCTCTTCAAAAATTTTTGGCCTCAGATTTTAAAATTTCTCTATTTCTCATTTTCTTAGATTTACATTGAATTTTTATTGATTTCTCCTAGATATTGAAAATTCAATGCTTTCTTTAATGTTTACAGAATAATCATATGGAAAAATTTGTTTATTATAAAACAAAAAAAATATATATGACGAGTGACCGACTGTTTCAGTTTTAAATAAATTGATTTAATCCATGTATAATCACACAATAAATACCTATAGATGACTTGCATGTACATCACTTTATGCCAATACCAAAACATCAGCTTTAAAACACACACACACTCTCTCTCTCTCTCTCTCTCTCTCTCTCTCTCTCAAAAATAAAACATCATTTTAAGAAACTGACCTGATTGAAGGAATAATAAATATCTCCAACATTTGTTAACTGGTATATAGCATCAAATTTCTATCACTGTGTAATGCACTTAAAAATTTCCAGTTTGCTTACATTACCTGTCAACACCAATCAAGCCCAAATTTCTCTTTCCAGCAGAAATTCGATATCACCCTTTTCTGACGCTAATCTGCTACATTGGGGTCAGAGTCATTGCCTGTCCTGCCGTTAAATATTTCACACGGTCTAATTTAATTAATGTGATTTGTGAATGACTGCAACATTCCATCCTCTAATAATCTGATTCAGCAATGGTCATTAATCATCACTTCTTGATTAGAGTAGTGATGTTTGTATATTTAGGAAACAATTTTTCTCCTACGGGGAATTTTCATTATCAGAATTTGAACAAAGCAAAACATATTGTGACCTTAAATGTTGGTTATAATAAACAAATTGGCCTCTACTATTATTTTTTTCTTAAACAAGTAGTTAATATAAGAAGAGTAACATTGATATTGTCTGATCCTAAGATTGATTAAAGTACATTGAAAAACATGCCATGGATAGACAATGGCAGGGCAGTATCACATTCTTAAGTACATGTACTTTAGAATTTAAAACAGACTTGATAAAAATTTATCAGAATCAATCACTCATACCTGTAGTAATATATACATTGCACAATAATATCAATTGTTAATTTGTTACTATTATTTTAATGAACTATCACTATAGGACCCTTAAGCCATCTACTGAGATGTTTAATATGTATTGAACATAAATCATTAAAAAATCAATAAAATCATCAAATGTGTAAAGAAAATATAAAAAAAAAATTGAGGCCAAAAAATTTTTGTACAGGCCAAATTTGAGGCCAGGCCAAAATTTGGGGCCAGGCCAAATTTGAGGCCAAAAGTGAGGCCAGGCCAACCTTGAGGCCAGGCCAGGCCAATGGGGCCAGGCCAGGCCAGGCCAGGTTTTAGAGTATGCCATGTTTCACGTATCACCTCTAATTTCTATAATTTATATGTAGTTTATACGCGAGGTCAAAATTCTATGAGGGTCAGTTTTCAACGTGTGGGGGGTCGTAGATCTACAGGACTGGAATGATTTTCTACTGTAGAAAAAGGACCTTACTTGTCATAGAATACTGACCCTGGGTCAGTTTTCTCTGTAGAAATTTGACCCCCGGGTCAATATTCTACGGGGGTCACTTTTCGTCGTTACACCGGCGTGGAATTCACCGCTTTTTTAAGTATGACGTAATCTCTCAGTTTGGTGAGATTGGTGTAATGAGATGAAAAATGCAGATATTTGTTAATAAATCAGCATGCTCATTGATTGATAGCATTGATTTAACAAATTTTTGAAATTTTGCGCAGAAACCCGTAAAAAAATTTGTATTTCCTGGTACTTTTGGTGAAATTGCGTTGTTACATATTTAACAATTCCTATATATCTATGTAGGAATTCTAGCAAAGCCGATAAAGAAAGGTGTCTTTTCGAATTGGTACATCTGTTACCATGGTAACACCAACAGCTGTGACAATAAGTTCCTCCATTTTTGTTTTTACACCGGTTTACTTTATCTGCCATTTTGCCCTTTAACGTTGGTCAATTGATCAGCTCATTTCGGCGTACGCCTATATGGGACAAATGAAGTCCGCCCCGTTTAATTTGTTCCCGCAATATATGAAATTTTTTATCACAAATTGGATGAAAATACGTTTTAACAGATTTTAAAAACCGAAAATACGAATTATAAGTTTGAAATAATAAATTCAAGAATTCGTTTTTCAAATTTAATTTGTTAAAACAGATTTCAAAATTTGTAAAAACGAATTCATAAAATTTGTTATAACAGATTAAATTCGTTATAACGAATTCCTAAAATTTGTTATAACAAATTTAATTTGTTATTACGGATTCAACAATTTGTTAAAACGATTTAAATTCGTTTTAACAAATTCAAGAAATCGTAATATCAAATTCAAAAATATTTTTGATAGGTCCTAAATGGGCTTCCGTAAAAAAGAGTATGGCCCTTCATTAAAAACAAAAGCAAATGACCTTCGCCAAGGAATTCTTTGTGCCAAGTTTGGTATAAATTGGCCCAGTGTTTCCTGAAAAGAAGTCGAATATGTAAACCGTTTACAGACGGACAGACAGACGGAGAGACGGACGGACGACATACAACTGGTGATAAGAAAAGCTGAAGTGAGTTTAAAAGAATGGAATACTATTTAACACTTCGTTATTTCATGGAACCATTTAATAATTAGAATGAATAAAGAAATGATAAACGACAATTTATGACATTATAATATTTTATGTAGCATTTAGAATCAATAAGTATAAATTTCGTTGCAGAATAAATAATAACATTAAGGAACTAGAGGAAAAAAAAGATATTTTTAACAAATACTTAGATTTGGAATAACCCAAATTTTGCCATCTCATGATCATAATATAGATATTTTTAAACGTTCTTTAGAGGATTTATATTATTACTATTATTGCAATACATTTAACATGTAACAAACTTATAACCATTAAGCCATGTTTAACGGGGGAAAAACAAGTTCAAAACAAAATAAACTTGGTCGTAAAACAGCATTATATCAATAAGATATATTAATAAAAAGACACAATTAGATATTACCAAAACATTTAAAGACAAGTTTAAAAAACTAACTCTTGACATAAGATATGTATTGTAACAATAGTTACAATGTGTATAACTCTGATTAAGCAACTAATCAAGCGCTAAATGCATATTTGAAGAATAGCACACTGTTTACGCTAACAACCTTTTATTTCGCTTGACAGGTAGCAAAAGCCATAGTCCGAATTGGCAACTGATGGGAAATTACTGTCAAAAGACGCTGCCATGCTATCGTTCTCGTTATCACGTTCTGGAACAGACTTCCTGATTTTTCTAACTGTAGAATAAGAAACATCTTCCAGCTGAAGACGTTGCATATCTTTCATCTTCTCTTTCTGAGACAACTTGTTTTGGACGAGATGAATGTAAATGGTCATACTCTCCGTCTTCATTTTCCACATATATATCATCGTTACGGACATTGTTTGTTGTTGTTGTGAGGGGTACGTGATTTTCATTCCGATTAGTTCCAGATACAAGCATCATATCAGTATATGTATTAATGACTGACTGTGACGACTGTAGTGGATGAGGATCAATCTGGGAATCAGGTAGCTTGCTGTCAAAAAAGCCATCAACCATATAATATGCACATTTATGAATGCTAATTAATGTCAAGTATGAATAACATCACATAATCATCACATAATCATAGTAATTAAAACAGATACTATAACAATCAAATACGACTTTTTGTATAAAATATTCTAAAGAAACATGTATTAAAAGGGCATGTTCACGATTTGAGCTGACAAAAAATCATTCCAATTTTAATGTTGATAATGATTCTCTCAGTTTTCTAATGATCAAACAAAATGTCGAGATGCAGAGGTCACTTAAGCACTGAATGCTTATTTTTGGATGTCGTCGGTCCTATAACACACCAGGCCGTGCAGACAAAATTTAATACCGCGGTATGATAATGTGTCTGCACAGCCTGGTGTATTATAGGACCGACGATATCCAAAAATAAGCATTCAGTGCTTATATATTTTTATTTATATTTATGTTTATTTTTATGAAATATTTGTGTATTGTCGATTTAAAGCCATTACATACGCTCGAGGCATGTTTTTGTTGACATTGGTTTATTATAATACGAGTAAAGTTTCAATCTGCTTTTTTATTTAGCTAGTTTGAAAATTTCAGCTGAAATTGTGACCATGCTCCTTTAACAGTAACCATACCGTTGCAATCATATAAAAATGCAAATTTCAGAAGTGTTAACTTTGTAGATTTGAGAAATTTCATGTAATTTTCAATTGTCTAAATTCCACATTCAGATGTTGACATTATATTGCATATTGTGTTATAGATATCAGTAAGACTCACCCTTTACGCTTTGTTTTATAGTACCAGAGAAGTAGAACCAGTGAGGTTAATGCAAAAACGGCCACAAACAAACTGACAATGACTCCAACAATATCTAAAATTGACGTTATTACTGACAACAATGTTTAATAACACGCCCATGCAAGATCGGGCTGATAACTTACGTACAAGAAATGTAATGACAAAGTTTTGAAAATATGTCAGGATTTTCAATGTCGTTGTAATTTTGAATTCATCCCTCGCCAACTCTCAACTTTATCAGTTTATCAATGACAGCGACAAATCATATGTATTTGTAGCATAATAACTGACGAAAAAAGGCTGTATTATCGATCTGCTTTCATATACTTTTGAAAATTTGATAAAATTGATTTCAGTTGTAAATAAAATGTTTTATCTAAGAAGGAAGAATAAATGTACATATACATGTACGTCACGTAATGAAAGGCAAGTATGATATTTGTAAAAGAGATAAGTTATATGTTGTTAACTTGAAGGATGTTTTTTTAATTTTTTGTTTAATTCGTAAATTTAATAATCAA
The DNA here is from genome assembly GCA_016163765.1 of Magallana hongkongensis. Classification (NCBI taxonomy): domain Eukaryota; kingdom Metazoa; phylum Mollusca; class Bivalvia; order Ostreida; family Ostreidae; genus Magallana; species Magallana hongkongensis. The sequence continues at coordinate 12,976,460 of WFKH01011801.1, forward strand.
TCAGCTACTTTGAGAGAACAGTCTCAAGTAGCATCGTCCACTGGGGAGTGTTTGGACTTTTTGTGTTGTAAG
>WFKH01011801.1:12981531-13018349 GCA_016163765.1 Magallana hongkongensis
GTCAGTTATGAGACCTCGTTGAGAAAAGGTTTATTGTCTCTGGACAGGAAACGGACGAACAGAATAGTTTAATGAAAAATATGTTAATATATCTTAAACATTTTCCTCTCGTACACTACCGTTAATCAAGCTTACTAAAACAGTGTAAAAAAAAACCAGTTAAAGTTATCAACAATGTCATTTGTTTGAACCCTTCCGGTGAGGACCGGAAGTGACGGCTGACAAAATGTAACACGTTAAACACATCTTCTATCAAATGTCTATCACCTATGTAGGTTTTGTGTCTTGATCACTAACAGTTTCTGATTAACGGCGGGTACACAATTTAGTATAAAAAAGCTACGAGAGATATTTGAAATATCTCACCGGAAATAGATCTTTTTTGTTTCTTTAACATCGCATAACTGACTTATGAAAAGATCCATACTAAAATAATTATTCTATGTAAAATAACTACAAAAGGTAAAAAAAAAGTAATTTTTGAAGTGCTTCCGGTGACGACCGGAAGTAACGCCGAACAAAACAAAATAGTGTAAACACATCTACATATATAGGTCTATTATCCCACAAAGATTGAATGTTCAAGTCAATGCCGTTTCTGAGATCTCGATGATACAAGCTTTTTTGACGGGGGACAGGAAACGGACAAACGGAAGTACTCAGTGAAAATTCAAAGTAAGTAGTTCTCATGCATTTGAGAAAAAAACTTTACTGTCTATTAATATATCTAAAATTAGCAAAGAAAACAGCTAAACTTAAAAACAGTTTTTTTTGTTTGAACTCTTCCGGTGTGGACCGGAAGTGACGGCCGACAAAACGAAAGCAGTTAAACACATCTTCTATCAAATGTCTATGATCCCTGAAAGTTTCGTGTCTTAATCACTTATAGTTTTTGAGCTCTCGCGTGTACAAAATTTATTTTTAAAAAGCTACCTGAGATATTTGAGATGTCTCACCGGAAGTAGAATTTTTTTGTTTACTTATCATCGGATAGATGATATATGTTAGCATATATACTTATATTTCAATTCTATGTTAAATAAATTAAATACGTGAAAAAAATAATTTTTGAAGTGCTTCCGGTGACGACCGGAAGTTACGACGAACAAAACAAAATAGTTTAAACACATCTACACATATAGGTCTATCATCCTACAAAATTTAAATGTTCAAGTCAATGCCGTTTCTGAGATCTCGATGATACAAGCTTTTATGACGGGGGACAGGAAACGGACGAACGGAAATGAATTTTGAAAAAATGAAAAAAACGCCTCGAGATATTATTGTTCTCTATCAGTCCTGAAAATTTCAATGAAATCTATCAAGACATCTCTGAGAAATCTTGTGGACAAAAAAAGGAAAAAAAAAAATAATAATAATAATAATAAAAAACATTACAATCACTATAAGGTCTTCCGTTGGAAACGGAAGACCTTAATAAAACATTACAATCACTATAAGGTCTTCCGTTGGAAACGGAAGACCTTAAAAAACCAAAAAACTTGAAGGATGTTTTTTTAAGTTTTTTTTTGGGAAAAATAAGAATTTATTTTCGGGTTAACCTTATTAACTGATACTTATGTCTTAATAAATGTATAAAATCCAAAATTATGTTAGAGACCCAATTTTAAGCCACCTCCCCTAAAATTTACCTGGATTGACTCTCAGAGATCAATAACAAACCGCTTGTCAATCAAGCAAGAAACAATAGCCTGAGCCCTGATTGACAGGTTTGACCAAGCGTGTCAGCTAGACACCGAGACCGGGTGTGTTGATAGCAATTAACGGTTCAATTAACTCATGAGCATCATTTCCTTTTTATCTACCGCAAATATTTTGTAGCTTTTTTTGTTCTTTGAATTGAATATATGAACATCTAATTGGAAATAAATCGGTACTTTAATACTGCATGGTCGCATTACGAAGTTGAAGATCGAGAAATATGTTCAAAGTTACATACAATGTACATAAAAACGTATTAGTTTTTGAAGATGAATACGAGGGAATTTAATGCTTATGATGAGATAGAGTGGCCCAGAGAAAAAAGGAAACGTTTTTCTAGAAGCAGAACTTCTATTCTACTGCTCTTTCACGACTTAAAAAAACCGGCCCGAATTTCCTTGAAGAATGTCGACCATTACTTTCTCGTTGACTTGAACAAAATATTCAACCAATATTATACAATTATTGCTGTTTTTGAGGTCAATACGATGATTTAGCTACCCGAGAAGTACAATATTGTACTTCGAGGGTAGCTAAATCATCGTATTGATCGAAAAAACAGCAATAATTATTTTATTATATGATTCAGCGACGAATTGATACAGACATATATTAAATTGAGTGTTATCAAGCAACGTTTTAGTTTGAAGTCATAGCCGAACAAATTGAGAAACGCGATGTTTCATTGGATGATCTATTTTTAGTCCAATGTAGAGAAAATCAAATGTTATATTGACCTCCTAGGTCACGTGCAGGTGAATATAACGTTCTGTTTTCTCGAGATAGTTGGATATGAGCCAATCAGAGAGCTAGGAATTAATCAATCATATGATAAACATTATTATACCATGTAGTAAATACCGCACGAGAAATCACGGCATGAAATATAAAATAGTTTAAAATGGTAAAGTTTAAAAAGGTAAGGGAATCTAGTTGGCTTAAAATTCTCCCATTACCGCGAGAATAATGGAAGACAATTTGTCCAGACTCTGAAAGAAGAAAGAAGAACATTACATTAATTATATATTATATCAGCTAGTTACAAAACTTCAGAGATAATATAAAAATAAGAAAATTATTTTTTTAAAGAGTTCTACATAGTAATAACAGTCAAAAGAACTTAAATTATTATGGTAATCGTAATTTTTCCTCAATTCTACTACAGTTATTGCCGAGATCAAAGAGATGCCGCGGACATTATTCTCCAATATACCACGAACGTCATCAGTAAATTATCAGATCAGATCAGAAATACCTATTTGTCTAGCACTGATCATGAAAGTACAAATTCAAACCGTAAAAAGTTTTCAAACCATGTCAATTTCACGTGTTAGTTCCAAAACGATGCATATTGCCTCAAATGTTTATTTTTAAGAGATCAATGCGGCTGTTCCTAGGACCTCCCTAGCACATTTTCACTGCGTGTTTTTACATAATATATATAACGTGTAGTAGTAATAACCGTATTAAATTGCCCTTAAACTGTTAGGAATATGATTCAAAGATATTTTATAAGAGTATTAAAAATCCAAAGAAAAATTCTGTCGTCTGTATGTGATTCCTCTGATCGATACACATGTAAACATTACTAACAAAACCGTTGGGGTTACACGGAACAGCCGTCAAAATGACCTAGATCGTCTCTCTATAGGAGAAACGATCTGTAGAAAGTAGAATAGAAATAAAGTTCTTGTTATCGTGAATATTGCAGGATAACCTCCTCGGTCTCGAAATGTTGTTTGAAATATAAAAGCCTCGGCTAACGCCTCGGCTTTTATATTTCAAAACAACATTTCTCGACCTCGGAGGTTATTCTGCAACATTCACGAAAACTCGTACTTTATTTTTTAAATAAATTATTGGCCAAATTAAGAAAAATATTCAGATAAAATGAATGTATTTTATTTGTAATCGAGTTTTTAACGGATGGTTTATACACAACTAGTATATTTTCAATATTTTTTACGTTCTGTGTATGTCATTGTGTATTATAATAACAATTAGCACCTCGACGGACCCTGGTCACTCCAGGTAAATAACACCTGTTTTAATTAGGCCCCGCCTACTTTTCCAGTAACCGTACGGTCATGAAATGGGTCTTTAAGTAGACATTAACAAATCAATAAATATAAAAACATATATCACGTTAATACCGCTATTTGATGTCGCTTTGTCAAATGTTGTGAACGACTTAAGAGGAGGAATAGACGATGAAATCTCATAAGGGTTGTTGGAGTTAAGTTCAGGTGATATGCCTGTAGTGGTAAATGTGTCTTCAGACAAAGGGACTACCGATGTTGAGTTCAATTCAGGTAATAGGTCTGCTGTGGTCAAGGTAACCTCTGTTTTGCTATCGTTTGTGACCATCACTGAAAATAATTTGTTTTCATTATCCACATATGTTAAAACTTACACAAACCTAAGGCAAAAACAAAACAATAAAGTATTTAATTTTGTCATGTTTTAATGACAATGTTGCGAAGCTTAGATATAGTCTTATAGTTTAGCTACAAAAAATATTAAACATTTTGTCTCATTTGATTTAAACGGATATCAACTGTACATTTTAGAAGAGTGGACCATTCTTCATAAATAGTATAACATTGTTTTAAAACTGAAAAGCCAAAAGTATCTTTGTTGCGAAAATAAATCATACTTGTAAATGTAATATTTCTGTGTTATAAGGTAAAGAAGTATTTTAAAATGCCTTTAGGTAAGAATAAAATTATTAAAGAGTAAACTATCCCAATATACTTGTTTTAAATTCATTTCAAAAATGTTTTATGCTATGTCGAAACCATTGCTAAAAACTTTAGTTGATAAGTTCATCTGTGTCTAAACTTATCTGGGGCTCGTTTCATAAAGGGGTCGTACGCCCAGACTTAGCGCTACGCCGGTGTAAATACGGGACTAGTTCGAATATTTGCGTTTCATTAAAGAGCGCATCTTTACGTCCGACTAGATTTAAGCCAAAATTTTACGTCTACTCATAGGTAGGCGTAAGTTCGGACGTAAACAGAAGTAAGCATATATATTATGAAACAACGATTGTATTTTATCACTAATGCGATTTAAATTATATGTATTGTCACAGATACTGAGAAAGAACGATTTATACTTTAAATTCTGGAATTTGATTGCCACAAGAGTTTCTCCGGATTTAATGTGCACAAAGGGTTTCTCCCGAATAAATGTGCACGAGAGAGAGAGAGAGAGAGAGAGAGAGAGAGAGAGAGAGAGAGAGATCATCTAAGGTGAGAAATACATCTACTTTTTAAAATTTATATATAAAAAAAAACTTTCGCCATATCTTTCACAAAGCATGTTTCTTGTAATTAAAGGACTCACATTATATTTTTCTAAACCATTTTTCTTTCTTTCTACAACATTACCATGAACAAGTTTACATCACATTTAGTAATAACTTTACTTTAAAAAACACTCATTAAGATTGCCCACGAGAAAATAGCTATTATTTTTTAAAATTTTTTTTTTGTATATGAACAGTATATTTTTATAACCTACGATGTATGTACCAGTAGATGCATTAATATTGAATGAAGTAATCGAAGCCGATGATGCACAATCACACACTTGATTTGTGATTCTCTTTTTAAAGTGAAGATATGTTATTGATACAGGGTTTTTAAACTACAAGAATGATGACATATTAGAGTTAGACAAATCTGCAATTCAAATTGATTTGATAAATACAAATTATAATTTTTCAATACTTGAAACAGAAAGTGTAACTTATCATAATACATGTTCACATGTATAATAGTGATAATAATATATTATATTGCGCTAAAAATACAAAACATTGCGAAATGATTGAAAACAAAAATGCATTAATTTTGTTTTAGAACCTCTAAAATTTACTTCAATTGAAATGCGCAGAAAATTGGATTTGACCATAAAATTTACAAATATGCAACTTGTAAATTTACACCGACCCAGTAAATTCAAAATTTTTAATATGATAAATGTAATAAGTTAACACATATATTTTGGACTTCCTAGTTACTTAAAATGATATATTGATAATTCTATTCAGCACATTACACAAGTAATGTACTTCAACCAAAATAATGCCGAGTAAGGACCCGCTTTAAAAGAAAAAAATAGCTTGGTGTATATTTTAGCAGTCTATGTACATAAATAGAAGCAATGCAGGTCAATAATGAAACATTATACATGTATTATACGGATATTTCATTGAAGATTTACATGTGTGTTTGACGCTAAATAATACTTCTTGCGCTGGTAATCCAGAAAATCATATACACTAATACCATTCATTGGTTTCCGTTAAATGTTTTATGTATAATTTATTTTGATGTGCTTTTTGTTCGGTAAATTGTTGAAGGAAAAAGAATATTATTTACAAATGTTAACCTTTATACATACTGAAACAAGAATTTATCAAATCTTAAAATTTTAAGTACATAACAGAGAAATATACAAACAATTTATGCATGTGCAGTGCTGCGTTGTCAAGGACTTATGCCAAAGCTATAGTCTAAAGTTTACGCCTCTAGTTACGCCGCTTTATGAAATGCAAAATACGCCCGACTAAGTTTTGGTCTAAGTCCTCGGACTAGACTAAAGTTAGGCCCAAAATTTAGGCCTCTTTATGAAACGAGCCCCTGGAAGGCTTTTAAATTCTACAATAAGTGATCAACTTTACTTTCAAGTTAAATTTGTACCAAACAAAATGGCAATTCTAATAGATCTAAGGTATCTTAATTCAAAGATATACTTTTATTTATAGACTTACGATCAAATTAATGAATCCCTTTCAATCACAAACTACATGTAATCAATGGTTTAGTATATATGTAAAATATGATTATAAAAATTAAAAAAAAGTTGTATGTTAAGCGAAATTCATGGATTTATATAAATTTTTGTCATTAAAACTCATTTCATTTTATGAAACTGTAGGTTTCTACGACTTTGTCGTAAAGTCTTTTGTAAAACACAGCTCTTGTTTATTTTTACGCAACAGCCTTACAAGTGTTTCTGTTAAAGATATTATGTATATTATGTATTGGATAAAGTTTTTTTTTTTTTACCTAGTCTGTTGTATGTTTAAGTGCCATTTTCATACTTACCGTTATTTCCCCAACAAACATATGGAAGCTGTTGAGCACAGTTTATTTTACTGAAGTTCAAATTGCCGTCTTCTTTTATACCAAAACAGATTTCTTCCTTTTCAACTTGAAAAAAATGCTTCGTTTAAATGATTATCAGCAGAAATCATAAATCAAAGATATAATTGTTATAATTAGTACAACTTTGAAGACTTTGTTTCACTAATTTTTTTCTGTTAGTTATGACTGTTTAGTCTGCGTTACTGTAGAATTATATTTGTCACAAATGCAGAAACACGTGATAAAGAATGATATTGATGAAAATACTAATTTGATTGTAGTACAATGGTAAAGACCTGACTTTCAATGATATTTCAAATTATAAACTTCTAGCGACTTTTTACAATTATTTTCCATTACTGCTTGATGGGCATTTGATACGAAAAATGACAATAACAAACTGTCAACCATCTCAAAAATCTCATATTTCATGGCATCGACAAAGGTAAATTCGAGTGAAAGAATGTGTACGAGAAATATTATAAAAATATACATGTATACCATTTGTAATGCATGTGTTTCTTAAACACCTAGCATATTTATACAAAAAGGGTCAAGGTACATATATCACAAAAGCAGAGATTCAATTCATATCTGGTTACTTAAATATGTAGTTTCTCTTCTTTGTACGTACTTTGTACATTCTCCATTTTTTGGGGGGTGGGGTGGGGTTGAGGGTGGTAGTCACTATGGTGTTTGTTATATTATAATGTTTAACCATTTTTTTTAAGGACGCACACTAATATTTTGAGAAACCTATAATCCTACATTTTATAATCTTAAACATTAAAAAAAAGCTGCCAGGCCAGACTCAAACAATTTTCAAACATTTCACACATAATGTAACAAACAAATACATTTTTATCTAGATATTGTCACATACAAAGTTATACAATCATTACATTCTTTTTTTGCGACAACTAAAAACCTAGGTATTGAAAACATTGGGTTCAAAATTTAAAACTCTTTAATTTTATTCAAAAAGATTGTCCAAGTTTTCAGGCGTAAATTACTTTGCTTTTTTCTGATTTGCGTATGCACATTTTATCTTTAATAAGCTGAGTAATGATAAAATGAGCGATAAAATGATGAAAAAATTAAATTTTACACGATACAACAAAAAATAGTGATGGTACCACACAATCCAAAGGGTTCATCATCGCAGCTAAAACTTAATTTTGCCTCTAAGTTTGTATCTGCCTTTGAACAAACCAAACAAAAGTTATCCGATCTTTCATAATCGGGAATATCTACAAAATAAATAAAATAAAAATTCTATTATAATATCTTATTTTGTTCTTTACATATTTCTACATCTTTACAAGTAATGTGTATAGAAGTAACATAGGAATACGGAAGTAAGTTTTCATTTCTAGGTTTACAAAAACAGACTTAAACGTTTTAATCATCATCTTGAAATATTTCCAGAAAGATCGCTGATTCAATTATAAAAGAAATGCTTTTTAACAAAATACACGCGGTTGTTTCTAGTTGGTTTAATTTGTATAATATGAAGTACAATAATTCCCTTTTTACATGTATCATTTCCCAAAGTGTAGAAAATAAACTAGATCAACCTTAAATATACATTTTTACAATAAAACTTTTCTCTAAAAAGTTTTAATGAGTGCTAGAATGACTTTAAAAGAAGATACTATATCACGTACAATGGATGCGTGTTTTGTTTTTGTTACTTTGAATTTTCGAGACGGAGTCAGTCACCAAAATGAAATAAAATGAGACAACTAAAATGAGACAAATAAAATTATAACTTTGTATCCATCGACTGTTACATCATTAGGTCTAAGAAATGTTAGACAAATATTTTATAAGAAAGGACAGATGTAATTATTTTTCAAATAATACAAATACGAATGCCCAAAATTTTATTTTTAATTTGTCTGAAGTTTTTCCTTTATAACACCATTTTAGTTGGGTTTTTTTTCAGAAAAGACCGAATTGATAGATAGTTTATGTCTCAATATTACAAAATTGTTTTATTTAGGAGAAGTAAATTTAACAAACAGTGAATATTATTACTTTAATTCATCTCCTCGGCTTTCGGCAATTTAAATCTCCAAATGGTTCAGTGCAATTTAAGTCGTCTTCAATTGTTTCCCATCGAGCTTCATGTTATAATTCCATGCTCTGCTTCCGATTCCTTGAACCGTTTTACTGCACTATCCAAGTTCTTTTTCATCGTCACGTTTTACTTTAATATTGTTTAGATATTTGAAAATACATCTGAGGCGAGAACTAATATTTTCTTTAAGCAGAACAAAACTATCTACAATATTTCTTTTTTCTGGAGCGGTCTACATATTTTGTCAAAGCAATTAAAGGGTTATTAAAATCTAACAGAAGATTGAACAATATCTGCATGATATAGATGAAAAAGTCTTTTTAAAAAGTTCCGAAGAATCCAATGATATTAGTTTTTTCCATTTCAAATTCTAGTATTTTTTTATTCTGGTAAATATCTGATCATTTTTTTGAATATTTGTATAAAGATGAAAATGTAAGTCGATACTGAAGTAAGCATTTGATGACGTAAAACTTGTAACAAAGATTATTCGGAATTTGTTATCTTTTATGCCCCTCTCCTTCCATATTTATTTAATTATATTTTAAGTATAATTATAAATTTATATTTTGAAAATGAATTATATGCACAAAACCTTATTTTAAGAAAGGGAAAGAGCGTACCGTCATTTCGAAAGAAATTCTCCTTGGGCTGTTTATTTAGAAGGAACACTGAGCTCTGTTGATTATTCCTATTGGTAAGTTATTTGCTAGTCCTATATTTATAAATGGTATAAACTTCTATTATATATTATCAAGATTAAAAATACAATACTTGCATTCTGTGTATACGTTGAAGGACTCGTTGCATTTGTTTCTTTTTGCGAGAAGTCCTTGAATTTTGCAAATGCAGAAGCATTGGAGCTCCTTAAAATAAATTCGGGAATTGTCTTAGATACATGTATTATTGCAGTAACAAATTGTTTAACTTTATATTTCAATAAACATGTAGATGTACCTAGTTTACGATAGTGTTGAATATATTTATCAAACTAAGTGTACCTCGTGATTCTACCTACGGTATACTAACGTCTGCAGCTGATGTCTATTTTATACTGCTGAAACTTTTAAGTTAATTTCAGCAAAAACATGTACACACTTGATTTCGTTTTATTCTAGGTGGTTTTTTTAAAACATAAATCAATTTTCTTTAGTCTATAGAAATATATCATTTTTAGACTAACTCACATCAGGATGGTTTGTAACGTTACCTTAAGAACAAAATATGCTGGTTCGTTTTGTCCGCAGCTGTTATTCTCCTTATGACACTTCAGGTAACACCTCTCTACAGTGTTATTTCGAATAATATGTGTGTGTGGTCTAAGTTCCGAGGGTAAAGTGTAAGTCTCAAAACAGCCTAAGAAAAAAACCTAACACTTTTATTGATATTGGCCTAAAATCGATTTCATTGAATTCGATGTAAACTTGTAATTTAGAAACTGTCTTTATCAATTTTTGTAATTTATCATTATAAATGCATGGTATCAAAACACTGGCGCCTAAAATTAATTGACCTTTAAATGGTTATCTAAATCGATTTTCATAAGCATGCCGTCGTACTTGACCTCACTGAGGCATCACTAATATCTTATTCATGTTGTGCATCAAAAACCTGCATCTCATCATAGAAGAAATGAGAATAACGTCTAATTTGAGGTCCATCTCTCTGTCCTTTTAGACTGATTAAAAAAAACCTCGCCATTATCTGGATTCCTCCTACAGTTTGCCTACTCTAGACGAATTTATTAAACTTGATTGAAATTAGGTTAGGACTAGAGTTTGCTTCATGAAATTCGGAAAAATAATAATCATAATTTTGTTAAATTAATATTCAGGCACTGCCTTCAATTACCTATATATGCAATCCATGGAGTATAATTCCCATCTACGGACAACCACATTGGTCGTATAAGTAATTCTGTATGTGATCCAGAATTATTCAAATTGTTCAGTCTTATATGAGAACCGTTGCCAGTACGGCAACGGTCTTGAATAGTTTCCCGAGTTGGATTCCATGTGCTAGGTTGACTATCTGTAAAAACGTTAGAACTTAATTCCTTAATACCTAAAAAGTGAATTTAATTAGATCTACATGAGGTTAGAAATGTAGCATTCCAAAAAATCTTGCAAAATTGAACTTACTTGTCAAATGATAAATTAAAAATATTGTGGTACTTATCAAAATGTTCAATTCTCCGGTCATATTTACGTGCACAGAAGAATTTTTTTATTTCCTGGTGAAAAACAGCTGATCACCGAGTTTACATCAAATATGGTTTAACCCAATGTCCTACTGAAATATTTCCCGTTAGATGTGTGTTACCGCTACAAAGAGAAAGTGGCGAAACTAACTGATAAAAAGCATCCTAACATAATACCGATATCCCCCCTCTCAGAATAATGTCCCTCTGGCATATTTTAATTTTAACAATAAAAATTAAAAATATGCAGTAATATAATGCATTTTATTGTCAAAATTATAATATGTCAGGTAATCCATATATATACTCCTATGGAATAGTACCGGAGTCGGTGATGGTTATATCTTTATATTATATGGTTATGATTAATTTATGTATTTGTTTATATTTTATAGTAACTGTTGTGTATATATTGTTTATATTTATGGTTAAAATAAGTAGAATGGGTGGGTATCTTATAAAAGACGATATGCAAATGAAGAAATTGTAAATATTAAACATGACTCGTTTAAAAATCACTTGACATTGTTTAACACAACTGTCGAGGAATTTAGCGTTCATATATAAACACGTGTAATATAAATTTTAAATAATGTTTTCGGATTACGAAGGTAAATGGCACTTACAGTCACGTCTAACACGCTTATCGAAATGTAAATTACGTGACGCGTGAATTAGACAAATAACATTATATGAGAGTTTAGTCCATGCCATTAACAACCGTGTATATCAGGGAAGACCAACCGGATCCTTTTTTTTTTTATCTTTTAAAATTTTCAAAAATGCGATTTTTCGTCTTACTTCTAAACAGATGCATTAATCAGAATATTGCGATTTAAAAAGTATTTAGATTTCTGGGGGACTGGGAGATATTTTAAGCGATTTCTGTGTAATAATATTAATTCTGTTGGTCTTAAGTATAAATATACGGAAGTATTTTTATTACATAACAAGAGGAGATATTAAATCAATCCTGATGATGGCAACTAAAACTTTCAGGAATAAAATGAAGATTTATGGAAGAGAACAGGCAGTTACCGACAGATTTATAACTTGATTAATTTGTCCGACGAGAAGCAGGAAACAATTCAAAACGTTTCCTTTCATTACAATATTTTATGTCGGACAGCTCCTTACAAGTAATAATAAGCTATACGTGATTGAGAGCTTCTTAAGGCATTTTAATAATTGAAGACCTTACTGATCCATTCAAGAATCCTTTGTTTTGTGTATGTTATGTTAAAATCTTTTAAATATGTTGCAGGTCACAGAATGTAGGACCAGTTGCATAACATGCTACAAATAGAATGCATATTTAGAACAGATTTATGTAAATGAATAATATACACGTAATATAAGCTCACAATTTAATGTAAAATTAATATGAAGCTAGGACAGTTTTGTTTACATGTTACATTTCACCGTTAAATGGCTAAAATATATAATTATTTGTACCTTTTCATTGATTGAATGAAAATAATACATGGATACTAACTAGCAGGAACACCAACCATCTTTGATTCACAAATATATACAAATGTTGATCCAAAAGTGATGTAATATGGCGCATATCATTGGCGCTGTATTTTAGCGAACAATGTATCAAAATTTCCAAATTATCACATAATTATAATTCTAATTTTAAAAAAATTGAATAAACGTTTATATTTCAAATAATATCAATGTTCAAAAAGTTATATGTGATATCGTCTCGTCATTATTAAAGTGTAGTTTGACATTTTTATGTTAGAGTAAATTACATAGTTGACTTAAGAAAACCTCCAAACTACACAATATGTGAAACATATTTAGTATAAACCTATACTTAGTGTTTTCAAAACATTTAAAACGTAATTTTTAATTTTGATTATTTTTGCGATGCGCCTTATCTCTGTATTAAAGAGCAGAAGCGGTGCACAGGTGAAAAAGATGCAATGCAGACACAGCTACATACATTTTGTGAAGATTAGTTAAAAGTAAAACAGAACACTCTATTGTCTTATATTGCTGGTTAAGAAACTTAACTAACAATTCAGATTAAAGTTATCGACCAGAGATATGTTGTCAGTGTTGATTAGTTATTTGTTTGCTGTAAATTGATCTGCTCAAACCCAGATGGCTACAAGAATAGGCACTAATTCCAAAAATGTAATATCTCTTCTGGACCCCATGATTCTGGCCAGGATATGACTGCATAGTGATTCTGGAAAATTGCACCTTCACCCTAGTACCCACAACTATCGAAAAAGAGATTAAGGGTATCATTCTCAGACCAAGAAAGATCTGGGAATATTGAACGTCCATTGTATTGGTGGAGAAATGTAAGCCAGATCCTAGCATCCTCTCTAACTGCTTCTGTAACTTTGAATAAGGTAGTAATGTTTCCTAATAGCATCAGTTGTATTATAAAACACGCGGTTAAAACCCCTGCTGCAAGGGATGGCTTTAGCGAAAAAGTTAAGGGAGCCACAAAGTGATTCCATTTCTTCCAGGGTGACTTTTTTGTTAAAGAAATAAGTGATATAAGCTTGGAACTGAACTGTCGGAAATGAAAATTACCTTGTCTATGGTATCAAATCATGGACCTTCCGTTTTGTTGTTGTTTATTGGGACGCCGACCCTTTGCTTGTTAACGGAAATGTTAGCAAGCTTTGACTATTGTAAGGTATTTTGCTTTCCAAGAAATAAAACACCGTCAAGATAATGGATACTCTTATGATTTTGAGAACTCTGAGCTACATGCCAGTACAAAAATAATGATATATTTTTCACAAGACGAAAATGCTATTGAACATTAAAAGGGCATGCATCGATCAAATTAATATTTGTCTTGAATACACATTCATAACAGCGAAAATCTGAAAGGTAAATAGGTAAAAGTCTGAATGCGCTAGACAAATCCATCTTGCAAAGCAACGCCCCTATGCCATTCTCTTGAATCATTGAAATGGCTTGATCAAAGGAAGCGTAAGATACTGAGCACAAATTTGGGTCAATATGTTCATTGACAGATTTGAAATCAACCGGTAGCCTCCATCGTTTTTGGTCAGCACCCCAACAAGGTTGGTCACTCGCAGATTTTTTATTGTTACATGTTATTTACTTGGTTCTTTTCAAGGGAATAGGGTATTATATATATTAATAATTTTCCTTTACTCTACCTGAGTATCAATGAATCGTATTCAAAATAATAATTACTATAGGGCGAGGTGTGTGAAAGTGTGTGTGTTATAAAGCCGGGCACCCTGCACAGAGTACTTTGTCAGAGTTCCTATTGTATTTGTGGAGCACCAGGTTGTTCACCCTTATTCAGGATTACTTCTTCTGGTACCCCACCACAATTCCTCTAGACTTCTACTACTAGTGCTACTTACTTCTACCCTTGCTTCCTTCTTTCTTCTTCTTTCTAATACGTCTGTCCACTACAAGCTTCTAGACGAACTCTCGCCGAGAACTATCAGCGCTTTCTTATATATCATTTGGTCATTCCACCCATTAAGGGGTGAACAGCATTCTGGGAGAGTCCATTCCAATCTCCTCAGATACATTCGATACATTCCTTTGTTAGCAACGAATGTCAAATATTTCACCGTTACAATATTTTTGGGTTGTAAATAGACTCTAGGACCTATGTAATTCAAGTAAAAAACGTATTTTAAACCATTTTTAAAAAATTGGACATTCTTAATGTCTTGGTATTGAGCGCGGTATTGCTGTAGAACAGGGACCTTAACTGGAGTTGAACCTAGTTGTGTGAATTCTTGTGCCTTGTGACGTATAGTGCCTTGGGTGGTAGGGAGGAAAATTAATGTTATTTTGCGTGGTAAAATTCTGCTGTATTTGGTTTGGATTGGGGGAGGATTGATGACTTGGGTCTGGGTCGACTGATAGGACCAACAATGTGTGTTTAATGTGACTTGTTGCAATGCATGCATGTATGCTGAAATGAACACTGCAATATGGGACAGAAACCATAGAAATTGTAATCAAAACATTTAAGTAAAGATTATGGCTGTTGTGCAACTTGTTAAACTTGAACCTGTATATTAATATAATAATAATATGACTCTGCATTTATAGTGCCATAGGATATTGATGTGTTTTTAGACATTTTTAGACGGAACTGCCTGTCGTATTCGAACCAATTGCCATTGATATTACGGATATATCGTAAGCGTATTGTGTAAATGTTTCGAAATATCTTGTATACCAGAGGGGTGTCTTGCATAGTTCAAGTATATGCTGGAGAAGTCAAAAACGCACCAAATCAATTAAGAATTGATGTGATTTTGTTTTGTTTGATTTTGGGTTCGATGAACAACTAACCCTCAACTATTGAGATATTATAAGAATATCTAGTGCTTCTGAACTGAGAAGTTTTGACAAGTCGATATATTGTTTTGACCATAATTTTTCTTAGATGACTCAATGGACAGGAAACCCAAGCTCACCCAAAATACCTATTAAAGGGTTTTGAAATTAGTTTTCACCTGAGGTTGTCAAATGGATTGATGGCGCTATGACAGGTAATGGCACTGTAGCATGCTAATAGGCCATGAGATCTTCGACTTCAAGCAGTTGCTGTTGATTTTGAGGCGAGCTGCACTCTGGCTGTATCGCTGCCTTTGTTGACCTGATTGAGTCTGAAAGGTCATGGTTACGGGTTTACGGCTCTGACCACTTGGTCTGGCGTAGGGGACTTCCCCTTTCTTTTTCAGAACCGCAATATTTTCGTTTGATCGGCAGCAACATGTCTTTGAATACATTGTAATACAAACAATTATGAGAGATTGGACAATTGTATAATTTACCAAAGATTAGATTACCCGATTACTATCGTGGAATGAATTATCTAACTATTAACACACTAGGAAGAATAATGGCTGGCTTGAATTTTTCAAAGATGAAGTTGAGAAAGGGCAATGAATTTGCGCTTGCGTAATATAAGGACCCATAAGGGGCTTTGTTAAAGTTTGACGAATAACCTGATATTAGGAGCTATATATCCTTCTTCAAATGTATAAATGTACAATGGTTGATTTAAAAATCTCCATAAATTGACTTAACTCATATTGCGTTAAGTAGGATTTATTAAAACAATTCACAACCTGCGTATAAAAGAGGTATGCTACTTCTACTGGAACATGTAACTGTGATAGAAGTAACGAAAATCTTTCCGTCACTGTGGTACGATACATGTAACATCCGATAAAATCGGTCTATATGAATTGTCGCGCAAAAAGACTCCTCGGATTTTATCGTACACGAGTGTACAATACGTCACCGAAAGATGTTGACTTCCGTCTTAGTTACCTAGATTGTCTTCGAAAACTCGCTTGACATGGTATAAAAGGGTTACAGAAAAACGCACATTTATCTAAAAAGCATAACGAGAAATATATATATTTACTGCGACATATCATTCAGTGCTTGTTAAAGCGGATACAATTTTTATAGTCCCAAAATAACAAAGGGGTAGTAATGTAATCAAACCGGAGAGACATACCTTTCCTCTTTTAATATGCCTGTTAGGGATGTTTTTTATAAATCGATTATTTTTCGTAATTTTCAGATATTTATAAAATTAAAAGGAATTTCTTATCAATTCAAGTCAACTACCCCTGGGATCTAAATCGTTTTTGTGGGAAAAATCGGTTTTTTGTCAAATTATGTCTGTATTTTTTGCTTCGTTAATTATTTTTTTATTTCTTCCTCAAAGAAAGGACAAATGATGTGATTGCAGTAGTCAAGATTACCCTACCAAAGAAAAATCAACTCAACGTTTTAAAGAGACAATCAAATATCAATCTGCATTAACAAAAATAAACTGTTGGTTTCAATTGTACCTTGCAGTTTTCGATAAAAAAAATAGTTCCAAAATAATTAAAAAAAGAATTAAATTTGCCTAATGTCATAAAACGTTTTCATATTGGTATTCAGCTTTTTGTCCTAAATGCTTAATACGGTCGTAGTAGTGATTAGCTTCTGAATTACAATTGTTTTCCGTTGTAGGTTCTATTATATGATATACTTTTTGTATATTGGAATCGATGGATGTGTATTGCTCTGACGTAAATTCCTTCAAATGAATTTCATGTTTATCGCTGTGTTTGTGTGATGTTTCATGCACTTGACATCTAAAATAAAAGAAAATTAAGACCATTTTATCGTTAAAAAAACCTACTTATTTTCATAAACATCGATATTAGAATTGTTTTAAATATTTAACTTTCAAAAATATAACGACGGAATAAGAATTAAATTGCGTATCTTATTATTCAATAAAGACAAAAGCGAGATGTTGAAATGATAAAAAAGAAATTCGTAAAAATAAAGATATAAACGTAATGTATAATTTAGATCCACCTTCTATGCAATACTCCACGGTACAAAACAAAGAAAACCACAACACTTGTTGCGATGATGCTACTAGAAGCTGCAGTGATGACTACAATGGCATCTGAGAAAAAAAAAACATATTTATGAACATGCTTTTTTCAGTACATACGGTTCAAACAGATTAGTTTTGAAACATATAGTGATCAAATTTTGAGTGAGAGTTACTTGTAGATTATATTAAGTGATTTTTTTTAGCGATAAAGAATAAGGGTGGTGCCACTCAGCCCCTTCTTAATCGCTAATATTTTACTTAATATGATCTAAATTAACTATAAAAAATGACATGTGGTGATAACGAACAGAGTTCAAATTCAAAAGTCCAAAGGAAAACTACAAAATAGAAGCAGAGCGAACACGGACCTCTAAAAAAAAAAATAGAGGTTGTTTTCGTTCTCAAAACTGTCGATTAAAAATTAAATGTCACAGTAAACAAAGAAAAAGTTTTCAGGATAAAGAGCATCGCTTAATGTTATATTAATCATCTGCTAATTTGATGAAAAAGGGGATTATGTTCTTAAAATAGCTGATATAGTACAATGATACACGAGATTAAAGATTCACTTACCGGTGGCAGGGTTGCAATTGCAGGAATCTGCTGCAACCGTTGCGATGTTTGCCCTATGATACTCAGTGTCTGATAATATTTGTAAAGTAACTAATCATTTTTGTCTAATAAT
Organism: Magallana hongkongensis; assembly: GCA_016163765.1. Taxonomy (NCBI): domain Eukaryota; kingdom Metazoa; phylum Mollusca; class Bivalvia; order Ostreida; family Ostreidae; genus Magallana; species Magallana hongkongensis. The sequence goes on from WFKH01011801.1 coordinate 12,999,769, forward strand.
GGAATTTATCCCTAAGGATAAATTCATTTATACAAGCAACAGCAACCTTATCTTTAGTCCTGATCCTAATAAGGATCAGGTAAGCTTTAGCTAAACCATCGTGTTTGGTGTCTGCAATTGATATCGGGTTCGGCATCCTTTTTCATCAACTTCTTCCATGATGCCGGATCATCAGACAAAATTACAGGTTGTAATCCATACTATCTGACAACTAGAGTTACCATCGATCAAAAATACATTGGTTAAGTATACGCTCAGCTACTTTAAGTATTGCCTTTTAACCCAATTTATTTCCAATGTCGTATTTTCTTCATAACAAGCTAAAACTTAGGTATCACGTTATTTCAACACGTGCTCTTAAAATCCCCCAACATCAGTCGTGCAGTATATTCTTCGATATTTAAGAATTAAATTAAAAATCAACAGTTATCATAATTTCCTCATGCTATTAGACAAATATTTTAATGTATGTATACTTCAATCACATACTGATGCTACAAGTACTTATGTTATGATTTTACACTTGTAGCACAATCACAATAAAGATGGCGATGAGAACTAGTGTAACACGTGCAGCATCATCATGACAAAGAAAGACAACTCTATTCAGTTTCATAACAATTATTAAGAGTTATTGTTCTTGAATCTATAATACATGTCAACATTTTGTTAAAACTTATTATTTACCATTTTAGAGCTATGCCACTATTAAGATTTTGCAGCATATGTGTTTTCCAACACCTTGACATCCGTGTTAAGTAAATGATCAACTACTGTAAGTATTGACTTGCATAAATTTAATTAATAATGCAGTATTGACCACTTATAAGTTGATTATCAGTTAATGTCATACATTGATCCGGGTGACACTAAACCAACATTTCAAACAGTAATATTTTGTGATAAGACAAATTTAGATTTAATTTAAATTTCCAAAAAAATAAAATAAAATATATATATATAAATTTTCATGATTTTAATCGTACCCATTTGCTATAGAATTAACAATCAAGCTTTTATTTACACTTGGCTAAAACTTGTTATACAATATTGTAGAGTATTGCCACAAGTAAATGCTTTCAGCATACATGCCGACGTTAACCATTAGAAGACTTGAAAAAGCTTTTCAGCCTTCTGACCGCCGCTTCCCGATGCATTAGGGGTTTGTTCAGACCTTTACAAAATCCACAGATACCAAACACCAGAGATCTTCTAACAGTGTCTTCACTATTCAGGTACAACTAAACAACCTCAATCAATGTGCTTAAAGTCCTCAAATGGGACCTATTCTTAAAAAAAAAAAAAAAAATAAATAAATAAAAAAAAACCAAATAAATAAAATATGAACCTACGGCAATCAAACATAGCTCTTTCAGTTCATTCTTCTAGTTAACATGTTCATTTATCTTTGAAAACCCCTATATGTCTAGGTATGAAATGCACATTTAATCCTCTTATTTGCCAGCATTCACATCTCTGGCCATATTGACTAAGCCCTCATTGCTTAATATAAAGCCTTATTAACACAAAAACTCAGGCGTTTGACACCCAAAACAAACTTCTGACAGGTTTGGCTTGCTCATTGCAGGCAACTAGCATATATAATTACAGTTTAACCCTTATACATTGCATGTGATTTCAATGCAATGCTATGAGATTTGTATGCTATGCTATGAGAAATTGAAATGAAAGACTTAATGATATTGTATGCTATCCTATGCTATGGTATGCTATGAGATTTGAACAAAAACACCTCCATACACAGAAGAGTTCCGAACATTTCGAAGTAAAATGATAAGAAACTAAAGTTAACCACTAATCTGCGATGAGAACATTTATTATTTTAAATAAAATCATTTAATACCTAGCTGCAGAACTGTAGCTCCACGGAAAATTCGGGTTGACGGACCGTGGAGCTACAGGTCCACCCATATATAAAACTGTATATTTATTGCGCACAAAAAGTTGCGCGCGGTTTTGGACTTATTAAGCTAATTTTAGAACATATTCTGTAAATATTTTCATACCAAAAAAATCCTGAGAAAATTTACTACTGATTCGCCTCTTTACTTGTCCCAAACGTTTTCCTTAGCACCCTAACCGATCTCGGAAATTGAAGTATGCTAAATTCACGTCGGGATCAAGAGTCGCCATTTTTACCTGTAAACAAACCACACCATTTCACTTTACGGGGCCGGTGAGAGTGTTTAAAAGATATTCAGAGGCAAGTTAAGTAAAGACATCTTAAGTAAAATGTCTCAGGAATTTTTTGGTATTGAGATTTTCACAGAATATATATCTTAATTAGGTTAATAAGTCCAAAACCGCGCGCAACTTTTTGTGCGCAATAAATATACAGTTTTTTATATGGGTGGACCTGTAGCTCCACGGTCCGTCAACCCGAATTTTCCGTGGAGCTACAGTTCTGCAGCTATTTAATACCGAGTTAAAATCATGTTGTATGCTATGCTATGGTATGCTATGGTATGATATGACGAATGAGAATCTATGAGATTGTATGCTATGGTATGAGATTCCAATGCTATGGTATGAGATTCCAATGCTATGGTATGAGATTCCAATGATATTTATGCTATGTATGCTATGAGACTTCAATGCTATGTTATGCTATGGTGTATGTTGAAAACATATACTTTAACTGACTATCATAATCATTTAATTTTCTGCTAATCTTAGAAACTATTTTAAGGTACAGCGATCGAGCCACCTTAGAGCAAAGAATCAACCTTTATTTCAAATTATGGTTGTACTAACCATTGCTAGCTTCAATCCTATCACATACGCACTTATAAGTCAGGGTTTATGTATATCTATAATCAAACCTTACCTTAAACATGTGATGAATACAATACAAAGGGTCTTTCTGCCTTTGAGCTTGAATACACTGAATAACAATTGGTATGAGATTGGGCCAACTTGTATATATAACCAAATCATTTACATTCAATGGTGTTTCTAGCTGACTTGCTATATATAGCTATATATAATGCCTTGTTAATATTACATTCATTTAGCCTTTATGGCTTCATGGATTTAAAACTTTGACAAAATGTTATCATTATCTATTATCCAATTTTAAACATGTTTAGCTTACAATATGTTAATATCCCAACTGCAGGTTGATATAACGTTCATTGGTTTTCTGATTTAGTAAAAACTTATTTCTGGCCCATGCTCCCAGTTGCCCCTGTACCCCACATTCTCAATTTCTGGTCATGGCTTACCCTTAAACTTGCCTTCATCCCTGTGCTCGCCCCTTCAAAGGGTTTTTGGTTGCAAAATCGTTTAGCGGACGAACACCTTAGCTAATCTGTTTGTATGGCGGAATTTGCAACATGGCAAGGTTTCTCAGGTCTTTGATGTAGGCAACTGTTCCCAGGGCCTGCTCAGAGCTTGGGAATAGGTGGTCAACTGTGCCCAGGGTCTACCTAGCCTAGCCATTAACCCGCTTTAAGCAAAGCGCTATTTATCTACTATTTGATCCATTGATTATTTATTGACTCAATTCATTAATTGACAAAGATGATTGATATTGATTGATAGATTGATTGATTATGGATTGATTGATTTAATAATCCTATTGCTAATGTAATTGATTTATATTGATTGATCAAACAATTTGATTGATTGATTTATGGATTGATTGATTTATATTTATTGATTGAACAAATGATTGTTGATGTGTTGATTGATTGATTGATTGATTGATTTTTTGTGCAGCCAAATACCTGCTCACCAATTGGGTGGCAGGTCGGTTGTTAAAATGAATGTTCAATTTCAATAAATAAGCCATGACCAAAAACGCCAGTTGGTGTTCAGCTGTTGTCTTTTATAAATTCCAAATATTGAGTTTCTACACAAAACTTATATTTAAAAAACGCATTTGCATCATGTCAATTGAAAAACTATGATAATGACAGCTTTTTGTTCAAGGTAGTACTTCGATACGAACTATATTGAGATTGTTCAATTCAATATTAGACAAAGCTTAGCAAATGCAATATCTTGAATTTTTAAACATTTTTTTCAGTCACATTCGTTTTAAATGAATGCATAATACATGTATGTAAAATGAACAAAATTATTAAATGTTTTACAGATCAGAAAGTAATGGTAATTTTGAGTTTGAAATATTCTTAGTGCAAAACCGGCATATAATTAATGGCAACATTTAAACATTTTAAACACAATTATTAAGATTGCTAAGTATTTATAAATGTTATATGAAATCTACGTCTTGTCAAATTTTGTTAATCTGGTTTTTTAATGTTCTAGATTGAAATGTTTAATCAAGGGTTGTATGAAAAATATAAACCATAATATATTAATGTGCCCAAGAAACGAAATTTGGGGGGTTTACAACTTATACGTTAAGACGTTGGATTGAAATAGACATTTTTAGACAATGCATATCTGAAAATTCTCATGCATATCACTAAAACAGGTAGCAAGCGACATACATGTATGTCATAATATTGACATTGTTGACATTGTTTTTTTTTAAATATGATAATCAAAGAAAAAAATTAATTAAAAAAAAAAATACATATATTTTTTACTTATTCTTACTTCAAATGCGGAAGGTCACCGTGACTAAAAATGAATACCTTCTATAAGGCAAATCTAGAGTCGATGAGTACTTTATTTGGTTATTTGGGTAGTTCTCAAATTACTTTTCGTATTCAAAAATTTAGGCAAGATTGTTCTGTATCAGTTTGCAATTACAGAGGTGTATTTTAACTGACAATTAACGCTGTTCACAAAACCGTCGTTGAAAAATTGACAGAAATTGGTCGGTACCTGTTCAAATGTAATCTACTGTGAAGTGGAAAGCCCTTCAAACGCCACAAATATTGATTTTGTGATCAACAAACTTAATACTCCATAGAATTTTTTTAATCTATTGTTTGATTAATAATGATACATTCTGTAACCGTTTCCAAATTTTCGTCTTTATGCATCAGTCTGATAAATCAATATAACCTTTATAGACATGAAGTACATGAGTTATATTTAGCTACTGGAGAAAACACTTTGTTTACAGTTTGCTTCAGAAGTTACATATTTTCCCATAGCTAGGTAAGTTTAATCTTATAGCTTTTTGTATTTTTTAAACAGACAAATAGATGTATTATAGTAGAAATATATATTGCATATTTTCTTGCTATTTTTAAAATATCACTCCTTATGATACACTCAAATCAAAAAATATTTATAATTAGGCATAAGGTTGTTTTTTTCTAACATATGTTATGGCTGCTGATGCTGAAAAACATGTAATATGAAACAAATACAATAATTGTCCGAATAGATTTATTTCTCCGCGGATAACGTTTGAGAAATACACATCGGGGAACTGATTTTTATACGAAACCTTTTCCAAAAAGACGGATATTGTCCTTTGTCCTAACGTTGTCCAGGTAGAAATAAATGTATTCAGACAAGTATTGTACATGTGTACATGTGTATTTTTCATATTACATGTTTTTAAGCATCAGCAAGAGTCACTGTATGAACCCATCATTCCATTCAAGATATTGATATAAAGAAGCTACTTCGCCGTCTGACCGTCTAATGATAGAATAAAGAGATAAAAGAAAATGAAAAATATTAAAATATTGTATAGCATTAAATGATGATGAAACATGTACATGTACCACACAGTCCAATAGGTTCGCCGCATCCAAAATCATTTGAGTTTAAATCTGCTTTAGAGCAAACCAAACAAAATCCATCTGGTATTGCGTTCTCCATCACAACTACAATAACAATCAAATAGAAAGGGCATTAATTCTAAAAATTGGAAGTGTTTGTTGAGATTACAAATTTTGATTCTTAAACTCATATATGTTCTAAAAACAGATTTGATGGTTCTTGAAATTGCTTTTTAAAATTATCTTCCAGTTATATTTTATTAAAAATCACCAATTCAATTAAGAATCATACTTTTTTAAAGGTGCTTTGAAAAGGTTTTACGAGCAATTTTTGTAACTAACTAACACTGGCGAAATCAAGGAAACAAGTTCCATTTTCATTTGAGTCTATAGATTTTTTAATATGAAAAAAACAATTGCTTGCTAAAACAAATCATATAAACATAATTTTTAACAAACTTCTAGTGTGCAACGTGTTTAAGGAAAATGAAACAAGAAAAATACAATACTTGCATTTTGTGTATACGTTGAAATCATTATCAGTGCGGCAAGCACCATCAGAAGCGCAGGACTCATTGCAATTGTAACTGTGTGCGAGAAATCCTTGGATTTTGCAGATGCAAAAACATAGGGACTCCTTAAAATTGATTTGTAAGGCCAAATTACCTTAGATATTATATTAAATATTTTCATAATTTCAATGCACTAGATATTCTTTCATTACAGTGTTGAATGGATATAATTTTCAATTTAAGGGTTACTTGTGATTCCTACATAAACATAACAAAAACGACAGTCAAAGAGAAAATTGTGTATGTCTGCTATATTTTAATCTGCTGAATTTTAAATAATTCCAGAGCAAAATATGTACACTTTTTATATTATTTCATTTCATGTGTTTATCATATTAACATGTATCAATTTATTTTTTGGAAATTTATTTTTTAGAGTAACTCATCAGGGTAATTTGTAACGTTACCTTAAGAGGAAAATACATTGGTTCGTTTTATCCGCAGATGATAGTCTCCTTTTGACACTCCAGGTAACACCCTTCTATAGTGTTATTGAGAATAATAGTCCCTTGATGTTGTATATGTCCTTAGGGCAATCTTGTAATCTCAAAACAGCCTATGAAAGAAATACACTTTTAATGATATTGGCTGTAAATCGCTCGTTTGAATTTACTGTAAACTCGCGAGCTACAAAGTACAAATTGATGTGGTCAATGTTATTTATTATTAATGCGTGGTACCAGAACACAATTGTGAGTCAAAAATGTAAGATTTATTAGACAGTTGACTAAATATAAATCTATATGCCGCCGAACATATATAAATATTGATATCTTGTACATGTAGTATACAAAATAAGCATCTCGTCATAAAAGATCGTATAAATATTGTTTGTGGTCAATTTTTCGCATTTTGTCTTAAAATCAGGATTCCTCCTATAGCTTGACCAGATACAGGACCTATTTGACAATTGACTTGGTTGACAAAATGTATATATTATGACTTGCTCGTAAATTGGGGTCAGCTTTAAGCTGTATTTGAAGACATCCTGAAAAAAGTAATCATAATGTTCTATGAATTCATTGTTCAGTAAAAAACTAGTATAAGTTTTTGCTTCATTTACCTATATATGCAATCCACGAAGTATACTTCCCATCTACAGATGACCATATTTGTCGTATAAGTAAGTCTGTCGATGATGATCCGGTATTATTTAGATTGTTTAAACTTACAAGTAATTCGTTATGAGCTCTGCAGTGTTCATTAGCAGTCGCCCAAATACGTTTCAACGTGCTGGGATGACTATCTGTAATATTATTAAAACGTACATTTATTTAAATTATGTGTTTATATACCTAACAGTTATACAATATTTATTATACATGTATCTATAGCTTCAATGTGCTAAGTTGAGTATCTGTAATATTATAAGATCATACTTTAATTTTGATAATGTCTTTATATATCTATACAAGTTATAATTATATCTAATACGCAAGTTCCGAGTTCTGCAGGAGTTATCTCCCGTAATTGCCACTCGCGCGTTTGGAGGTGAAATAGTTGTGTGTCATTAGCTACGGTGGGTACAAATTTATACGCTCGACATCGTCTGCATATAACAATATGCCGTATTTTAGCTGTTGTGTGCCAGAATGTACGGCTTCGAAGCGAAAATTACAGCAGTTAGATAAATACCCTTGGATGAGAGGTGTTACGTTCATTTCTTTACCTGATAAGCGTAAAATCAGACGAGAATATTTACGCTGGTTGCGGCTGATTCGCCGAGAAGTTAGTTGGAAAACAAAGAAGTATACAAGAATATGTTCCCGTCATTTTGCCAAAGGTGAAACTGTACCAACACTTTTCCCCTACAACTTTTCAAACTTACGTCGCACACAAATGGAAAGTTTAACACTCGATCTTTGACGGCAATTGTAGAGCGTTTTCTGAACGAATCGATGGCGTCGTCTTTCTGCGATATAACCGGTAATTTCATTTCCGATGCTTTAATGGCGAGCTCTCGAAGTTGAGACACATTATAGTCGGTCACAGTAATTCCTCTTCTCAACAGAAATGACCTAAGCTCAGGTTTGAGCATGTTTTTAACATTACTGACAACACTCGATTCCGCCATTTTTATTCGAAGCGTCATTGGATATTTGTACCCACCGACGCGCACTCAATGGTATTAAATGTACCTCTCTTACTAGAGAGCAGGTATCTCGGAACTTGCGTATTGTAAAAAGATAATATTAAAACAAATAATTCAGAATGGAACTTACGTGTCAAATGAAACACTAACAAAATCGTGTTCAATAGAAAAATATCTAATATTCCACTTATATTGAATTTCGCATGAGATTTGGTTACTTCTAGTGAAAAACAGCTTATCACCATAAAAAATTACATCCAATCATTTTATGGTTCAACCCAATATTTGTCCTTTGTCAAGATTAATTGCATTTATATTGTTGAACAGATGGTTGTTTTCGCTAAAAACCAGAAACAGGCGATACACTGGTCTTCCAATAATCCTTAAGTCATGACTCCAAATTTCTTTCCTGAACAGGGTCCTTCTGACATAAAACATTTTAACAATGAAATCATATAGATGTTTATTCATAATGAGTTATTAATTATTGTTAAAATAAAAATAACTATGTCAGAAGAAAAAAGACTCTTGCGGAACTGTCGTGAGATTCAGTGAAAACGATATATCTGCAGACGAAAGATTGCTCTAATCAAAAACCCTCTTTTTTAAAGTAAGAGTTCGCGACAGAAGCTTATTTCGCTTCTTTACCTACCAATATACCATTACTTCAACTTATCAATCAGTAATCTATTGTTGCTAAACACATTTTACACAAGGTATCAATTTTTGATCAGCTCAGCTGAACTATAAACCAGAAAGAATGAAAGATAATCAATAACGTGTGTGAGAATTGAGTGCATTATTTCGTCTTTATACAAGTAAAATTGTCATAAGTATATTCAATTTTAATAAATTTTTATTTAAATATAGGACATTTTCATGCATATTTGAAACAACGCTATTCGTTTGATCAAACCTGAAAGTACATCTTGTTAGGTTGGATTAAGTTCAGTTGTTCTTTAAAACAAGACGATTTGTGAAATGTAATATAAGACGATACCGTGACAACGTGACAGAAAACTCCTTTCAGCTCAGTTGATCATTACACTACCATGCAAATCACATGAAAAGAATAATTGGCATGGTGAATAGCATTTTTCTTTTGAGAGTAGTGTGTAGTAATCTATATTGTGTAGTAACCAATATTGTGTAGAAATCAATATTGTGTAGTAATCAATATTGTAGTTTAATTCGTTCAATGCGATAAGATTCTTGCTGTGACAGTCTTTAAACTCTGTGATTTACCTTCTTAAACCATAACAGGATACACTAATTTTAGTTTTAAATATATTGCTTATTAAAAATATTTTTAAATTTTTATGGGGAATGACTACATGACCACTTTAGTGCAGTAATTCTGTTATTTAAAAAAGTCAATTTACCGAAGTATTTTCATAACAAAACTAGCATGATAGGAGATATTCAAATAAATTCACACGGTAGCAACCAAACATTTCAGGAATAAAATGAAGATTTGTGGAAGAAAATAGGTAATTAAATTTATATGTATTAAAGTTTGTTTTTTGACAGGAAACAGGACATAATATAAAATGTTATTTCCTTGCAATACAAAACGTTTTTAACAATTGTGTTCCTAGCCTCAAAATTGTGCACTAATCCGTGTTCCTTAAGCTAAGGTTAAAGTGAAATAAAACATGATGTAAAACACTTTAAAGGAGTTACCTTTATTCGATTGATTTATCAATTGCCTAATTGAGTTTTTCAGAGAAGTCAGAGAAGTCACAAAGAGCACACGGCGGGTGTGACCGGTCAGCAGAGGATGATCACTCCTCCTAGGCACCTGATCCTACCTCTATCTTTTTGGAGGTCCGTGTTGCTCTGCTTTGAATTTGTATTTCGTTTTATGGATTTTTGAGATGGATGACGGTTTGTTATTGTCATTTTTTCATCATAAATGGTATATCAGGAAATGTTCTCATAGAATTTGCTCTCTTGAGGAGATAGATTTGTATACTGCATTATAAGCTATCCAGTACTTGTTTAAAACAAGGTATCGGTAGTCTTTTCAAAGATAGCACATTTTTAATAGAAAATTACAATAACAAACTATCAACCATCTCAAAAATCCATTTAGCAAAATACGAATTTAAAGCAAAGCAACACGGACCTCTAAAAAGATAGAGGTGGGATCAGGTGCCTAGGAGGAGCAAGCATCCCCTGTTTACCGGTCGCACCCGCCGTGTGCTCCTTGTCACAATTGGGCATGTCATAATCGAGGTAAATGTCAAAATCGAGAAAATGTCATCATATGGAAAAAAGGAAACGTTAATGATTTGGTTTGTTTGTGATGGTCAAAATACAAATATTGAGCAAACACGGACCCCCATTATATTGAAGGTGGGATCAGTTGCTTAGGAGGAGTAAGCATCCCCTGCCGACCGGTCGCACCCGTCGTGTGCTCATTGTCAAGATCATGAAATAACAGAAGTAACCGTAGTCAGTCCGGTGTATAAATAATGGTCTAACAAGTATGAAAAACGTATTTGACGTATATTACCAATCGATATTTGCATTTTATGAAATTGAAAATCGTCATTTTCAAAATCACTTTTTATCTGAACGAAAAATACATCGACAAAAAACGGCACATACATGTAAAACAAGTGCTTGAGGGTTTTTACAGATAGCTGAGTAAAACAGAACGCGCTATTAATAAGGATACATAATTGAAATCAACACATAAGATATAAATGTAGTCTTAAAAGTCGATTTACATGGTTACCAAGGACCAACAAAAATGAGTGGTACCTAATGCCTTAATGATGTCGGTGAGCGGGTTGAACAATTATCAAAATATACGACAACATGTGAGAGTGGGTGGGGTAATTTTTAAATTTTCGCAGGGGCCTTTTGATTATCATAACCAATCGTTTCTTGCTCTTGGATAAGTATGATCGTAATTGGTATCCGCTTCTGATCTACAAACGTTCCCGTCATATATTCCTATAACGATGCTGTTATATTCATCGTCAACAACAGGAGAAGCCTTCCTTATTTGTCCTGCCGTAGAATAGAAACAATCCAACTCAGTAGCAGTTCTATATCTGTCTTCTTCTTGTGATTCAGTCAGTTTAGGCCGAATAGAATGCAAATGGTCATACTGTCCATCATCTTTGTCCACATAGTTATCTTCTGTTTCCATAGAAATTCTTTTCTGGTTTTCATATATTTGCGTACTGCTGTAGGCGACGTCATTCTGTTTCCCGTCAGATTAAGACCTAGTTATTACGTCATCATGGGGGATGTTATCGACAGTCGTGAGTCAATTCTTTGGCTGTTGACTCAACAAATTTTGCATTCTGCTGTCATTAGAGAAAAAAACCCGTTATTAAAGCTAGTGTAATCTTAACATAGTATGTAAAGCGACATAAATATCTCCTTTGACTACTTTAATAGACGTGAAAGAAGTTATATTCTCACATCAACAAATATTCAAAAAACACCTATTAGAACTATCAGACTTAATGAATCCACATATTGAAGCAAATCTGATAAAAACCAGTATTGTTGTAGTGAATTCATTATAAAAAATCAAATGAATAATTTTTACGCGGCATTTGAACATAACCATTGCTATTGTAATTCAATTTGATACCAATTCTCTGTAAATATGAAAATACAGGGGTCTTGGCACGTGCATGTATGATCCCCGATTTCCTTTATACAGCAAAAGATAGTTTTTGCTTTTCGTATATAATCATGATAGCAATGACCATTTTTGTTAAAATCAACGTCACTTGATATCGTATGCATAAAAGTTAAGTTTATCTCTTACATTAAGATCATTTAAAATTGTAATTTTTCCATTTTTAGTTTAGGTTTCTTAAGCAACGGATAAAAATAGCAACATTCTCATGATTATTGCTCTTTTATAAATCATAATGCATAAAACTATAAAAATAGAAAAAAATGTGACTTTGTGTGGCCACCAAGTTTGGTTATTTTTAGAAAATTAGTATTTAGAGTTATTTATGGAGTAGAACCAATTTTTGGTTAGACTTACCTTTGAAATTGGTTTTGAAAGTTCCAGGCGAATAAAATCACCAGAGAAACTATGAGAATAGTAAATAATATTCCAACGATGGCATCTAAATAAAAGTTGAAGAAGTATTTTTTTCTAGAAATTTTATTAAAGCATCGAATCTCTATGTGTAATCGATACAAGTCTTTTCAACAACAAAAACGGTTTATTTGCTTTACTTTAATTGATATATTAGTTATATGTATATGTAATGTAATGTTAAGCTTTTACATGTGCGTTGTTTTTAACCCGACAGAGTATTTTTTCTCCAATTTTTCTAAGAGGTAACCGATTGTTTTGCTCTTGCATTAACATATCGACATACTGATAAAAAAATAAGTTATTAGTCGCCTCCCGGTGAAACCCGAGTGGGGATGGGGGGGGGGGGGGGTAACTATATATAGTCTTTATTGCGGTTTGTAAGTTATTCTGTCCCCCACCTCGTTTTCCATACTATTTTTGGTTATGGATTTGCGAATTGATTTTAAACTTCCGGTGCAGCTTCATAATGATGCCCTACAGATAAAGTTTGACTTTCGGTACTTTTAATCAAAAGGTATTTACGTAATTCTTTTCTTAAATATGACTCTTTTTTAAGATCGGGTTAGGGCTAGACTCGATCAGTGTTCCAATAAATGAAGGCGAGAAAAGAGAAGACCGGAGTTTATCGTGCAGATTCTACTGTACCATTCCATCCGGCTTTCGGTGTTAAGGTTATTAATTATGATCGGGTTAGTGCTACATTGGTGCGTCGGTTTATCCAAATGAACCCAAAAGGACCTAAAGATGATGAAGAAAATAAATTGAAACGACTCGTTTTCATTACTAATCGGGTTTTTCCTTTAAAATAAAACTTTCATCATTTTTTTTTCAGACCTTTTTAGCAAATAAAACGAAAATTGTTTTTGATTCGGGATGGGGTGCCGGTAGGGAACATGTATGTGTTGCTTATCTAATACTCTCAGAATGCTTGTTCCATTCGCTAGTCATCTCATAAAATCAGGTAAAAGAAGGTATCAATTTAAAAACCTTTCCCCCCAGGTCTAATATTGATATAACGACTGCAGTCATTGCTAAAAAAAATATCAGTTACCGTTATCACATCTGAATAAAAAAATGCAAACTTTTATTGTTGGATAATATGTTACCTTTTGTCGGTGTATGGTTGGTGAAATCTCTTGTGGCTGATATGGTTTTCGGGTGCTTGTTTGTGTCTTTTCATATATTATTTTAATGGACTATAAGCTTTAAAGGGGCATGGTCACGATTTTGGTCAAATTTTATTGTTCTATATTTATTGATTACAATGCTTAAGTAATGATTATTAATGATCAACCAGAGAGTCAGTCGTTGAGTTAGATCTCACAATTCTTTGAAATGAAAACGAGGCTTGTGCCATGTCTTGTATACATTGGTTCAAAATACCGGTAAAAGTTCTTTTCAAACTAATTTTTCTGTCTGTTCATTTGTTTTGAAATTAAATAAACAGTTCCTTGTATTTGTCAAATTCAATTTAGGTCCAAGCCTGGAATATTTTTCAACATTCAAAATGTAAACAAAAATAAAGATTTGTGAGCTCTGTATCTTGCTTATAACTCGATGACCGACACTCAAAGTTTTGGTGACTATTAGAAATGCCTGACTGAAGCATTCAGTCTGATTAAAACCACCCTCTTTTCCTTACACTCGTCATAGTCTGACAGCTATCAATAAGAGGTCATCTGCATTTTAATTCATGCTTGTTTTCTATGTGACCTCCAGTATTGTAGAGATACATCTGTCATAAAACAGATAAAAGCATGTCTGTGATTGGTTGGTATATTTAGATTGTATGCAGATGTAGAGATCGTTTGAAGATGACCTCTTATCGATACCTGTAGGACCCTGACAAGTGTAAGAAGAAGGGGTGGTTTTAATCAGACTGTGAAGCATTGTAAACATTAAAAACGGAAAATATAAATTTTCACTAAAATCGCTCCCTTAATGTAATTTGTGATTCAACTGTAAATAAATAGTTCATGCGTATGAGTACTTGCTTAATTATATTTACTTAATAAAAATTGTTATAATATTAATCAAATGAATAATTCATTGACTATAATAATATTATAACTGAAGTATTAACACTGTGTCGGATAATTATGCCAGTGCCAAGGTGGCATTTTTGCACCCGCTTAAGATGCAGTATAATAAAAATCCATATATACCAAATGATAGACCATAACCTAAAGAGTTTATAACCAATTTTGTTATTGATGTATCTCACCTGTCAAGTGATATATTAACCTTTAAAAATAATTTCCTACAGGAAAAATAATTTTCCATGGGATAATTGGAATTTCCCACCAGATTAAAAGAACTTCCTATAGGAATTTAAATTCCAATAGAATTTGAACAAAACTCCCATAGGATTATAAAATCCGGTAGGAAATCTTAATTTCCTATAGGAAAATTACCTTTCTGAATCAATTTCCTGTAGGAAATACTTTTCTCCTATATATAGGATATATAATTCCTGTAGGATTTTTAGAAAATCCTGGAGGATTATCAATATTTCCTGTAGGAAAGTTATTTCCCCTATGGGAATTATTATTTTCCTATGGGATTTTTATTTTTAAAGGTAAATATCTCACCTTCCAGATGAGACACACTAAAAACAAAAGTGTTTATATACAATGGTCTATCATTTGGTATATATTGTTTTTTACGAAACTGTATCTTAAGCGGGTGCAAAAATGCCACCTTGGCACTGGCATAATTATCCGGCACAGTGTTTATTACTAATTGATAACACTTTTTTGATTTTGAGTCCATGATACATTTGATGCATGTTATTAAAAAAAAGAACTAGAAGATGGCAAATTACCGTCTGTCGATTCATAGTTGGAGAAATGTGATGTGCCTGCCTCTGTAGTTAAACGATGCGAGTCCGTTTCTGTTGAAAATAGGACGAAATTATATAGTACTTCTTATTCAGCACTTATCCCTATATGTTTAAGTGTAATATCGAATTTACAGTAACGCAGGTCAAATTGAAACATAATATGTATAACAAATGACTTAAACTACTAACCAGGCAATTTTAAATAAATAATACTTTAATGGTAATTTTATCGTAGAATATTACAAAAATAGCTCTAACGATAAAAAATGGTAAATTACCGTCGGTTGATTCATAGTTGGAGAAATGTGATGTGGCTGCGTCTGTAGTCATACGAAAATTAAACAAAAGTTTTAGTTTTCATTCTGCAAAAAAACAAACACTGTATGTTTAAGTGTATTATCGATTTACAGTTACTGTACTCAAGTCAAATTGAAAATAGAATATGTAAAAAGCATACATGTAACTTAAGTACGTTCAATAAAGTAAATGATACTCTTACTTATAGATGGGAAATTATTTACCGTTGGTCGATGCATAGTCAGAGAAGTTTGCTGTGACCTCTTCGGTAGTTGTCCGATTTAAGTCTGCATCTGATTAATATAAATTTTAAAATTTTCATTCGATCAATTGAACGCTGGTTATAACACATGTATACGACAAGTGAATTGTAATACACACAAAGGTCAATTTTCGTTCATTGATTCAGTAATGTGATACATTAACGACATACACCTATTGATAGTCGTATTCATACAAATAATTATTTAGCGAAAAACAAGAAAATATTGTTGTTACTTTTACTTTGATTTATTTACATGAATTAATTTGTACGTGTATATTTTAACAAACTTAATGTTTATACGAATGAATCCTCTCCGTAGGGCGGCCATTTTCGAACAACATGGTTGATTGCATTAGTAAACTGGAAAATTCTACTAAGTCATTTTAACCATTATGATATTACTAATTTGAGTCTAAATATTCCAAAACCCCAAAACAAAACAAAAATTAAAAAAAACACCCCAAAAACGGTTTTTTTGTTAATTACATTATCCTTTCCGAAACTTTATTTTCAAGTACAGCAGAGGTATAAGTGAATAATATGATTGAACTATGTATATTTGATGTTGAAGGCTCTTTTGGTCGTATCATACGAAACTTTACTAAAACATACAATATTTAGTAAATGGATATGTTTACATTAAAAGAAACCCTATTTCCATCCCCGAAGTACATTTCATACATGTAAATTGTATACACGAATTAGTTAAGATAATTCATAGTTTTGGATGTATTTTTCATTAAATATTTAATGTTATTTACATATTAAATCAGATAAATTTTTCACTTCAATACAAAGTTATGCAGAGACACCAAACAGCGTGTTAACAAAAATCAATATAATTAAATCCTTCGTCTCAAAATAAAACTTAGTGGACTTTCTCTAATAGAATCACTGTAGTAAAACTTAATATGCAAGTTCCAAACTAGTTTCATGTTAATTTACTTTTACAAACAGAAGCTTGAAATTTCTGCAGAAGACTGTTTTATATATTTGTGTTGTTGTAAAATGGGACCCTTTTCCCCACTGTGGCCATGTTGACCCAAACTAATGGTATGAATGGATATGATCGAGTTTAACATTGCTTATGTTGCTTATGCAATGTTTATTAAAATCTAATAGATTCTTATTTCTTAGAATTTTGTCATCTCAACACGTATGATCCCCTTTTTGGTCTTTTCCTGACTCCAAAGGTCATGGTTATTGTAAATTAAAACGTAATTATCGTCGCTTGTTTTCACTGTATGTGTAATTCGGAAAGTTGTAGCCTCTTTTCTTAAAAATATAATTTTTTATGGTTTACTATTTATTTCTAAAATAAATGTTGAACCGCCATTGACCCTCTTCCGACTTTCCAACGGGTCATGTTTTTATGCAACTTTGCTCTGCAATATATACATACTGTAAAAAGGGTTTCTTTTACAAAATTTTTATTTTATCTTTTCCATGCATTTATATCTTGAAAAGAATTTTTTTTAAAAATACCCTATCCTATTTTCACTGTTATTTTAATGGCCTTCGTTGCTAATTTGATCAACATATTCCCATCAAAGTATACAACTATACGCGAACCAGGGAGCCATGTTAGGTGAGCGTTCTCTAAATCACGTAAACGTTCTCGAGAATCGTTTTGAGATGTATTGCGTGCATCTGTTATTTCCAAGTTGACTTTGACCTTCATTTTATCAGTTTTGCGTATTGTAAACACTGCACTTTATTTTCAGATTTAATAGTAAAATTTAAAATAGATAAAATAAACCCTTTATTAACTGTTTGATACGTTGTTATTTGATTCACAATGTGATATGACTTGCATTTAATGAATTAATTTAAAAATAATTTTAAAGAAACACATTCTGCATATGTATAATTTTGATAACTGTTAGCATTGTACATATCTGTCAACATGAAAAGGAACTGCGCCGTGGTAAAAGTCAGGGCTCCCATCTTCTTTGTGTCATTTTGATGTTCATAACGTGGATTCCATTTCCTTCCTGATCAAATAATCGTACTGTCAAAAACACCGTTACCAAATCGTTTGACATGAATCAACTGTCATAACAACAGTTAAAAGTAATAACAAGTTGTGTTCAATTTCCTTGGTAATAGTCTTTTTTCTTTTAGATGAAAAAAAACCCCCATTTTATTAATGATAGAGTTGTATTTCATCCACTATAAAGCATCAACACGCATTCTTAGAATATTGCATAAGCAGTATATGTCCCCTGCCAGCACCTCCAATTTTTTTTTCAAGAAATGTCAATTTTATGTGCTAAATTGGATTTGATAAAATCCGGACGAAGATATTTGAACATCTATTGTTTTGTAAAATCATTCAGAGAAATCAAGCAAAATTTACTTCACTATAAGGTAGGAAGGTTCTTGTTCTTGTAGAATGAAAATAAATAGGGGCTCGTGCGAACTGCACTAATCTTTTTTTGTTAATTACACATAGTACTTATAGATTTACAAAATGTGATGAAAACTGTTAAAAAGAGATTGTGTCTGTCGGCAATGCAGAAAATGTGTGGTATTTTCAAATACCGTATATTAACAACCGTTAAAAATGTAATGCATAAATACCATGATTATCAACATGTACGTTTGTATTACAAGTACGATATCTGACTGTTAAGTATAAAAAATCCAATTTAATTCGAATTAATAATTTTTAACATTATACAGTTGTTGACTGGGGTCGAGGGCAACAGTTGATCTGTCGGACCGGCTCGCAAACTGTTGCCCAAGGCCAAA
>WFKH01011801.1:13018449-13032488 GCA_016163765.1 Magallana hongkongensis
ATTATACAGTTGTTGACTGGGGTCGAGGGCAACAGTTGATCTGTCGGACCGGCTCGCAAACTGTTGCCCAAGGCCGAAGACCGCGGGCAACAGTTTGCGAGGCGGTCCGACAGTTCAACTGTTGCCCGAGACACAGTCAACAACTGTTTTGTTATACCCCTACTAATTTAATTAAATAAATCACTGATCTCATTAAAGGTTAACCACATTTTACTTAAACACTTTAAATGGAGCAAAGAATAAATTGTTCAACTGTTACCCGAGACATAGTCAACAACTGTTTTGTTATACCCCTCCTTATATATACATGTATAAGTATGGTATCACTAATTTATCAATCATTTAATTAAATAAATCACTCATCTCACTAAAATATAACAAGATTTTATTTGAACATTTATATGGAACATAGAATTAATTAACAGTTCAATTCTTGAATAATTAGGTAAATTAATTTTAAAAAATAATATCACAGTACATCTGATTAAAATTATTACATTTGCAATGTGTAAAGATATTTAAAATGTGTTTATAACATAGAAATAAAGGCAAACTTAATAAACAGTTAAACATTAATTAACAACTTTAGAATAAGACTATAAATAATGTACATGTAATTAAATTATGATCACAGACATTTTTTAAAAAATGCTCTAATTTCAAAAAATCAAGTACAATAAAAAAAACTAGTAGCTGTCACATTTTGTAACAAATAACTTCAACAGCAAACTTTAATAAAATCAAATACATGTAACAGCAAACACCCAAAAGATTCTTACAAGCACTTTTTTCACAAACACAGCAAGTTACGCATATAATTTATTTATTGTGTATTGTAATGTTGCAGCCATGGAAAGAAATACGGATTTAGCTGTTTTAACATTAGGAATGCTGATTCCAGTTTCATGCAGATTTCCAAACATGGGGTTGTCAAGAATGGCAACTAAATCTCTGTCATCAACATCGACAATGTCCTGGAGTTCTTGCACATTTGAGGCTGAATCTGGCATTAAATTGTTCTCAATTTGTTGAAGGGGTGTCTGTTGAATTGGCGCGGACTTGCATACAGATAATTTTGCTTTTAAGGCATCTGACATATTGCGTTTTTTGGAATTGCTTAACTTTGAGGAATAATGTTTTAAGCTGCTTTCTGATTTATGTTTAGAAATACCAATAATGTGTCGAGACTCGTAGCCACATTCATCCAACATGGTTATGCAGGTGGATCGTATGCAATGATTAGTATACACACATGAAAGTCCTACATCTTTGCTAATCCTCTGCATCATTCTTCCTAAGACATTTTTACCAACAACCATATTGTCATACCAAACAGGTGACTGATCATCAATACTTGTCTTGGACGTTGCCATAGAGAGTCACAGTCTGCATTAAGCTTTGCGATATACTTCTTGAAACTCATAACTGGACAATTCGGATTTCCTACAAGATATTAAACATATTACAATTTTTAATACATGTATTTACATTGTCATTTTGTATATATATCATGTAAAAATATATATGTGTAGTACATTTTAGTATAAATTAAACATCAAAAAACGAATTTTAAATTATGCACACATTTATTTTTTTAAATATAAACTTGACATGAATGTAAATACTGTTTTTCTCTATATCAAATTCAATTCTTAGCAAATATGAATAGACAATTAAGGGCTTATATGTATTACCTGGTTGCTCATACATCCTTCTTCCATCCTGGTCATCATCATTACAATTCAGGCCTCTGTGATTCTTTGTTAGCTTTGCAGTGGTGCATGCGACATACCTCCTGCTGTCATGGTCCTTCCGGATTACATAGTCACTCTTTTTCATTCCACGAAGATCTTCTCTTCCTCGGTTGCAAAAGTACAACATTATTTCAAAGAAAACTTTCAAAGGGACTTAGGACTGTCACAACTAAAGACACCGTTGTTGTACAAAGTTTCAAGGTCTTTTTCGCTTATTACTGCCTTATGCTCACCTCTCCAACACCCTCCTTCTTTATTTGGACCATGGCAGCGAAGAAAACGTCGTTTGTTGGTTTAATTCTAACGTCGTTAATGATGTCAACTTCGTGCATTTTTCGAACGATTTCTGTAATTCCATACCTTATGGAAATCAACTTTTTGCATATATGGTGCCGTCTTGCTTCCTCGCTGCGCAATAAAACTTCCTGAGAACGTCCACGATTTCTTCACATGATTTGTCTCTTAAAAGATGTAGGGACAGGTCTAGCGTTGATAGATAATCATTCAGTATATTCTCTGCAGTTTTAACAACATTTTTGGTGTTGTTACTGTCTCTACTTTCCAAAATTGATCTTATTTTCTCTTCTGAAGCTTCGCCAAACCGATCATCGGCAGCCAAGTTTGTTGAACCAAACGACAGGAAAGATAACTCGTATTTGCGGAATATGACGTCACCGGTCAACAGTTTTTTTTAACAGTCGATTTTAACAGTTCCAATCCAACAGTTCCAGTCCGACAGTCAAAATGCTGGACTTTTTTTTGTATAGAGTTATAGTAACTGTTTTACAGGGGTATAACAATCGATGATATCTCGCTAAAACATCCATTTCAAACATAGTTGGTCCGTTGAATGGAATGATAATAATTCCAATATCAGATTGTACATTAATGATAAGAAATTTTAAGAAATGAAAATGATTTAACGTCCCAACATTTAAAAAAAAACTATAGCACCCCCCACCTTTCACCGGTAGGAAACCAAGAAAAATATAGAGAAATTCTGGAAAAAACTATTGCTAGGAGAATTTAGTTACGATTACAAGGTGAAAAACGAGTCATCACAAATTAATTCAGGGCATGAAATATAAATCTTATATTTAGAATGAAATATCGCACGCTAAAGATAGCAAAACATTTCAAATTAAAATGTATTATTTATGTCCCTTCTTTAAAGAATTTCTTTGCTTAGCAGGCTTTTCTCTTGAATATAAATCAACAGAAATATAGTGGATGTTTTTTTAAAAAAAATAACACTTTGCAACTACAAGTAACAAAATGATAACAGCAAAAAGTGACAATTATATTTCCTTACGGAACTTATTGTAGAAGCAACGCAACATTATCAAGGTTAACAGGACCTAAAAGGTTATCAAAGTATCGTACTACTTTATATCATAGCAAAAGATTATCAGTTTAATTCGTTGCAAGTGATTAACGACGTTTTATTGTTTTTTTTAAAGCCATAATTCCATAACATCATTTCGTTACTATTTTTTAAAGGTTTTTGTGTTTCGAATTAATATGCCGGAAGTTATTTTATAAATAAGGAAAGGTGTATGAGTTCTACAAGTTTTAGACTAGGTGCGCAATGCGCATGCTTGGCAACAAATACCCAAATATAATATACTTCACCCCAAGACAGCTAAGAGAAAGGAAGAAATCATCTCCTTCATATATTATCTATTTTACAATAGATATATTAAACTTTTATCTTTTCGGTAAGATATTTTACCACAGTTACTTATAATTAATAAGTTATCTAGTAAAATAATTTGTTTATAACATTAAAATTAATTATATTCAAACATCATAAATATTTCATGCATGAATAGATGCATGAGTGTGTATTTCATTATACTCATTTCTGCAATAATTATTGCTACAGATCACCGAAATTTAGTATTATTGAAAAATACACAAATATTAAGAACCCAATACCTGAGTTATTTATTCATCATAAATCATAAAATAACGACGTAACATCTATACGGCTGTGACTTAAAAGTTAATTATTAATTTAGAATCTCCTCCCTATCAGATTGTTTTTACCAAGTTTTGTTCGAGAAAGGAAGTGGAAAAAGTGAATAGATTAAAGACGACCAGGCAGACATATAGAAAGACAGGCAACGGATAATAAGAAAAGCTCATTTGAACTTTAGTTCGGGAGAGTTAAAAAAACCGGATTTTTTTGGATTATTTAAAACTTCTTTCTCTCATGTATGTTTACTTAGCTTTGAAACCCCCCCCCCCCAAATTTATTCATTTAAAAATAGATATTTTTGGACGTTTAATATTACTATTAAAAACTATATGAAATGTATCGCAGTCATTGCCATTAAGACATGTATGAAAAAAAATACTGGGTCCTAAACAACTAAAATGCATGTATATCATATATATTCAAATGTAAATAAAGACATTTACAAAAAAACCCCCACTGTTTAATAATTAATAGATCATGATCGTAAATATTATCGCATTATAACCATAGTTACACTGTGTCTATTGATGAAGAGTAACACTGCTTTATGAAGCAACTGATCAAGCGCTAAATGCATATTTCAAGAATAACAGACGGTTTACGCTAACAATCTTTTCTTTGGCTTGACTGGTAGCAAAAGTCATAGTCCGGATTGGCAACTGAACGGAAATTGTTGTCTAAAGATGCTGCAATGCTATCGTACTCGTTATCACGATCTGGAACAGACTTCCTGCTTTTTCTAACCATCTTCCAGCTTAGTGTACGTTGCATTTTTTTCATCTTCCCTTTTTGAAACAACTTGTTTTGGACGACTTGAATGTAAATGGTCATTCTCTCCCTCTTCATTTTCCATATAGATATCATCGTTACGGACATCATTAGTTGTAGTTGTGAAGACGACGTCATTTTGGATCGGGTTCGTTCCAGATACAAACATCATATCAGTATACGTATTATTGACTATCTGGGACGATTGAAGTTGATGAAGATCAATCTGGGAATCACGTTGCTTACTGTCACAAAAGTTAATTACCATTTAATTGCACGATATTGAGTAACAATGGCATACTAGTAGTGTTCATATCATACGGATAATCATAATAATTGGCAATTGCAATCATAACTTTATAACTTTTGAGTTTAAAAAAAAAAAATTCCAAAGATTTCTGAGAAACAGATATGTATAAACATTAACCAATACCGATACATTTATTCAAAGTGGTATTCATCATCAGAATCTAGATTTAATTTTTTTTATTCAGCTTTTAATGGACAACTTGTCATTTACAGATTTTAGCAAACACATGTACACGTATTATGGATCTCAAAAAGACTCACTGTTTTCGCTTTTTCCTGTAGAACCAGACTAGGAAAACCGTAGAGGTCAATGAGAAGATGGCAACAAACAAACCGGCAATGGCTCCAACATTATCTAAAAAGTGACGCTACTGCAGATAACAATGTAAGGTAACTCGCAAGCACGCAATAAACATACGCAGTATTTTATAATTGTTATGTCTGTTAATAAAGCCAGATTGCTCAATATTTTTCTACACATTACATATTGAATAAATAAAATTTTCCATTGTTAAAAGCGAGCGAAGCGGGCTCTAAGAACCAGTGCATGCAGGAAAAAGAACGAGCTAAACCTACAGATTCATCAAGAAAATTTTTTTTGTTTAGGTCCCATAATGCTCTCCAATGTTTTCTCCCGTGTTGCTATGCCAAAAATTGCTAACATTTAACTCCCGCTATTAATTTAGAGGTGGATCAAACATCTGTAATTCGTGTACTAGCTATTTCAGTATAAACTACGATACCTGCCTCAGATAATTAGTTTTTAAATTTTTTGGCTTTGATAGAGAGATTATATATATACTTAACTGCCATATATATCGATCCAATTTCAAGCTAATTTTGCATACATGTACAGTAAGTGTAAGTAGGGAGGATATTAAAAAAATATATTGCTATGAAAGATACAGCCTCGTCATTTTGAACAAAATAAAAAAAAAATAAAGAGAAAAAATAAACAGTAAAAAAATTAATGTAGATATTGCATTTTGTCAAACCATCAAATTAGAAAATGGAAAATTACACACCTACAAACAGGGACCGGGGGCACGGATACAACGTATGTATTTAGAACACAAAAATAAACAAATTTAAAAAAAAATATGAACCAGGAAAATAAATTAAAGTCAGATAACAACAAGGTACAAAAGAAAATACTATTTATCATTTAAAATAACATTTTACAGACTGATCAATTCTCTCCAAAAGTAAAGAACTGTTTTAGTGGGATGCTAGTTTATGTATTTTTAAAGAATTTTTATTTTACCTAGAAATATTATATAATCTCTCTCTCTCTCTCTCTCTCTCTCTCTCTCTCTCTCTCTCTCTCTCTCTTAGATATTCTTTGATGTTAGTTGATAATTGTCAAAATATCACTTAGCTGACAATGATGCAAGGTATGTGTAATTCTTGCTTCTTGCTGCGCTCGCCACAACGGTAGCACCGTAAAACATATTACAACGTCAAACTAATTACAATCTAACAATACATTGAACCATGATATTGTAAAAAAAGATTGACCGAAAGTTACAATATAATTTGCTTTTATGTTGATTAGAGAACTTGCAGAACATAAAATTCATATTTTGAAAAAACTAATATCTCCTTTGCTTATTAATAATAAATTACACAATACGTTAATACCGATAATCGACATTGTCGCCTCTTTATCAAATGAAGTAGAAGAATTAGGAAAAGGAAAGGACGATGGAACCTTAAGAGGGTATTTGGAGCTAAGTTTAGTTGATTGGACTGTAGTGGTCGAGGTGTCTTCAGATGAATGGACTACATATGGCATGATGTCTTCAGATGACTGGTTCACTGTGGTTGACGTCACCTCTGATGTTTGATTATTAGTGATCATCTCTGTAAATACAAGTAACATTTGGAGTGATGGGGAAAAACAGTCGTATTCCTGAGTTTATTATGCAAATCTGCAGTTTAAAAAAACCTTTCTGGGAAGTACTGTTTTTGATATACAAGTCTGTTACACATAGTTCAGCTAGTTTAAATGGAAAAAAAAAATACAAAAAATTAATCTGTTATTTTTTGTTTTCACGTATTCATGGTAATTTCCGTCGTGGGTAAATTACTGCATGTATGGTATAACATTGTCTTAAAATTCAAAAGCCCAGAAATATGTCAGTTGCGAGAATAAGCCATTCTTGCATTTGGGTATTTTTTTTTGTTATGAGGTAAATGAGTATATGAATAAATATGTTTATAAGCATGATAAAAACCATGGAAAAATACTCTAACAGAATTGGTTCATGCGTTCAAACTCTATAATATATGACCAACCATCTTTGTAGTTTGTTGTAAAGGTAAGAATAAAGACGTTATAATGTAACGTGTTTTAGACCCACCTTTTAAGCATTTTTCTAAGGTACAAAAGAATGATAACCACAACACTTGTACTGATTATGGTACCGGAAGCTCCGACAATGATAACAAATACATTATCATGTACATGCTGTTTTTCAGCACCTTGCGTTTATTATTATAATAGTACAAACGTTCAGAAATTAAATTACACTTTTATCTTTAAAATACAATCTTTTCATGAACATTTTACTATTTTAGCACTATGATATATGACAGTTTTTGTGACCTCCACTTTCAATTCAGTAACTTTTTGAAAATAATCTGAAAAGGTGTTGCTTTTGAGTCTAAATGTGCAAGTCGGACTAAGTCATAAGAGTTAGCCTATTTTTTAAAACAGGCCCAGGAATCTAACAGGAAAATAATTAACAGTATCCTACCTCTTCATAATTTCCCCTTGTTCAGTTGCCCTAGTGCAAGGGTTAATTGATTATGTTATGCACTTATTAACAAATAGTCCAACTACTTAAAACTCTTCAAATTATCTACCCTCATCATACAAATGAGTTAAGACTAACTAATAGACCCACAGCACAAAGCCGCCTTATTTTATTTATCAATCTGGGTCACTTCATCTCCAACATCATTCTAATAACCATTTTTATTTTATGAATTGAAACGTATCTTAAAATTGCTTGGATCACCGACAAACCCATTTTTTAAATTTTAATATGGCCGTTTATACTATCTGTTGAATTGTGTTCTTTGTGACTTAATGAAAGCAGAATTAAAAAAAAACAACTTTTATCTTAAATTTTTTTTGTACCTCTCAAATATTCAAATACTTCCTCAATCCGTCTTAAAATAACAATCTTGATATTGAGCAACATATTGTTCTCGATCAGTTTTCCATAAATTGTTTCATTAAAGAAATGTCATGTAAACAACTAACTGTTAGGGTCTGTTGCTAAACCATGGTTAAAATGGTTAAAATATTCAAAAAAATGAATCGTAGTGTACTTGCTCAAATCTAAGTAAAAAGTAAAAAAGCGAAGCTATATCATTTGATTTTTTTTATTTCATAAATTATTCATTTAGTAATACATTTCATTACAGATTCAAGATTTTTTAGCATCAGTCTAATTAACGTACCATTGAAGGCATGTTATACAAAGAATTATATTAAGTTACTACTTATTTCAATATTTCGTTGTTCATACTAACCGTTACAGTTCAGGCAAACAAATGGAAGCTGTTGTGTACAGTTAATTTTACTGTAATTCAAATTGTCGCTATCCTCTTTTGTGCCATAACATTTATCTTCCCTCTCATCTTGAAAATAAATATTGTACAATTTGAAAATTTTAAAACCAGTGATTGTAATTTAAATAGATGTACTTTCATCTATTTTGATATATAAAGGTATCTCAAAACCCCTTAACATCATTGCAAATAAAGAGGCTTATTTCTGTGTTGTTGTGGAGCAGAGAAAACATGATATCTGAATGATATATTTACCGAGTTCACATTTATGGTTCCTTACTGTATTTTGGAACAAAGACAATTCATGGTATAACAAATGTGACAATGACTGAAAGAATTTAAACGAGAGGCCAAAAATCAATTAAGATAAAACCAACCTAGTAAGAGAAGAAAATTGTAACTTTTCAAGTGTTCGTGTTATTCAAAGAAACAAAGTTTGTATTCGAAAAATAATTTAATCAAAGGCTCATAAAAGAATTTTCTAAGTCTATAGTTTCTCTGAATTGTATGTATTTCACTTCACTTTTAGGTTGTGGGTGTTGAAGCTTGTTGATTGAATATTACAGGGTGTCCCAGAATATCTGATCCCATTTAAAATTCGTATAAATTAAATAATATTTGTCCAACACTTGTAAATTGTGACTCAAATAAAAAGTAAAACCGTTTAATTTTTCCCATAAAAAGTTTGGGAGAAAAACGTGCTTTTCTTTTAATTATGATGTCACAAAGTTGCATCATATTTCTTCGGTTTAATTGAATTTTATTGAAGATGAATCAGATAAGAGAGCAGGCATCTTTCGTTTTAAAACTGTATTATCAAACACAGACTCCAGATATAGTTGTACGAATTATTAAAAATATACCCTGAGAATAAACAACTCAACAAGCAACATATTCTTTAAATAGTATGAAGATTTGAGAATATGGGATCCGTACAGTGGCTGTTGTGAGGAATTTTAGTTATAAACTTGATGTTGTCATTGATAAAAAAGGACGTCATTTGGAGCACTTTCATTAAATTTGTTGTGTTTTTATAAACAATGCTCAGTTTGTCAAAAACTTATAAATTATAATCAAAGTACTGAAAGTACTGAAAAGCGCTAAGCTGTCCCTACATGAGCAAAAAATAATTGCCTTATACATGTGTCGTTAGGAATGAATTGAAAAGTTTACATACGTCATATATATAGCCAATATTTTTGTATAAATTGAACTACAAACAATATCCAGGACTGCGTTCAATATCCGAGATGCGTGCATAGCCGCTAGGTTAAAGATATCTACGTTATGTCTATTGAATGATAAGCTAGCCTATTTTACCGACATCAAAGCCCGTGTACTTATGTATAAAACCCCATTGCAACATGCTGTTTACAAAACTACGTATGCTCTTTGACCTTTTAAATGCACTGACAAATATTCTTTTATTTTAAATCTTTGATGATGAAGAAAAAAATTTTGTGATAATTTGTGTGCTGCTGCAAATAATTAGAAATATTTTGCCTTTACACCGATACCGCAGCCGAGTACTTCTCTGCATTCTATTATTAGACATCAAGTCATCAGATTGTTTTAGATGATTATAGGTGGCACTTATTCGGAAGTGGCATCCCCGAAAAGCAATGCCAATAAGCGCATTGCGTACTGCGTACGCTTAGCGCTTAAAAATGCATTTGATTTTTTTAAATTAAATTTAATCAAAAGTTATTCAAAGAATAAATGGTATCAGATATTCTGGGACACCCTGTACATTGCGTGATTTATTAAGAAGAACGAATAATAACAATACATATTGTTCCGTTTAGTTTGTTCTTTTTTCTTTTTTTTTTTTGTTTTTTTTTATACAAAACTTTATCCTAACTTTTGCAATCATTAATCTCAAATACCGTTAACAGACAGTTTTTGTCCGATGTTAAAACTTTAAATATGTGTATCACATTCAATTGTGTCTGAATATAATCGCATAAAAAGATATCATCTCATTAGCTTTTTGATTTTACTAATGAAAGGTATATACTTTGTATTCTGAAGAGTTTACTATTTGTCTTTTACTTTGGTCGGGTGAAAATATTTTGACAAATAACGTTTCCCGTTACGAATTTGTTATCAATTTAAAGAAGTCTCTGTATATATCAATTCATAATCCATTAATTATACTCACAAAAAAGCTTTTGTAGTGTCTAATGAGTAAGAGAAAATAAAGAGAAAAAATAAATATTTCAAAACATTAAAATTGATTATAATATTAAAATAATGTTTGTACCACAAAGTCCAAAAGTATCGCATCCAAAAGGACTAAACTTTACATTTGTATTGATGTTTGCTTTTGAACAAAGCAAACAAAATCCGTCTGGTCCTGTATTTTCCAACTCATCTACAATAATCAATAAAAAAGTAAGAGTCGATGTCTTAAGTTGCGTAGTTTACATTATTTGATTGAGATTCTACAACATTGATTAATGTGTTTGTTTAAAATTCTAAATGTTTTTGGTCAAGGTTCACACAAACAGATGATTGATGATTTTTAAAAATGCTTTTTGGAAGAAAACATTTAATTTTCTAAAAGAATGCCTTTTAATCATAGAACAAACTTTATTTTTACAAAATATACCATGATGCCCAAAACAGATTTACCGTGCCTTTTTTTGTTTTAAAACATACTAATGAAGAAATTAAATATCATTTAAAAAAAAAATTGATAATTTACTCTTTAAAATTAAACGAAATTACGGAATATTCAATTTATATGTCATTAAATGACTTCAATACGGCGATTTAGGGCATGTATAATAAAATTTCTCTCAGTGCGACAAAAATGTGATTGTATTTTAGCGACTGATGTCTGCCATAACCGAAGTACATGTAAGCATAAAAACAGTTGAAACCAGAATAACAAAACATGATTAGTGTTTTAATTATGTAGTGTAGACTAACCCTTTGAAAACAGAATAAACTCAAACGAGGCTAGATAAAATTAT
This sequence comes from Magallana hongkongensis, assembly GCA_016163765.1. Taxonomy (NCBI): domain Eukaryota; kingdom Metazoa; phylum Mollusca; class Bivalvia; order Ostreida; family Ostreidae; genus Magallana; species Magallana hongkongensis. The sequence continues at coordinate 13,029,822 of WFKH01011801.1, forward strand.
AACTTTTAGTGCGGGTTAAATACATTTAAAACGAAAAAATACTCACACTCTTTGTATACGCTGAAACAGTCATCAGTGCCGCATTCATCATCGGAAGAACAAGACTCATTGCATTTGTTACTGTGTGAGAGAGGTTCTTGAATTCTGCAGACGCACAGAGGTATTTCTTGAAATAAAAATGTCAAGTTATCTGTGATAGTTAAACATCAGTAAATTGTTTTACATTAGATCTCGATGAATTACAAGTAAACATTTCATTACAGTGTAGAAAAATAGTTTCAAACTATGGTTTTTTTTTGTTTATTATAAATATATTAAATGTGTAAGCATTTTAAGACACTCTTGTATATTTGCAATTTCATTATATGACCCAATCTCCAATTGAATTATCAATAAAACAGTTAAATTCAATTAAATATTATTTTATTATATCTTCATATTAAGGTCAATTTATTGAACGAAAAATGTACAAATTTGATATTATCTTTCTCCAGTTATTGAGAATAATGTTTTAATATTCTTAGGTACATGTGTGTAGCAGATGGCATTTTGACATTAACTTATATCATGATGATTAATACTGTTACCTTAAAAGCAAAATATACTGGTTCAGTTGATCCGCAGCTGATATTTCCCTTTTGACACTCAAAGTAACAACCCTCTACAGTATTTTCAGGAATTATACTGTTTTTGTTTTTTATTGTGCCATAGGATATGACAAGAATATAGAAACAGCCTGAAAAATAATTTCTCTTCCAAAACATTAGCTGCAATTTGCTCAATAAAATCTACTGTTAACTCGAAAGCGATAACATCGTCATGATCAATTTTATTTATCATTAATGCATGTTATCAAATAATGTCATTAAATTGACGTTTAAATAAATAAAAATTTATCATTCCGCCGAAAATGACCAAAATCAATAATTAATGATATCTTGTACATGTAGCGTATCAAAATCTGCTTTTAATTCAAAAAAGAATCACAATGTTCGAAATCCTAGAAGATTTTGTTCAATAAACTATTTAGCCTCTGCCTTTAATTACCTTTATACGCAATCCACCGAGTATACTTCCCATCTACTGACGACTATAATCGTCGTATAAGTAAGTCCGTCAATGAGGGTCCTGAGCTATTTAAAATGTTCAAACTTACAAGTGATTCGTTACGAGTTCTGCAGTGTTCATTAGCAGTTGTCCAAGTTTGCTTCAATGTGCTAGATTGACTATCTGTAGTATTATTTAAACATATTGTAATTTTAATAATGTTTTAACACATCTATATATAAGTTAATTATACTTCTATTTACATAGAGATGCTGAATTAATATCTAGAATATTGCCCATATGACTTGTTAAACAATAAGATATGCGTTTTACTTGTTAAACAATAAGATATGCATTTTACTTGTTGAACAATAAGATATGCATTTTACTTGTTGAACAATAAGATATGCATTTTACTTGTTAAACAATAAGATATGAATTTTTATAATATATTCTGGTATTTTAAAATCAGAATATTTTAGAAGAATGATGGACTCGTGCGTGGCTGTCATTTTGGTTAAAACGATAATAAAGCCATAATGTGTAACTCCTATTAAACGCAACCCTTTTCAAAAAATTAAAAGTAAGAGTTCCGTGTCACTAGCTTATAGCGCCTCTTTACCTACAAATGTACCATTACATTAACCTCCTAATCAGTAATCTGATTTTTACCATACACATTCTACACAAGGAAGCCAAGTGTAACCACCATTTTTCTGTTTATTAAGGTCTTCCGTTTCCAACGGAAGACCTTATTGTTTTCGTACTGTTTCTTATTATTATTAAGGTCTTCCGTTTCCAACGGAAGACCTTACTGTTATTGCTTTGTTTCTTTTCCCCTATTATTAAGGTCTTCCGTTTCCAACGGAAGACCTTATTGTTATTGCTTTGTTTCTTTTCCTCTATTATTATTGTTATTGCTTTGTTTCTTTTTCCCTATTCTTCTATATTATTATTTTTTTTTTCTTACAAATTTTGTGCACGCGAGATCTCGAAAACTACTCGATGGATTTTCATGAAACTTCGCGATCAAATAGATAATGATCTGAACCTTACTGGAATTTTTTTTTTATGATGACGTCACTTCCGGTTTTGAGATTACGTCATTTTAGCGATTTTCAGAGGGGTATTTTGTCGGCAGTACTCCTCCTAAAGTAAAGGAGATATAAACTTGAAATTTTCAGTGATAGTAGACGAAAGGCTAAAATTGTGCATGAAGGTTTAAAATCATATCTATCGCCAAAAGCGTCGAAGCTCGCCTGGACCCGAAAATTGAGATTTAAAGGACGTCATAATTTTTCGATGTTTTCTTTGTTTATCTCTTTCTGAAAAATATTTTGTTAAAACATGTAATGTAAAAAAAGTTTATATTTAAAAGATCTTTCATTTGATATAAAAAAAAAAGGGGCTGGCCCCTCAAATAAGGGGACCAAAAGGCTCTAAAGTCTTTTATCTGTAACCCTTTACTGAGAGATATTTTGTGAAAGGTTATAGAAGCAAATATGTTTATCTTACAGTTATGTATCCAAGTAATGTAACGATTTTATTATGTGTTACGTTATTAGGGATTTTTAGGGGTCAAAAGTCCAAAATTTTGATTACCGATATCTCAGAAAGGAA
>WFKH01011801.1:13045983-13058362 GCA_016163765.1 Magallana hongkongensis
TTTTTTTTTTTTTTTTTTTTTTTTTTTTTTTTATGCATGTATTTTATTGTAGATGTACATGGCGTTTTCAGACCACAAGGAATTTGTTTGACGAGATTACGTAACCAATTTTCGATTTCAGTTTCTCAATACAGCGAATTAATAAAATTCATATTGGTATATGATTATTAATTAATATTCGGAAATTAATTATAATTACATCATATTAAGATCAAATGCAGAATTGTGACATTATTCAATTAAATTTCAATCGTAGTATTACGTAATATTATTTTATATTATTTTACGCAATGTGTTACAATGTTATGTAACAATTAAAGTCACGCTGGTGGCAAAGAGCAACATATACCATGTCTTGTTTGTTTATATATTATGTATCGAAAGATGGAGGTGATGGTTATACGTCAAGTAAACTACATAGGTTATAGCCCCTTCATACGGAAATCAATTATGGATAAATAATTTTAAAAATAATAATTTTTATACAACAGATGCAGTATTTAAAATAGGAAACATAACTATTTGGTTTGTAAACAATAATCAATGGCTATCAATCTTTACTTTGATTCATTTGGTAGCAAAAGTCGTACTCTGAATTACCCACAGAAGAACCATTGTTTTCAAAAGAAGGCATGGTATTGTATCCGTTATCTAGATCTGGCTCAGGATTTCTGCTTTGTCCTAACGTAGAGTAAGAATTATCTTCCAAGTAACAGGCAGTGCCATATTCATTGCCGTTTGACTCCTTTGTCAAATATTTTTGTCTACTAGAGTGTAGATGGTCATATTCTTCTTCTTTTCCCACATAAATATCATCTACATGTATTTTCCCTATACTACTTTGGTTTTCATAATTTGATGTTGTATTAGTGTCTGTGCCATCATGTCGTTGGTTTGTCACGGTAAGGTCATCGTAAGTTCTATTGTCAAAGACATCGGGACGCTTTGCTTGATGTTGTTCTAATTTCAGGCATAGTAATTTTCTACGACAAAAAGCAATATTTGTTACTTGTTACAACTTGTTGAATAACGTAGTTTCTAGATTATAAGATCTCAAAGGCATTGAAATCACTCAATTTTATTGAAAGTGGATTTTTTACTCTTTGTTAAAGAAACAAGTTGTACTGTTTTCTGTAATAAATCTTTGTCCTCTATTGTCTTTCAACGTCTACGATATTTCATTTTTCCAGTATTTTTTTTTACCCAAACCATAACATTCAATTAGTTCAGGATTTTTAATTTAAAGGCGCTAAATAAAAAAAAACCTTGTTCTCCTTTATACTACATGTGTAACCACTTTGAATTTTTTTGTATAATGACAATAAAAGTAACTATTCAATTTGCATACACATATAATTATTTTTCAGTTTATCATTTAGAAATAACTTGCTGATTATAGGGAAAAGTACTTGCATAGTAATTATTTAAGACTAAGAAATTTCCATTTTATGTACACTGTGTACTTACCGTCTATTCAGCTTGCACAATATCAGCAAAACAAAAGATATCACAGCTGCTATTCCTGCTATACTGGCACCAATGATTACTGTCTTATTTCCTTAAAATGAATTATTAAGCTTTAAAAAGACATCATATATATACATTTTGTGTAAGATAGTAATTAAATAACTTAAAAGAGTAATTACGGTACTGTCTGGTCCACAATTACACGAGTAAAAAAATATGATTTTCTCAATTTATGCAAAATTAATTCTAAATTCGAAATAATTCCCTGATAATGTCTTGCTTGTGTTCTGCATTACTTGATTTGGAAATTGGTGTAATACTAGTAGAAGTAGTTATGATTTGACTTGTTGCGACATCGCTTTTTGAGAGTTTCCACGCTGTTACATGAGAAGGAGGTGGTCTTGTAGTGAAAATACTCGTCTTAGTTGTCGGGTTTGATTCGTGGATGTTGATTGTAGGTAATGTATCAAGATTAAGAAGCAGCGATGCTGTGTTTATGGTACTTTGTATTTGGCCCGGGCTGTAAGCTGAATAGAAAATTAGACATGAAAAAACAATACTGAAAATACTGACATGTATATTTGCATTTCAGGAATGAATTGATTTTAATTTAATTTACACTGTGTAAAATGTCACATAAATTGGAAAGTTTACAAATTATTTAAGAACAGCTTAACAAAAAGGCGTTTACTGCTAACATTTTGTTACATTGTATGTCTTAAAAAGTAGTTAAGTTTATTCATTTCATTCCTTTGAAATCAAATTTCAATTAAAAATTTCAAATCGAAGACAATAAACACTGTTTAATTGTACAATATTTCGATATAACATTGAGATGATGGATTCAATTTGCACACGAGTCGTTGGTAATATTTTACTATGATATAATCTTATTTATACTTGCTAAATAATAACCATTAAAAACTGCAATTTGTTAAGAGTTGTCATTAAAAAGAAATTTTTGTCAAAGTCGGGAGCTATCTTGTGAGATTTTCACTAAAAACGATAACTTCTTTTATTCTTCAAAAATGACTGGAGTTGCTAAATATATTGTGATTAACGATAAGTAAAAACATTACCAACGTTTAAACCAATCAGCAAGTCAATTTAGCAATAGTGATATGGTCCATTCGATAAATTATGACATATATTTTTTCTTCAAAAATATTCTGCAGTGAGTGCAAAAAAATTAAATAACTTAATTTTTGATAACTAAAAAACTAAAAACAAAACCAAAAAGCTAACGTGGGTATTTTTGCGTGATTTTATATCGCAGAAACAATTTGCACTTAAAAATGCTCATGTATCTATTTATTAAAGAAGTAAGAAGGCAATTACAAAAAAATATAGAAAGATTGTCGAGCCACCTTGAAAAAGAAAAGAAAGAATAAACCCCTCCGAACGTAGGCCGATCCACAATTGTCAGAAGAAAATACTAAAATATAAGTAAGGGCTCATTCGTTCATGGAAGCTATAATGCCCTGGAAAACTTTTGTTGCATAATCGTCATACTGGATATACCAAGTCAAAGTTGCACACAAAAATTCTCTTAATCTTTTTTTTATATAACGAGCAACATGGTCCGATAGCCATACTTTAGAAATATAGATAATTTAATTTACAAATATTCTTGTAAATGTGATAAAAAAAGCTTAGCACTTCTAAAAAAGCTGGACATTTTCCAGTTTTCAAAATAATTAAAAAAGAACCCGTAAAAACGGTTACTTACTGATGTTTTGTTTACAAAGAAACTGATGTAATGTAGTACATTTCTTTTCTTTGTAACCCCAAATACCATCACGAAACTCTATGATGTAGCATGTGTTTTCACTATTGACGCTGTCTATATGAAATAAAAAACATTAAGTTTAATAGATTCTGAATACTATTATTAGAATATAGGATTGAGTATAAGTTTAAATCATCAACTAGATTTGTACTATCACATATTAAGATACCTTTACCTATTTTGTATCTTCGTAATCCAGTCCAAAATAAACCTTCTCTGTGATCACAAGTACTGGTAGTGTTCCCAACAATATACGTATTGAGCCTTTCACAGTGTTCCCAGTATCCTACGTATGTTGACTTCAATGATGACAATAAATACCTCTTACCATTTCTCGAAACTTTGAAAAAGTAGAATATTGAAATTTAAAAATTACCTCTTCTCATTCAGAGACGAACCTTTATGGTTCGTCTCTGGATGAGAAGTGGTCTTCTTCTTTACAAAAATAAAAATATCCACTAAAGAGAGGTACCTTACTTTAAATATAAGTAGATAATACCAATTAGTCCACTGATAACCTTTATGTATTTTGAAGCGTTATTAGAGACTTTTAACGGATTTAGCTAGTGACGGTTTTTATAAATGCTCAGAAGTTCCGCATTTGGGAAAAAATTCCAGAAATTTAGACGTTGGTTCTGATTAAACAAAATAAACATACAGTGAAAAGTTTCAGTTTCTATGCAAAATTATATCAAGATACCTTATAAACAAGTAAGTTTCTGTTGTAGTTCTTTTTTATATAAAAAATGCCAAGTTGTAAAAGCTGTATTTGAAAGAACATAAAGTTAATTTTAGAGGCAGTATAAAATGAATCATTATTTCGACTATTACATCGTCTTTTTGATGGCCCGTATATTGGCGTAGAATGAATAAAGAATGTTGATAAATTAGCATCATGTATTCATGATTGCAGAAGATAAAATATTATGATACAGATGATTAACAACTTCGAATAAAAGCAAAACCAACGATAATCACCTTTACATTTGGTATTGTACAAATTGGATAAGTAAATGTGTAAATGAGTGCTCTTAGATACTGTAAAATGAAATGTTAAAACGTTTATTGATTTTTCTATGGACATACCAATTTTACTGGGTAAAACATATATTAAGTGTGAAAACAGAATGTTTACATTTATTACCATTACTAGCATAACATTCTAATACTTCACATCTTCAGAATCGTTATATGTGCGTTTTGTCTCTAAATTCTTTAGAGTAGAGTTTTAAATAAATAGTAGATGATACATATGACAATTATTACCACAATATCCAGTTGCAATAGCATCGCAGTCTATGCTTGATAAAAGTGTCTTATTGGAAATTCTCTGCGTCCGACAAGTCAAACAAAATCCACCAACAGGCTCACGTGTATCAGGAAAAGGTACTGAACACGAAAGTATATTAGTAAAGAGATGTGCTCTTCCTGACGACATAAAACAGGCACAATCTTTGAACATCTTTAAAAGACACTTAAAAACACATTTCTATAAAATAGCTTTTTAATTCTTGTTTTACAAAAACATTTTCCCTTAGACTTGCTTACCCATAGCACTTATTCATTTTTATCTTTTTAAATATAAATATGATTTTTAACAATAGCAACAGTATTTTTATAATGTTATTTATGCTTATATGTCCATTTTTATTGTTTATCTACTGTTCTTAAAGTATATTTTGTATTATGCCAATTCCTATTATTGTACAGCGCTTTAGAGTAATATTAGAATTAGATTTAGCGCTTTATAAATGTCTTATATTATTATTATTATTATTATTATGTGAACTTCTCATAGAAAACAATTGCAACATTATTGCCAGAAATTTTAATTAAGTAATTAATACTTTTAATGATATCTTATATAAAAAACCGTTCGATGTAAATTTCATTTACATAAACTTAATCACAACTATAAAACGTATTTAAACAATAAATGCTTTCTTTGGGGATTCATGCGGGATATGAAGAGAGCGACATTGCAATAAAAAAAAAAAATTAAAATACTTAACCCGCGGTAATCATCAAAGAAGTATTCTTTATATTTGCATCTTTCTTTTAACAAATTATTGATCTGATTATAACGCATCAGTAAACGTAAATAAATTATTGTTAAATTAATGTACATCAGTACGTTAGATAAAAGAAACAGCCAAGTCGTCTTATATGTGAATTTGAATCTGACATCATGATTATTTCGTTCAGCACGTGATTTTTCTTAGGTTGATGAAGGTTTCGACCGATCGATAAACTGGATAGAACAGGATCGTGTAGATTTCAGTTCTTCAGAGCTATGAATCACAATCGGTTTTCTTAAGTAGTAGAGGAGAAATGACTCGGTAGATGTAAATATATATGAACCAAGTGTTCTAAATGGTTTTAGAGTATAACCCGCATGAAGATTGTTTACCCATGAATTATATTTTTCACATTTTGTATAAATCATACCATTTATTTTTTCGTACACGCTGAAATAATCGGTTCCACCACATTTTCCGTTGTTAAGAGACTGCGCACACGGTAGGTTGCATTTAGCACTTTCCGATAAAAATTGCAGTTTTGTGTTGTTGCACAAACATAAGCACAGATGCCTCTAAAGAAAACAGAAAAATGAAGAAGTATGCACATTTCTATTTGTATTTTGACATTTCAGAAAATAGTTTTAATTCCTTTATTATGCAGGCATTTTGAAACTCAAATATTGACGTGTGAATGTTTGTTATTTCAATATATTAAATGATCTTCAACACTAACACGTTTAATAAGGTATTAATATTCCAGTATATATCCCAATTTTACATCTGTTGATCTAGTAGACTTAATCATGACTAACGATAACGATTTACATCATATTAATTATAAACGGTATTCAAAACAATTTCTAAAAAGGTGTAATACATGTAAAACGGTATTTTACAAGAATCCACAAAAGCATGCACAATAAAAACTGAAGTCGACTATCTTAATTAAAATGATTTATTATAAAGAATGACTTTATCCATGGCTTATCTATGTTAACTAATCATTTTACTTTATTATTTTACCTGAAGACCAAAGATAAATCTCTCAGCGTCTGCACATCCCCCATGACTATATGTCTTCGATTTACATCTGGAATAGCAGTTCCCGACGGTATTGGAAACCAGATAATTACAATTAGGGCACACAGATCCGTTGTAACAGCCTATACCCAAAAAAGAAATATAAAGCTATTATAAATTTTCTCTACAGATAAGACCGATTGCTGGCAAAAAGAAACAAGATCAGGAAATTGTGTGTGTCTGTGTGTGTTTTTGGATGGGTCTTGAATTAAAAAAAACTCACGGAAAAACGAGGTTTTGTGAAAGTATATTTCACGTCAATTCAATTGAATTTATTATTGTTGTGGTCATAAAAATGTAAAAAGAGATGTGTAGGCCTGATAAGATAGTTTTTGTCTTACTGAGAAAGGTTCTCAATCAGAGTAGAAAATGCACTTCTAACAAATTAGAAAAACGAGCCATTTTTTTCAAACCCATCCTTGCAGTATCAAAGCATCTTTGGTTAAAAAGATATCACTGAAATAAATTGCTGATAAAAATGAAAGCTTTAACACCTTTTACTAAACAAAACGTGATAAATTAATAACTTAAACATATTTTCTACAATTCATGTTTAATGTTTAGAAAAGTAAACAGTACAGATTTATTAGCGATGCATAAACATTATTCCGTTTGTCATTTTACACGATTTAGTAAATCAAAGCACATGTAGATTATTCTCTATTTAATTTAAGCAAAATTAATTGTTTGCCTGGCGGCCTAGAGTAATCTAATTTTGAAGTTTTCTTATGATATCTCTGATGAATTTCACTATCTTTTCAAATGTATTGATGTATATATATATCAAATTCAAGGGTTATATGGTTACCAAAATATTTCATATCAATTCCAAATGTTGTAAAAATTGAAACACTGTTCAATGTCACAAACAAAAACCAACTTATCAATATTTGTAAACAATTAGATACTATATTTGAGAGTTAATTAGCTCTGTTGGTTAACTTGAATCAATTATCTGGTATCAATGATTTTCATCTATTATTTTGTAGTTTGTATATACTGTACATAAGTATTTTCTCTACAGTGTAACTTCAGTTATGAAAATACAGTTCATTTTCATTGTCATTCAGTTACCTCTGTAAGTTATCCATGGAGTAAATGGTCCTTTTATTGAAGACCAGATTGAAGAATGTCCGACCATCGATGATTGATGAGTTTGTATATCATTAATGCTAACTAAGGAGTCGTTATGTGATTTACAACGTTCATTAGCTGTCTTCCAATCAACTTTGTCAGGTACATGTACATGTATACTACCTGTAAAACTGTAATTGCATTAACTATTCATTTCACTTTGATAATAAAAAAAACAATGTTTAACATAATGGTACCTACTTTGCAACTGGAAAAGTATAATTAAAAAACGCATTTTCGTACTCTATTTACATCCATATATTTTGTTAACTTTAAAAACTTCCTGATCGAAGGCGCCCTATCACAAAGAATGTTTTTATCTAGAATAATGTTATCAGTATATGTGACCTGATTTAGTGTTAAAAGATATCAAATCGATTGTAAAGAATACGTCAGTGTGTCAATTTTACCTGTTACCTTTCGAATCTAATTGTACAAATTACTGATTGTTTGTAAAATATAAATTATTTTCAAAAAAATGATAACAATGATCCGTGACCACTTAAGGCATTGCATAATGGATATGAGAAAATAATTATATTCTTGTTGTACGTGTAACATCTTATTTGATATCGATTGGCTAAACAATTTAATCTATATCGTATAACATACATGTACCTTATCTACCCCATAATGTAAGGCGTGTGAAAAGAGCTTCACAGTAAAGTAATCAATACAATTAAATGTCGTTTAGGATAAGATTGATAAAAAAATACAAAAAGAAAACATAATAGATTAGAGTTTAAAAAATATTCAACTTATGGAAATCTTTTTCATCAAATCTACACAATTTCAAGGAGTGTTTGCTAAAGTAAAAGCTCAGATCAAATATCGGACACGACACGACATACAGACGATTTGGAATAGCCGGTTGGATGCCAAGAGAAAAACAAGAGGCTCATGAGCCACATCGCTTACCTGTGCAACAACAGCCACAATAAAATCAGCTTTATGGAATCATATACAAAATATCTGGGCTTGGTTTCGCAAAACTATCGTAAGATCTATCTTTATAAAAGATTGTCATTTGAAAATTTTTCAAGGAGGATCCTGGGCTGGGTTTCACAAAACTATTGTAAGATTTATCATAAGACATATCTTAAGATTGTCATAAGATCTGACTTATGACAATCATAAGATATATCAGTTCCGTTTCACAAAACTATCTTAAGTGTTAGAAATCTTAGACAGTTCTTAAGACAATTTCATTCTTGAATATATAAAAAAAAAATTTGTACCAAAAATACTGTACTTGCGCGGAGGCTGTTTTCATTTTGCTTATATTTTACATTTAAGCTTTTTTATGCTCCGAAACCTGCTGAATATCTTTTACAGGGGGGGGGGGGGGGGTGTATTGCTAAACTGTCTAAAGTATGATGAAATTTGGTTACTGAAACATTGATATAAAACTATTTATTAATAAAATTGTGCATATAACTTGCGGAATAAAAGGTATTTCTAAGTATATTGCAGTCCTAGAATAATATTATTTGATTCACCGCTGCATTTGCGCCTGTACAAACAAAAGATGTTGTTTGAATGCACGCAGTTGTGACTGTAAAGCGGGTACAGACATGAAAGTGGACTCAGAAACATCCATGTGAAAATGTCTACGATGTGTGGTGTCCAATTTAAAAGACGCATTTGAAATTTAGTTTCAATGCAGAATGTCTCTGTTGCAAATGCTCTGAAGAAGAAGACAGAAGACAAGAAAAAAGAAAGCATCAGGAATTGAGAGGGGAGCAGTGCACTGAAGTCTTAAACTCGAACACGGTCGAAAAAGCGTTACTATCATCTACAAATAAATTATTAGTTTTTGTATTTCTGTCCAAGGGTTCTGTGTTTTCTTTCACATGTATGAAAACTATTGTAAGAATGGAAAATTTTTAAAAATGTCGATCATCTGTCTAAAACTTCGATTAATTTTTTCAGCGCCCTATTACTCTTAATTTGGAGTAGTGCAGTATATATTGCAATCATTAATAAATGCTGTCTTTAAAAGCTAGTACCACTTTAGCATTTTATGGTTGTCTTAAGATTATGACAGATTTTATGATAATCATAAGATATGACAGTTTAGTGAAACAGCTACACTCTAAAAAAAGTTTTACTTAGTAATGATTTTTTACTTGAAATCATACTGATAAGTAAAAAGTTATTACTGAACATTTACTAACAAATTTAAAACAATTACTTAAATCAATGTCAATTACTAGATCAAAATATTTTACTTACATTTACTTAATATGTAGAAATCTTTTACTAAGTAATTCCGTTTTACTGATATTTTTGTGAAGAGGAATAATCATTTACTTAAAGCAGAAAATGATTTACTAAAAGTTAACTGAGAGAGAGAGAGAGAGAGGAGAGAGAGAGAGAGAGAGAGAGAGAGAGAGCCGATATCGATCGTACATAAAAAGATTGAAAAAAAAGGAACGAACTTTTCATAAATGAAATATGAATGTTTTGAGAAGATATGGTTTATTAGAATTTACAGTCACTGCGATAAAGATACACAGAGAGTCCTTGAACTCTGACAAAAAGAAATTACGCAGTTGTGAATTCTTCAGATTTAAAAAAAATAAATTTTGGATTCATTTCTAGGAATGAAATACATTGTTTTATAATATTGAATTTTTGAGTTGTTTAGAAATATTTCTTCACGTTTACCGTGTTGTGCATTTCAATTGCGCGACTAATCTAGATACGAATTAGTTTGTTTTTTCTCCGCCGCAACACACTTCCGTTTAGCGCCAAAAGTGAAAAGATGGAAAGTTTTGAAGACTTCAGTGCATATGGTTGAAGGAAATGAGTGTACCGAAGGAATTACAAGTTCTCATTGCAGGTATATTAATAAGATAGAAACATATTAATAACATGGTATTATAATATTAAATTACCTGGGGATATCAAATCTAATACTCTATATAGATCTATTATGTTTTTATGAATTTGTCTCTGTATTATGCAGTCAAACATGCCAAAGTAAGGTATATATCAATCATGATAGAAATAGGATATGGTACAATATATTAGTAGTTCTGATAAAACCACAGTATGGTGTTATTCTCCCCCCCCCCCCCCCCCCCCCACACACACAACCACACACGTCACCACCACCACCACCCATACACACAAATTGTCAGATTTTGGGGGGTGGATGGGCCAAAACAAATTCAATAAAAACGTGTGTATATTCCATGTCTATCAAATTCATTAATTATAGGAATCAAAATATGGATTTCAATTTGTACACAGATAATAGACAGGGCCGAAAATGCACATATGATCAGGAATTATTTCCACTCCCAAAAAAATCTGATTCGGAGGATGGGGGGACTTGCAGGCACCTGAAGTATGGTGTTTTCAGGGAGCACCATCCATATTTCATGTGCCTGTGGATTTATTTGCACTGAAAGCTTAAAATTGAAATAGATATAGATGACCAATAAAAATTGCCTCTGGTCATACACACACTGCAGTTTTGTTGAAAAATGAACTCATTCATTAAGGTATAGTACCGTGTGTTTAAAAAATACTATATCGTTTCATAGTGCAGGAATGGTATCGTAATATTTCAGCCTTAACGATATTCAACCCTACTTGATTCATGAGTTGATATATACCTTACCTTATTTTAAATGTGCCGGTTGAATATTTTTTTTTATTTAAGGTTTTGTATTTATTTCTTAATAGAATGAAATAGATGGAAGGATGTTCCTTGACTTGAATGAAGTCGATCTCAAAGATTTTTCAAGTTCCTTCAAAGTGCGGAAGGAAGTACCGAGATGTTTGGAAGAGCTGGTAAAATTCCTTCATTAATTTGTAAATTTGGACTTCCAAATCACTTTGAGTGACATAATCATCATGCTTGCAATATTGACACGAACATTTAACTGAATTAATACATATTATCTACGGTACTTGAATGTACATGTATTGAATTTTGATACATTTTAGGCATTAATGAAAAATCCTTTTTTATGAAGTATGAAAAAACATGGAAAACTTTGGCCAAAACAGTTTTATGTTCAACCCATGTTTAATGCAATTTATTTAGTAACACAGAAAATTGTGTACATTCTACTGTCTTCTATGTTTATATTTAGATTTTAATCCATTGTAATATTATGAAAACCTTTATTAGTAACTTAATATTAAATATTAGCTTTAAAATTTGTATGTAGATCAAAGACAAAGAAACCTAGTGGCATTGTTTCACCTGCCAATATGTGGTTACTCCAAAACAAAAGGAAAGTTAACACCAGGGAAATTTCTAGTCCATGTTGTCAAGGTAATGTACTAATTTTTTTGGAATTTGAAAATGTCGGATTTCATTCTTTAAATGTTTTTAAAAAATGGCATTCAAGGCAGAATCATGTATTTTTTAATTGATAGAAAATTCTGGTTATATTGTTGAACCTGGCTTTGGGCAGTTTACACTTTTATGTATATATACATGTAAATAAAACTGCATTGTACAACTTTGATAGATATTGAAATCATTCCTTAAATATATATGTAAAATCAAAATTATTCTTGATCACTTTTTAGAGTTGAGGCCCAGACCCACAAAACAGCATGTGGTACATGTATATGGATTCTTCACAACACAATCGGAGACAAGACATCATCTTTGGTAATGGAAAGAGACAATGCTCTTCTTAAATGCACAAGAGCAGAAGCAATTTTGGCACTGATGGAATTTTACCATTTAGGGATTTTGCCTTATCCAGCCCAGGTAACTGGACCGCTTCTGCTTCTACAAGAGTTTGTACTACATGACAGAATACAGAGTGCAGTGACAAATCCTCTAAATAAAGCTAAAGAGGAGTTTAAGACCTACACTTCAAAGAAAAAGAATGATTTATTGGACAGTTTTTTTTTT
>WFKH01011801.1:13058462-13077450 GCA_016163765.1 Magallana hongkongensis
CTGTTTTGTCAGTTATACAAAATACCCCAAAGTTTCACTCTTTATTCATCAAAACAAAACGTCTGGAGACAGACACCGGTCCTTTTGTGGGACATTCTGTGAAAGCTGAAAGAATGTACACGTATTGTTTACTTATTTATACAAACAATAAAGGAACTGTTCATATATCAATGTTACACATTATGAAATTAACACCAGCATAAAATACTTATAAGGTTTTAAACTTACATGGTTGCCTTTACAATAAGAAAAGAAGAAATCGTTGATGAGACGTTGCGTCCAAAACTCGTGCCTTTTTAAACCGGAAGTACAGAGTAAAAAACAAAATCAGCACGAAGACAAAAAAAATAATTCCGGAAAAATACAGTGACACAACAGACAAGAAGTTGCAAGTATGTAAGAATGAAAAACAAGAGGCCCACAGGCCTTAACGATCATCTGATACCATAACTCTTATATGGACCTGTCAGGAAGTATCATGTTTGCATTTCAAGCTTCATATTTTAGTCTAAACCCTAATCCAAAACACCTCTGACAAGAACCCCCGCTTTTATTTGACGTTTGCAAACATCAATTTTCATAAATGAAAGGGGGGGGGGGGGGGGGAAAGAGTCAGAAGAATCTCAGATTATGTATACCCTAGCTGCAGGGGCCAAAAATTGTAAACTTTTGGTAAAGAGACCCGCAGGTCTTTAATGGTCAATCTTTTATAATATTCACAGTTTTATTTAAAATGCACATAAGCATACAATGCACAGGACATTAAAGTAGATTTCGTAAAATAGAACACATACATGTATTTAATTTAATATGGCTAAGTGACAATTTTTCTTGAAGTTTTTAAGTTAAAAATAAAATGTAAAATTGTTTACAATGTATGACCACCCCCCAAATAAAAAGCCTTAACCCCTGCCTCATGGGCAGTGAATTTTACAATTTAAGAAGAAGACATTATGGACATATTAACAATGCATTAATTTTACTTTATCTCGCACAACAGTGAAAGTACAGGAGAAAATATTTAAATTTTATAAATTTTTACTAAGTGGCCATATTGGCCCTACCCAAAGGGCTTGAACTTCTGACCAGGGGTCATGCATTTAAAAAAAATTAGCTAGAGGGTTTTATGGATATCATAACCATTTTTCTAAAATATATTTGGGAGTAGAGAAGATAATTTCTAAGTTTTAATACATTTTAAATATATGGCCATATTGGCCTCGCCCTAGGGCCTGAACAACTGACCTAGGGGCCATGAATTTTTTAATTTGGTAAAGAGCATAATGGAAATCATAACCATGCATTTAGTTTTTCACAAATATGGGAATAGAAAAGATCTTCTCAAATTTAATATATTTTTACTCTATCGCCATATTAGCCCCCCCCCCCCCCCCCCGGGCCTGAACACCTGACCTAAGGGCCATAAATTTCACAATTTTGATTAAGAGCTTCTCGGACATCATAATCATGCATTTAGTTTTTTCCCTACATGTGTAGGAGTAGAGAAGATTTTTGAAAATATTTGTTTTTTTTTGCATATTTGGCCACGCCCATGAGGCCCCGGGGGTGATTAAGTCATGAATTTCACAAGTTAAATTCCTCTTACCATAGAGATGCTTTAAATAAAAATTGGTAACAATTGGCCGTGTAGTTTTTAAGAAGAAGTTAAAAATGTAACTTCACGACGACGGACGACAACCGATAGCAATAGGTCACCTGAGTGACCCAGGCGACTTTAAAAGAACTGTTAGTGGCAATATAATCATTATACATTTGTAATAATTTTAAAAGAGATAACCCACATTAAGCCTGTCTCGTTGCAAAATTAAAGAAAATATTGGATGTGGAATTGTTGTAGGTAGATAGTTCTCTACCATCATTTGCATCACGGACAGAAATTAGTGATGACTTTGTAGAGTTCTTTATTAATTACAATGTTTCCACGAGATCGTGTGTAAAATATGTAAACAAAACATACTCAATCTGGGTTTTATTGAAAAAGATGCATGTACATGTTGATCGATTAGATCTATTAATACACATTTACATTTACTGGTACTGTACCAGTTATCGGCTAAAATTTACCGTTTTCTCTTCGTATTTCCTTATTTCTTAATATTTTTGGATAAAACTTGACTTTAAATAGTTAACTCCTTGTTTATCCGTCTGTTAGGTTAACCCAAAACATCTTGTTTTTGTGCTTTTTCGCACACCCCGAATTTGGCAAGTTTTGACGATTAACTGCACGAAATATCGGCTACGTGATAATAAATAGTAAGATACCGAGGTCATTAATTCGGATCTCGTCTATAAGTTCCCTTTAAGTTAAGTAGTCTAATAGATTAAATAAAAAGTAATTAAAAATATTAAAACAGTAAGATAGATAAAGAAATATATTTGCAAGAATAACTTCTTGCAAAACAAATCTTCATTTTTTGTTCACGAGGAACTTATTTCTTACAAAACAAATAAATAAATTAACAGACTTTTTTTCGACGTAGACTTAGTCACTCCTCAACAAAGGCAAAACATTCTTTGCACAGAGTCGTCAACACCCAAGGCCCTCTATGTCGCAAATTTGGTGGACATGTTGCTGACAAATACAACATCTGTACTGCAACAAGGAATTTGCGTTGCTTGTTTTCTATGAAACACAGAGATATTTGGTGACTGTAATACGTGGAACTCTCGTAATTTGTTTATTCTCTCTTTCATTTTCTTTATTTCCTTGGCCTTCAGTTGCTTGCTTCTGCCTTTTCTCGCTTTTTTTCTCGCCTTTTCCTTTCTCTCTTTCCTCCGCCATCAATCTTTTTTCTTTCACTCGCTCCTTTTCTTCTCTTATTTTTTATTCTGTCAATTTTGCGTTTTCCCTTTTCCTCTTGTAAAATTCGGGCTTGATTTTTCCTCTTCTAGCAATCTGGTCACGTCTTTTCCTAGCATATGTTATATATACGTTCATGAATAAAAAGCAATTTCAATATTGATTATGATTAAATAATGATTTTGATAATGAGTTGATCATAATGTTCGAGTTTAGTTTGCGAAAAAAAGGTATATACTCTAATACAAAGCACTGGTAGCACGCGCATTCATGAAATTAAAAGACTTTGAAAATGAATACTGTAACCTGAAAGTACTCTTGCTTCTGTAATTATTTTAGAACTTTTCATGAGCATTAAACTTGTCAATGGTAGCTTGAGGCACAAGGATGTTTTCCAGTGACTTGGGTGTGAGACCCTGAGTTACAAGGGTGTTTGTTGTATGAAGACAGGGATAGGGTAATCGTAATCAGCTGTTATCGATTACAGGTTGCTGAGTAATCATCAGTAATCAGTAATTATCCATTTTTCTGATTACAAGTAATCGTAATTTAATCGATTACTTTAAAAAGGGCCTGTAATCTTGATTAATTTTTGATTACTTTTATGATTACAATGGTAAAATTAAAATCTTGAAATCATAATTCATTAGGAATATTGGGTGAATAAGATTCAATTTCAGATATGGTTTCAGTATGGAATGGGTATGAAATAATTCACAAAAATGTGTTTTAGCAGCTAACATAATACAGGTGTGTTTTAAGTCAGCTTGAGTACCGTTATAACAACAGTGATGTATCAAAGCATGCCTAGTCAACCATTGTGTTAATTGCATTAAAAACAAAAACCAATTTGTAGTCTTAAAAGATCTCAACAAAATCAATTATTAAAGACAACGACAAAATTCAAAGTTTTAGTGTTTTTACTATATCTCCATCTTGTTCTTGGTAGAATGCATGACCAACAAAACCTAGTGTTTGGTAATAGAGGTTTAGCTTGTAGTAAGTTAATTTCATAGTTTCTCTAAGATATTTAATTTTGATTTTCCCAATGTCATTTCCCCCACAATGAATTATTAAAATGTTTGGAGTTTGTTTATAATTTTGAAGAAATTTGACATTAGGAAACAATTCCTTCCATGACATACCTCCCTTCCCCTGCCAAAATATTCTCCCTTTAAAACGTTTAATGCTCAGGTCAGCTCTAACCAAAGATCTCCTGGCTCGGAAAAAAGCCCACTTTATGATGGGAGAACCGATAACCCACACCAGGTTTTCTTGATCTAAAATAAAAGATAAATTAAAATTCAATTTCTAATGTAACGCTTATAAACTTCCGAATTCCACCTGCCCTTCTTTTTAATTTCTAATGCTGAAATTCCCATATTAAAACTGTCTGAAGCTGCCCCAATTCTAAAAGAATGAGACTTATAAGTGGATTTAGGCAAACCAATTAATTTTAAAATTTTGTTCAAAACTGAAACAAATTGATAAAGCGTGAGGGGACTAGTATCAAAATGTATAAAAAATTGACCGTTTGCGTTTGGACGAACTGCCATGTATTCTCTAATAAGATTAAGGAGGTTGGCTCCTGAAATAATAGTAATGTCAATCATCCGAAAACCACTTAGATATAAAGATGGGGACCTAAAATGTTCATTTATTTTATTTGTGACCCATGTCACATGCCATTTTTTGGAAATATAGGGTCTCAAACAGAAATGATAATTTTCCTGAAATTTTTGCTAAAATTTGACATAGAAATTGATAATTTGAAGAAATCAAACACATATTTATAGTTTGAACAATTATATAATCATGATTTTAATACAGTATGAAGTTGAACACAGGTAGTGACTATAAAAGTAAAATCTAAGTCAAAGTTTAAAAATTCTTGCTTTACTGGTGGCTTCAAAGGCCAGTACGCAATGAACACAACAACAGATGTCACAAAATTTTGGAGTAATCAAATTATAACGCAAATAAAAAAAATTATAGTAATGTCATCTTTCCAAAACTTTGCATACAAATAGACATACATTTAATGTCTCATTTAAAAGTAAAATAAGTAGGGGTCACATTCCAAAAATTTGAGATATAGCATGAAATAAGCTAATTTTAGGCCAAAATTGGAGTTAATTTGTTCTTAACTTCTATGAAATATAAGCTAAATATGCCAAAATATATCGATAGAAATATCAAAATATTGTTTAAATATGTTTTTCAGAATATCATGAATATATCGTAATACACAAACTATCTAGAAGTTTGGTCTGCGCTGAAAATGAGGAAGCTAAAGTAACAGTACTCTAAAACTAGTGAGTTATGAAAATTGTTCATTTCCTTCTTGAAAACCTTCCGCCACAAAATATAGTCCCTTACTAAACTCTGTAAAAATGTAATTTTTTAAAAACAATTTTATTCAATATAGTTTATTTGGCATTGTAAAATATAAATATACTACTAGAATTAATATGTGATGCAGAATTTTCAGACTAGAGGTGACCCAAAATGGCTACCCAAAACCTAAGGAGCGAACCTCTTTAAAACAGGGCAGATAGAATACTTGGTCTGTTCAATAAACAGTTTGCAACCCTTGCCCAATTGATCAGCTTTAGAGCTTGGTATAGTTAACTCAATAACCATTTCCTGTGATTTACTACACTTGGTTAGCTTAATATCATGTAAAGAAATGTGATGCGATTGATTATCTTTGCTATAACTAAATTCACCAACTCTCAAAAAAGCTTAATAAGCTAAAGAAAATGACGAAGAAAACAAACGGGCTTCAAAATCGGTATTGCAAACTGATGAAGTTGTAGTAATAATTTTACATAACAAATCTTTTGTAATTAGAAGTTGACGGTCTTTTTTCCCTTTAGTTCTTTTGATACCTTCCAACATTTTTCTCAATAAAAATTTTTGTGTTGTGTGCATTACATCCATTAATTTACACTGAAAACCCACAGCAGATAAATAACAAGAAACTGTACTGTGAGATGTATTTTTAAGAGACAAATGAGCAACAAATGTACTCAATTGGTCAATAGGGGGAGGCCAAATTGATTCTAAATTATATTGATTTCTAAAATTGGTAAACGCATTCAAACCGTTTGAATACACCAGCTTTGTATAAGGAGCTGAGGAACTGAGTGTTAAGTGTTCAATTTCATCTCGGATACAATCTCTAGAAAATCTTCTGGAATTGTCAACGGGTTTTCGTCTGCTTCCGGAACAAGTGTCAAAAACCTTTCCCACTGTTTACGAGAAATAGAATCTGCTATTGAATTCTTGTAACCTTCAATGTGAAATGCTTTGAAATGAATATTGTTTAGCATTGCCATTAAAAGTAAAGGGCGAACCAACTACATCACTTGTTTTAACTTTTTATTAAGAATTTCAACTAGCGCCCTGTTGTCAGTGTGGAAAAGTATTTTCTTATCACAAAATTGGGTTTTAAAAAGGCACATAGCTAAAACAATAGGCACGCACTAGTTCTAAAAAAGTAATATCAGTCATTAATTAAGAACTCTGCCACTTTTATGGCCAACCAAAGTAAGTCCAGTGACCTTGTAAATAAACTCCGCAACCTAGATTTTTATTACCCGCACTATCCGTATATAAATGGAGATCCTCATTCGAAGACCAGTTTAATTCCATAAAATTTAATGTCCCGTTGGACTGTTCTATGAAATTTAACCAAACTCTTATGTCATTTTCTATACCTTCAGTTAACCTAATGTGATATAAAGGTTTTGTGACACCGCACATAGCATCGCAAAAACAACGATTAAATGCTGGGATTGCCTAAGCGCAAAAATTTAGCGACCCAACTAACGACTGTAATTCGCGCAAAGTCACTTTTTCTTTACATAACAACGTGATCAGTGTTTCTTTAAGAACTGACGTTTTATCATCTGGTATTTTTATTACCATTTTTTCTTTGTCAATTATGATACCTAAAAACAGTATTTTTGTATAAGGCCCCATTGTTTTGTCATCTGCAAGAGGAATGCCAAAATAATTACATGTATTTTGAAAAGAATTCATTAATATGCCGCATGTATCAGCATCAGCACCAGCAAAGATGAATTCATATAAATAGCGGTTTAAGCTATTTAAACCTGTTTTAACTTGAACAACCCACTGAATGAAATGGGCAAATTTCTCACACAACGCACAACTGATCGAACAACCCATGGGTAATCACATGTCGTAGTAATACTTGTCAAATTTGAAACCTAATAATTGATGGTCATCAGGATGTACTGGTAGCAAACGAAATGCAGACTTCACATCCATTTTTGACAACTGGCAATTTTTACCTATAGAACAAATCATAGACAATACATCATCAAATGATGCGTAAGTAACAGAACATGAATCTGGGTTAATAAAATCGTTGACGCTAAGATTTGCAGGGTAAGAAAGATGATGAATTAAGCGCCAACCACCATCTTATTTTGGTACAATACCAATAGGAGATAATCTAAGATTTTGTAAAGGAATAGAGTCAAAGGGACCTGCAATGCGACCTAAATCTAATTCTTTGCGAATCTTTTCTCCCACCTCAAGTGCAAGTTCACTAGCGGATACGAGATTTTAACAGTCAGATGAAAAACGTGGACCTTCGTATTATAATCTAAAGCCAAAAGTAAAACCCTCGATTAGCTCACACAGGATGAAACTGTGCCATTCAGTCAACTGAAATGTGACTGAAAGGTAACTGAAAGGTGACTGAATGGCAGAGCTATGCCATTCAGTCACCTTTCCAGACCTTTCAGCTTCATCATGTGTCACTTGAAGAAATGTTTTTAATATAGTGACAAATAAAATAACATATTGTCTAATCTAATAGGAGTGGATCCCGTTTTTGTTTGCATTATTGGTCTGTTTGTGCCCTGAGCGACGAAAAAAATTATGCACGTCCTGAGCAGACCTGATAGGTTTATTAACGGTATCCTGCTTTTCTGAACATTTTGAGGCTGGGTGCCTACCTGCACACTTTACACAACTGTGTGAATATTGACAGTGTTGACGACCACAATACCCTGTGTTGTTAAAATCAAAACACATTTTCTTAGAAAAAGTGTTTTGAATTTGGTTGGACCATGTTTGTTTATGATTGCCGTTTACAAACAATAACCCCGATTCTTGGTCAATATGATTCCAAGTAATCGTTGTATTTTTTGCTTTTTTCATACGGAACTGTCTGTCATATTCTCTCCACCCCAATCCATAACAACGACTAGCAGCAGTTTTAATAATTGATATGTATTTAACCCTCTTGATGCCACAGCGACACTTATGTCGTCCAAGAGTTTAATGCCAAGGCGACGTTTCGGTCGCCCGACGGTTGAGTGCCAATCCGACACATATGTCGTTTTGGTGTAAAAATTTCAAAGATTAAAAAATGTATTCTTATTTGAGTTAGAAGGATATATAAGTTTTATAGATAATGATAAATATTTACATTCCAAATATTTTTTGCATGCCAAGTGTGGAAGAAGATACTGCAGTTATAAGACCGTAACACACACAGGGTACTCAAAGGTTAAAATGACGAGTTTTTATTATGACGTCACAAAGGTTGAACGCTGTAAAATGCAACGTCACAAGTAAGAAACAAAGTTCACGCTTGTGGCTGTTACAGTGGCTCTTCCATTAATTTGAACTTACCCTTAGGATAAAACAGAAATTTTGACGTATAAATCGCATTTGCAGAAAAGGCAAGAAGTTTTATAAAATGTAAATATAAGAATTAAATCATTATTTTTTGAAAGATATAGTCTCATAACTGCAGCGGAGTGTGCATTCAATTTTTCATAACGCGCTAACGCGCGTTACTCAATTTGTGTGCACACACCGCTGCAGTTATGAGACTATATCTTTCAAAAAATAATGACTCAATGCTTAAATGTTGAATGCGACTTGTTATTCTGAAATGACGTAATTTTTTGACGTTTTATGACGTCATAGTATGTAAATATGACGTAGAAAAGTCTTGAGAAAAATGTCATCTGACAATGATTACAACGATGAGAATGAAAGTGACAGCGACGCAAGCGTAGATGAACAAGTGCCCACTGTCAATTATGGTCCATGGTTTACGGTGGTGGATCCTAATACGTTCACTATTTCAAGACTTCCAGACTTTACTGCCAGTTACGGACCAGTAGATTTTGATCCCGATCTGGAACCATATGATTACTTTGAAAAGTTTTTTGAATGACGAAGACTGTTGAATTTTGGACGTTATTGTAGAGGAAACAAATCGGTATGCCGGTGAGTGCCTTAACGTTCGTCAGCGGTCCGCATTTTCTAGAGGAAATGATTGGAAACCGGTCACCAAAGATGAAATGAGTGCGTTCTTTGGTCTAGTGTTTCCAATGGGTATTGTAAGGAAACCAACTTACGCATCTTACTGGGAGACCGGTTCTGGTGATCTAATAACAGAGACTCCGAACTTTTCACAAGTGATGTCCAGAAACAGATTCCAATCCATACTTCGTTTTCTTCATTGTAACGACAACAATCTCACTGTTCCAAGGGGGCGGCCAGGTTTTGACCCTTTGCATAAAGTGCGACCAATCATCGAATTTTTCAATGGTGCATTTAAAAAAGAATTATAGGTAACCTTCTTAATATTTCTTTCAAAGAGTAAAATTCAATATTGATATAATGAATTTGAAACCATCATTTTAAATGTAGGGATAATCAAAAATTGCGATTCTTTATCCAATACAAGTATATAGATATTTTCTTTAATGTGTCCGCGAAAGGAAATTAAACATTCTACAATTTTTTTGTTATTAATTCAATTAATTTGAATACTACGGAAGCCCGTTGGTGCCACGTAGGAAAAATATTTTATCTGGCGGCCGCCAAATAATTATGTGGCGGCCGCCAAATATTTATCTGGCGGCCGCCACATAATTATATGGTGGCCGCCACATAATATCTGGCGGCCGCCACATAATATCTGGCGGCTGCCATACAGTTATCTGGCGGCCGCTACATAATTTCTGACGGCCGCCACATAATTGATCTGGTTTCCTGATGCGCGCGCATGATTTAACTGGAGCTTTTAGGAAGAGGTGCATACACATTGTGTACCATTAAATTCTTCATGCAATTTACTACTGATATCGTCTCTTTACTTGCCTCTGATAGTCTTTTAAACACCATCACCAGCCCCGTAAAGTGAAGTGGTGCAGTTTGTTTACATGTAAAAATGGCGGCTCTCGATCTCGATGTAAATTTAACATACTTGATTTTCCGAGGTCGGTAGCGTGTTCTGGGGAAAGTTTGAGGCAAGTAAAGAGACGATATCAGTAGTAAATTGCATGAAGAATTTAATGGTACTAATTGTTTACACAGAATTTGCGTATAAATAAGGTTAATCAGTCCAAACCTAGCGCACGTTTTTGTGCGCAATAAATAAACAATTTTTTCAATGGGTGGCACTGTAGCTCCCAGGTCGTCCATCCGAATTTTTTCAGACCGGGAGCTACAGACCTGCAGCTACTCAAACACATTTTATTTTGAAGAAGAGAGTTGATATACAGTGTACCAGTAAGGTAGATCGCGGATTTGCCGTCATCACAATATGATTCGTTATAGAAAGTTTATCGTATAAGCAAAATCATACAAACAATTGAAAATCATCTTAAGCCGTATAAAATGAAATAATATGAAAAAGATTACAAAGCTTAAGTGATAAAAATTCATTTTGTTCTATACAGTATGAGTGTCCTTTTTGAATCGTTCTACCTAAGGCTATGTTAAATTAAAATATATGCATGCTTTGCTACTTTTAATTCATTTTGTTCACAGATAGAGCTACTAATTTAATAAAAAAAATTATCCAAATCTATTTGCAAAATATGAAATATGATTAGAAACTTATTTCATCGATAGTTTGGTGGCAATTATTTCCGCATAACTTGAGTTTAATTTAGAAGAAATAATTTCTTCCCTTCACAACTTTGCATTAAGTGCATATGTATAAACTATATATATATTAAAATTCATTAATATTATCAATCGACTAACTACAGGTTCTAATATGTGTATCTCATTTTCGTAATGGATCTCAGACTTAGTAAATATGGACGTCGCACTTACGTATAGTAACGAAAATATAAATTGTCTAGGAAAAAATGGCCTAGACCACATATTGATTATTTTTAATGGATTAATACGTTGATTTGTTTTAAAATAATAAAGCATTAGTTTAGAAATGCGTTTACTGACAAAAAAGTTGCTATATATTTCCTTGAAATGACGTTGCTTGAGTTGGTCAACATTGGTGTGTTTGAGATACCTTAACATTATAACAACGCAGAAAAATATCAATATTTACATTTGCAAATACCTTTCATTATACAGTTTTATGGCCCTATAGAAGAGCAAAAACGTTCATTTAAAGCTGACAGGGAGACATATAAGTATTTGGTTGTCATATTATTTTCGATCGCTTCTCAACTGCTACTGGGGTATATACCGGTATACCGGTCGAGAAAGTTACAGTCTGTTGCTCTATGATCGAGGCATTCAAGTTGCACGGACTTCTGAATGCGTGAACTATACTTTGTAGTAGTATATTTTAAAAAAAAGGAAATAAAAGAAACTAGAAGCAATAGAAAATAAAAGAGAGATTCTTTTGAAATAATACCACGGCACCCGAATTATCTTGCACGTATATAGTGCTGCCAGACTTCGCGTGTACATCGAACACGTGTGTTGTTCATACACACTGTATACCGTCTGCAGCATATTGTAGACATCGGCACTACATGCAACATAGGAAATAGGCGATAATAAATCCAAGTAACGAAGTGTTATTTTTACCTGAAGTCCATGCTGTCGCCGCACGATCTACTACATTGTGCGGTTCGCACGTGTGCGATGAGATAACAGCACGACGCAGGGACATGTTGTACAATGAACGACGCAGGGACATGTTGTACAATGATCGAAGATTTTTGAAATGTGTGTGCATGAATTTCAGTCTGTTTTATTTAGTCTATTATAAGATATTATCTATCAGTGTAGTGGTTATCATATTTTGTTTAAAACGCGTTTTTACAAATCTTTCCGCCAATGTAACGTGTTCGGGTGAATGAAGATCCTCATTGGTTAATAGCAAAGCGGAAGTACGTGTAGAATGACGTAGGAATTAATCATTCTTGGTTCAACACCTGGCGAGGCAGGATCGTGCTCGATTGTCAGAGTGCTACAAAGACAGCGGGAAAGGTATAGCAATTTTATTCTCTTAGCCATTGAGGGCTTTTATTGCAAGCCATTGAGGGTTTTGCTGGCCATTGATGGCCTTTTATTGCAAGCTATTGAGAGCTGTGCTAGCCATTGAGGGCTTTGTGAGTCCTGGGGACTTTTCTTGCCATGAGGGCGTATGAGGATAGACCTTGGTGGTCTGAAACGCTTTGCAGGCCATGGGAAATGTTCACAGCCAATTACTTTGGGCTGACAATACGAAAATCCAGTGTAGTAGAACGAATACATTTAAATTTTAGTTTACATTGACTAGTCACGTGGTCGGGTAGTTGAGACGGCGGACGGTATTTTTATATTAGAGTGCTAGAATCGATTTCTATGTTAGAGACTGAGTGGAATTGTTGTTTACAGTAGTGTAATCTATTAAGTTAGTTGATGCGAGTTCATTAAACTGAGAATTCATTTGTTTTGAATTTAATGATGGAGAGAAAAGGATAGAGAGAAGTAACATTGAATTTGAGTTATCTTTCTTGTTATAGGATGGTGTTGCCGACAGTCTTGAAGCGGAGGCACACATTAAAAGGAGTTAAATTAATGCCAGTGCTAAAGAAGATCAGGGGTGGTCAACCCGAGGCACTGAAAGATTTTGCAAGAATTGGGAAAGATATTAGGTCAGATCAGTTAGAGTTGCCAGATATTGAAGTATAATATTACATGTATAATATTACATAAGTGTATCAATTAATATAAATGTATTGTGTATTGATATATATATGGGTGTATATGTAGAGAGAGAGAGATTGTTTGCACAGATAAGTTAAAATATATATAATATATTATGAAGTCAGTGTATTCAGATATAAAAATTTATTGGCACAGACACAATTATAATAATTTACAAAGGTCTAATGAATGATGGAAACCCATCAGTGTGCAGATGTGTTATTTTGGGCATTATCAAGTACTTGTTGTATCAGGATACATATTGGTGTATGTTTATTTATTTACTTAGAAGCATGGAAGGGAACTGTCAGGAGAAGAGTTGGAAGACATAGTGCAGATGGTTGGGAGGGAGTTGAATGTTCAGGAAGCCAGATGGGTGCTACATTCATTGATAATATTTGCGAATGAGGTCGGTCAACCACGGGGACAGGATTTACAAGATGTAAGTTCATATAATTAAATTGTATTGTTAGGAATATGGTCAATTTTTATATCTATAAGTTAATGGAAAGAAATATGTCTCTGTAGTCTCCTGCTAACAGCTCAGCAGAACCTGTCAAGGAGAATTTGAAAAGAAAAAGAGACACTGAAGAGGAGCTAGAGAAACAGGAAGTGTCACTGGAGAAAAGGTTAATGTTGTTGGAGAAGTCCTCAAAAGATCAAGTTGATGACTTAAAGGAGAAGGTTAGGTGCTTGTGTTTACAAGAGAACCCAAGTGTGTCTTTGATCCTTCTTACCGTAGAAGATTTGGCAAAGGTAGCAAGAAAGGTATCGGATGAGGATGCAGAAACGTTTGAAGAACTATCAAGAGAGGCTACACGGTATCAAGCATAATTAGATATTTCTAGTTTATGTCTGTAGGTGTTAGGGGGAAAGGCCGCTGATGCCATATCAAAGGCAGTGTATGGTAGAATTGTTGACAAGGTTAGGATATACATTGTCATTAGGGAAATGTTCATTAGTTCCATCTACTTGTAAGAAATATCTTGGCTTCTTGGTCGATTCTGTTAGGCAGGCATACATACTTCCAGAGGATAAGAAACAAAAGTTTATTCAGTTAAGAGAATCAATTTTGGCTGAGAGTGAGGTCGATTTGAAAACTTTGCAGAGGTTTTGTGGGAAATGCATTTCTATGTTTATGTTTATGTTTAGCAGTACCAGGTTGTAAACTCTTTTGTAGAGATGTGAATGCTGCTATTTCTAAATGTCAACGGAATAGTAAAAATATTGCAGTTTCAGATTCATTAAGGGAGGAAATTGAATATTGGAGATTTCTAGATAGTTGATCTGGCTGTTCAATGTGGAGACCTGAGTTCCACAAAAGAATAGAGGTATATACTGATGCATCCGAGTTTAGGTTTGAGGCTTCTGTTAAGTTAGATAATGGGTCTATTGTATTAGGAGACTACTGGGAGAGTGATGATAGGAGACCAGTTCATGAAAAAGAGGCTGATGCGGTTCTTAAATCAATGCAATCTGTGAAAGGTTTTTTACAGGATTCTAGGGTTGAAATTTTATCTGACAATATGGCAGTGATAGGGGCTTGGAAAAATCAAGGAGGGAGATCAGGGCCTCTTAATGGTATAATGAAGGAAATTTTCAGGTTTGTTGTGGAATATAATATTGATATAAATATATCTTATGTTCCATCAGGCAGTAACCTTGCTGATGCCCCATCTCGTTCTTTCAACTCTTTAGACACTATGTTAAGTGAAAAGTCTTGGTCAGTGGTTGAGTCGTATTTTGGGCTTCATTCTGTAGATTTGATGTCTTTGGATTCTAATGTCATGAGATCAACTGACGGTAAGGCCTTGAAACATTTTACACCATGTCATACGCCTTTATCATCAGGTGTAAATTTGTTCTGTCAGAATGTAAGGGGGGAAGGAAACTTGTATGTGTACCCACCATTTGCAATGATTTTTCCTGTATTGAAATTCTTAGAAGAGCAGGGTGTTGCTTGTACTGTACCCCGGGTTGAAGGGAGAG
The DNA here is from genome assembly GCA_016163765.1 of Magallana hongkongensis. Classification (NCBI taxonomy): domain Eukaryota; kingdom Metazoa; phylum Mollusca; class Bivalvia; order Ostreida; family Ostreidae; genus Magallana; species Magallana hongkongensis. The sequence continues at coordinate 13,073,230 of WFKH01011801.1, forward strand.
AAGGGCGTGGTTAGGATACCTACAAAGAAGGGGTTTGTGGTGGACTTGGTTGGTTTGAGGTGGCCATTGTTTGCATTTCGATTATCATTCGTAAAACTTAAGATTTGACAATATATTTCTAGAATTATCTATTACAGGGAAACAATTTGGACATTTCTATAGATTGGCAAGCAATTGACAGGAGACTTTTACAGTTAGATGAAATTAGTATGTCATCATCAAGTTTTAAGAAGAAAAATAGTTTATTGGAAACTTTTCTTTGTTTTTTGAAAGGCCTTTCCTTATCACTTTCAAATTGTACACCGAATGATGTAAGAAGATTTTTGGTATGGAAAGATTCCAAAGGAAAAACAATTGTATATAATTTGTGTTGTCTATATTTAGGCTCTAGGACTTCTGGTCAGGTGGTTTGGGAAATCAAGTGCAGAATATTACTGTAGAATGTCAACACTTGTAGATTCTGGTGTGGTTGCGTCGAAGTTGGCAGATTCTGTGCTTCAGGCAGATAGTGTAGAGAGAGAGAGAGAGAGAGTTTAAAGAGAAGGCAGATTATTCCAGTTTAAAAAATGCATTTGTTGGTATGTGAGAATTTGTGGGGTATGTTAAAATGATTTTGTTTTTGAAATGTATGATTGAATGCTGAATGTCATTATGATGTTTATATTATGATGAGCAGTATACTGTTTTAATACTGCCATATTATTACTTGTACATAGGACATTTAAATGATTGTAATGTTAAAGGAAGATGAGCTTTTGATTTACAAGACAATATGTATCATTATTGAATTATTATATAAAGAGAGGTTTTGTAAATAGTATACTAATAAATAATGTCCTTTGGAAATGATTGTAATGGTAATAAAATGTTGAAAAAAGACAAAGATGTTTTGGTTTTGGTTATTTTGAGTATTGGGAAAAGTATTTAGTGGGGTGTAATAAATGAAAAGGATATTCGTTTCAAGTATTTTAGGAAGATTATTGTCAAATTGGAAGAGTAGTAATGCAGAGTTTGCATTCCCAAAACTTGACAAAACTGAATGCAATTGATATTAAACACTGAGGATATGGGTAGATCCTCATTGGTTAATAGCAAAGCGGAAGTACGTGTAGAGTGACGTAGGAATTAATCATTCTTGGTTCAACAACTGGGGGTTAAGTGGATATTGCACATGTAAAGGTGGACAAGTTATATCATATGTCTAGTATGATAGGCATTGAGAGAATTGGTTTTTCCACCCTCCCACCCTTAGAATATGACACAGTGGGGTGTTTTTTTTTATCAATTTGCATTCAGTACATCTCCATGCAGAGTTTGCATTCCCAAAACTTAACAAAACTGAATGCAATTGATATTAAACACTGAGGATATGGGTAAAACCTGAGTTCGGTGGAACACGAATAGTGTAGAGGGTGTAAAGCGATGAGCGAAACAATAGAAATCGACAACTAATATGGCGCTTGTCGGAATTGAAGGGGAAATAATGTGCATTTATGAATTCAAGTCGGCTTTAAGAAATAAACAGCCATGTTGTCTGACATACAGTAAACCCGCGAGCTTTCTTAAGGAAATAACAAAATTGATTCAAGCTAATTTATTCAAAAGAGTATATACATATACATGTGCTTAAAATGCTATTGCTTTCTAACACATACACACAAAAGGAAATATCTTTCAATACACCGTCATTTATATGGTTATCAGGTATGCGAAAACTTTCTTTTATACAGATTACGGTTACAGTAGATAGTGTTTGAAAAAAAAGAGGTCAACAATAACAGGTGACAGTATACAACTTGTACTAACATCTAGGGGTTGTGTTCACAAGTATATTGACTCAGTAATTTCGTCTTTTTAGCAAACTGGCTTCATTTTATCAAGGAAATCTGGCTTTGAACATATACATTATACATAATTTACATTTTAAAAAACAAATCTAAATATTACAATTTATAAATAAAATAACATATGATACACATTTTTTATATTCTGTTAAAACAATCATATATGTTCACAATAACATGACACATTTTAGTGAAAACTTTTAATGTGAAGGTGATTACTGCTAGAAATGTTAGATTATAGTTATATACTAGCATGCAGTAAATGAAAGATAAAATTAAAAAAAAAATATTTATAAAGACGCATTGCCAAAGAAAATCATGATATCATTTATAAGTATTTGTAAGTATTCATTACGTAAATTTATCCGTTGATATTGTGGCGTTTCAATGCACTGGCGTTAAATGGTACATGGCGAGAGTAGGTCCCAGATTGGTTTATAAAACAATGGATAAAACTAATGCATATTTTACGGTTTAGGTTACCAATCTATTTTTGGTCAGTTTGGTAGCAACAGTCATATTCCGGATTGACAACTAAACGGCAATTGTTGTCAAAGGACGCTGCCGTGTAATCATACTCGTTATCGTGATCTGGAACAGAGTTCCCGCTTTTTCTAACTGTAGAATAAGAAACATCTTCCAGCTGAGTAGACGTTGCATATCTTTCATCTTCCCTTTCTGATACAATTTGTTTTGGACGAGATGAATGTAAATGGTCATACTCTCCCTCTTCATTTTCCACATATATATTATCGTTTTGGACAGCATCTGTAGTAGTGACGTCATTCTGGTTTCGATTAGTCCCGGACACAAACATAACATCATTATACATGTTGATATCCGTCTGATGAGACTCTGGTTGTTGTTGATCATTTAATGAATAAGGGAGTTTCCTGTCACAAAAAAGTAAACAAGTACCTTATAAACTACAATTTAATAACTGAAAATACATATTCATGGAATAATGATAATTATAATACAACCTTTTTATTTACGACTAGTCATTAGGAATTTCAAGCTATTTGTCCTAGTGGATGAATTGATTTTAAAAGAAAAGAATTTTTTTCATGTCCTACTTTAAGCCTTATTGAAGTGATGTGTGTTATAATAAGTACAATTTTCAGAAGTTTATTTTTTCGAAGATAACGAACCTCATAAACGGAAAAAGTAAATTTTGCTGGGTTTTTTTTCGTAAGGAAAGGCTGCACAAAGACATCTTTAATAAATTGAAGACATAACAAACATATCTGCTTTATGGTGAAATAAGAGGCAAGAAATTCGCAACTAATATATTGCCACTACGTACATTCCATCACATAGAACATGTGCCCCGACAGCCCCACTAATGGTCTTATTCTTTATCTAACATAAATAAAACGTTAATATCATATTACCGCAAAATGCTAGGTTTTTATTTGGTTCTAATATACTACTAAATAAAATTAGAATTATTTAAAGTCTTTCATTCATTTTTAACAAGTTGTCTAAAATAACAAAAACAAGTGTATGATGTCTAATGTCATGTCTTGTGGATGTTTTATTTTGTGTTTGTTTTTTTAGCTCACCTGAACCGAAAGCTCAAGTGAGCTTTTCTGATCAATATTTGTCCGTTGTCTGTCGTCGTGTCGTCGTTGTCGTAAACTTTACACATTTTCATCTTCTTCTCCAGAACCACTGGCCCTCTTTAAAGGGGAGATAATTTAGAATTTGAAAATTTGTTGGTATTTTTCAAAAATCTTCTTCTCAAAAACCATTTGGCCAGAAAAAAATTGTGTGGAAGCATTCTCAGGTAGTGTAGATGCAAGTTTGTTCAAATCATGGTCCCCGGGGGTTGGGTGGGGCCACAATGGGGGGATGAATTTTTACACAGTAATACATAGAGAAAATCTTTTAAAATTTTCTTCTCATAAATTAAGAATATATAGAGAAAATCTTTAAAAATCTTCTTCTCAAAAACCATTAGGCCAGAAAAGCTCAAATTTGTGTGGAAGCATTCTCAGGTAGTGTAGATGCAAGTTTGTTCAAATCATGGTCCCCGGGGGTTGGGTGGGGCCACAATGGGGGGATGAATTTTTACATAGTAATACAAAGAGAAAATCTTCTAAAATTTTCTTCTTATAAATTAAGAATATATAGAGAAAATCTTTAAAAATCTTCTTCTCAAAAACCATTAGGCCAGAAAAGCTCAAATTTGTGTGGAAGCATTCTCAGGTAGTGTAGATGAAAGTTTGTTCAAATCATGGTCCCCGGGGGTTTGGTGGGGCCACAATGGGGGGGGGATGAATTTTTTACAAAGGAATATATAGAGATAATCTTTACAAATCTTCTCAAAATATTATTAGGCCAGAAAAGCTTGAACTTGTGTGGAACCATCTTC
>WFKH01011801.1:13086506-13098535 GCA_016163765.1 Magallana hongkongensis
CCCCCCCCCCCCCCCAACCCACTTTTAATTAGCTTCCGACGCCACTGCAATGTTGCAATGTATTGACAGGCATATCACTCTATTTTACTAAGGCCCACCCTTTATTTTCATCTTTATTCAAAAGCGATAATACATTTATCCCCGTAACAGTAATGTTTTAAACTGTTTTAAAGAGGTCGTTTTTATTTAATTGTGTCTGAAAAACCATCAAAGTTGGTGTAGATTTCATATAATTCATCGTGTAAGGAGGAGGCCCCAGTAAGTAGTAACAGCATATCATATGATCCTTTTAATTTTTCTGTACAAGTATTCAAAATTTAGCGAGACATTTCTAGTGATTAAAATTTCCAGAAATTCCAAAATACAGGCGATAGTTCCCCTCAAGTTAAAAAGCATAATTAACGAAAATGAAACGAAAATCAAAACAAGCTAAAACCACCGTCACAAGTTAAAATGTCAACGCATTGAAATATTTAACCTCAATTTACTTCACAAAATCAGCACAAATATGTTTTGCATGTTTCAAATATTCCCTTCGCACTTAAACTGTTGCACAACAAACAATCTTTGTCAGTTTAACCCGTTTGTCATGGGTCAGGCATGGCTGCTTCCAAGAAAGAACTTTCGTTTTCGAGATATGGAATACCGAACCCGAAGTTATTAACTGATTGACCGCGATTATCTCTTTATTATTATTTTCGTAAATTACTCAAATTTGAAACAGAATTAGCCCATAATTTTTGCAATTTATACGTACTTTCCTTTCCAGAAGGATTGTTTGTGCTAAATTACGTTGAATTTTACTCAGTAGTTCTTGAGAAGATTTTTTAAAATGCACCCCCCTTTTTCTACAGTTTCGAGGTTTTCTCCTCTTTGAATGAAGATCGGTCTTTCATTTCTGCAATTTATATTCACCATGCCATAAGGATACTTTGTGCCAAATTTGGTTGAAATTGGCCAAGTGGTTTTAGAGAAGAAGTTCAAAATGTGAAAAGTTTACTGACGGACGGACAGACAGACGGACGGACAGACGGACAAAATGTGATCAGAAAAGCTCACTTGAGCTTTCAGCTCAGGTGAGCTAATAACAGGACAGAGTCATACAGTGACTGCATTGTCGAATGTTGTTTACTTGACATGCATTTTGCTTAAATAAACTTTAATTAATCAGATCTGTACTGTCGGTAAAGTAAAATAAAATTATGTAAATGCCCCCTCCCCCAACTTTCTACATATAAAGTATGCAACATGTTGATGATGACTTCATTTTTACTTATCAACAAACATTTCTCAATAAATGGCATACTTAGTTAAGAGATCACTTTTTCGAGAATGGAAATTTAAAAAAAAACCCAGCTGTTGTTTCTACTTTTAGAAACTGATATGAATGAGTATGAATGTCTGGGACAGTCAAACAGTCACTTATATGGGAAATCCCAGGAAAGTTTAAAGATTTGTAAGAATATTCGCTTATTACTAGATTCAAATGCCGTCTATAAATACCAGGGTTGGATTTACATGAAATAGATGTCAAAGCCCTTTTAAATGTCAGGTATTATTACTTTACGATTTGCTGTCTCTGATATATACCGAAGTTTGCAAACATATTTTGAAAGTTAATGTAAATACAATAGAGATCGATTTCATATTCACGCAGAATCATTCTGTTTCTTGTGTTCAATTCTAAATTTGAAGTTTTTTTTTTGATTTGTGACATTTATATGGTTTTTAAATCAAGCTTTGTATTTTTATTAAATATATTCTTCTCAAACCTGTTTTAACAAGAAAGAATTTGAAATATCCAAATGAGATAATCAATGCAATCGCGGATTTAAGGGTGGGAGAATTCCAACTTATTAAAATCACTTAAATTAAACCCAACTCCCTTCTTCGGCAACCCCAATTTTCCCTTGGCCCCCCCCCCCCCCCCTTGGAAAAATGTTCTTGATCCGTGCATATGATGAGAGGTGCCTTATGACTAATGGTTAAATATTAGATAATAAATTCCCTCATTGCGATAATTTTCTCTTTGCCTGTAAATATACTGGTATCAGTTTTTGTATACAATGAGAGGGATTTTTTTCTAATTTATTCAGATTGATATTATTCCTCATGGTTTGACGATGTAAACAAATATTATATTATCAATCATAACCCCACCCACCCACACTCACCCTCCCCCATCCTTTTACAAATTTCTAGATCCGCGCCTAGTTAAATAATCTATTATAAACATGTTCACAAATACTGTAACATTCAGTTTTCATCTAAGATACGTCTTTTTCATTTATTATTAATTTTAAGATTTAGGGTCAGTGGAACTTTTTATATTTAGTGTACTTTATTTACAAAAATGATTCTTTAATTAAAAAAAAATAATGACAGACTGAGAGAATGATGATAGGCAATAACAGGTGGTCAGAAAAGCGTAATATACTCAAGCTGGTTATTCAAACAAGGCGATATGGAAGAAATATATTTTCTTCAATTCTTCAAAATACATGTAAGTACCAAACATGCACTGTAACCCCCCACCCCTACCCACCACCACCACCACCACCACCACCATCCCTTTCTTTGCCCTAAAGAAAAAATATTGGACCTAACGCAAGTAAACATAGAATATGTAATAAAATATAGTCAATATTCTACGGGGTCATTTTCTACAACCCACACGGAGAAAAATGACCCTAAGGCCATACTTTCTACAAAGTAATCCATGTATTCTACAAGCAAGAGGGTCAGTTTTCTACGTAGAAAAATGACCCCCGGTCAATATTCCACGGGGGTCGTTACACCGGCACACACCATTACAAACTCCAGTACCATCTCTTTCTTCAGTCTAGATATTATTGGCTGATGATGTTTTTGTTTTTAATACAAGTGTTAAGATATCTGTCTTGTCGTAGAGTTGGTGTCTTTGGACGTCGTGATCTAGGCCTGTCACTGACAAAATTGGTCTTCCTGCATCTCGCCATTAACTTTAAAACTGTAATACGTGCTACCACAATCACTAAAGATTACTTTAAATTTGTCCCAATAATTAATTTTTGATCTAATCTTAACCCCCTCGTTACGAAAATAAGCTATAAAATTAAGGATATATAGTCAATAGATGAAACCTGGTTTGATTAACAAGGAAATGATACCAACTTTGCAGACATTTATTACAAATTTTTCTGGTATTTTTCGAATAAACTAGTTTTCAAAAGTTTGCTTACATTTTCTGCATAATTCCCCTAAGCTGAACTGTTACAATGTGTAGAAACTGATCTGCTTAAGCTTAAGGAGGTTGGATCCTGCGATCAAAAGTCTTAAAGTTTTTTTCTAAAGTATTTTTTAAATCTACACACACAGCTAAACCAAAATTCAAAACAAAATTTGATGGTCTCTATGTTTCTTTCGACGCTGTCGTGCATTTAACATGACCTTTCTGCAATGAAAGTGCACTTTTTATTGGAAGGAACCATGGCATCAAATGCAAACTTATTATTTTTAAAATAAATAAAATTAAAATAATTATAAGGAAAAGATTCCCAATTTCATCACCAAATTAATATATTGACCTTTTTGCACTAATGAAAAGCTCTTTTCAGACATCGAAGATTCAACATGCAATAAAATTATTTAAAAGTCTCAAACTTTTACTCAAATTATAACAGACATGTCAAAAAATGTTAAAAATTCAGAAAGTAAAATCAAAACTATGGGTTAATGATGTTAAATTTTAGATAGGGCATAAAATAAGCTTATTTTAGGCAAAAATTGGAGTAATTTTCATTTTGACGTTTAAGAAATATTAGCTAAATATGCCAATATATGCCGATAAAAATATTAAAAACTTGTTCGAATATGTTTTTTGAACAAAATGAAAATATCCCAATGCACAAAATATCTGGAAGTTTGGTCTGCACTGAAAATTAGAAAGCTAAAATACAGTGTATTCTTAGAATATTGAGACCAGAAAAATGTTCTTTTTTCTTCTTTTAAACCTTCCACCACAAAATATAATTCTCAACTTAACTCTTTAAATATTTAATTTCCCTAAACTATTTTACTGAATATACATGTAGTTTTTTGGCATTATAAAATATAAATATATGAGTAGATTTAATATATGATGCAGAATTTTCAGACTACACCCAAAATGTCTACCCAAAATCAGAGTAACGAAACTCTTTAAGGGGATCATTACCTGAATTTGAACCACTGAAATTCAAAAATTGCATCACCCGCATTATTTTTTTAACTTTTGATAATCTGAAAATTAAACAGAAGAATTTTTATTTTAAGAAACAAAGTATTAACTTAATGATGAAAATTGATTTTGATAGAATCTAATGAGGAAACTCGAATAAAATCTGTATAAAATAAACTGAAGTGGAGTTTTTTTTTATTAGATATAAGATGGCAATTTCGAATTCTGTGTAACAAAGCGTTCGCGTCGGTTATTTTTAAAATTTATTCTGCGCAAAGATTTTTTTGGATTAATATACTTCTACGTTTTATTTAGGGCTTTATGTTTTCATTCACCAATTTTCGATAGGGCGGTTACACAGCTTGATAAGAGTACGCTAGATAAAATATATTAGGTAGCGAGGTAGCCATAACAACATTTGGTTGCACGCTATTTGCTAAGCTTGTTGATTTTATAAGTTCATAAGGGTAAAATGGATATCCCTACCTATCACTAAACTCACCTTTTACGTTTTGATGAACAGTACCAGACGAGGAATACAATGGAAGACACCAAGAGGACCGCGAAAATTGAACCGACAATGGCACCGACATTATCTTAAAAATAACTGTTTTATTACCAAGCCTGATCTCAATTTTAACAATTGCACACATTTTCTAGTAAATAAACACATATAATTCGTTAAGTCCTAGCCTTATTATCAGCTCAAAAATGTTGAACCTCACCATTTTATGAGACAAGTATATAATGAACTTATGTGCAAAGCCTGAATTTTTTTTATAAACTATATTAAATTTTAGTTTGACCATTTTGAAACTTTGAATACAATATATATCAATAAATTTTAATATAATTTTCAATTTTTTAGTAGGGTATTGATATCAATACACATTTATTCATCAATCAAGAAAAAACCCCCAAATTTATAATTATAATTTTAATTTTGAAATACCTGTACTCCGATTCGCTTTCCCGTGCTTAGCTTTACCATCCAGTGATTTTGATAGAAAGGGAGGAACGGAAGATAACATTCCCCAAGAGTATTTGGAGTAAGCATCAGATGATTTGACTATACTAGTAGAGCTGGCTTCAGCCTCGCGACCTTCAGTAGTACTTTGCTGCATATCTGTATAATAGATTAACATCAATGAAATTGCGCCAAAAGAACGACCGCAAACCATTCGAATTTTCTGATTAGTTTTATTTAATATACAAATATGATTGTTAAAAGGGCCTACACTCAAAAAGAAAAACTATTGGAATTATTTCTTGAAAAAGGTGTTCGACAAAGAACTATGACTGTCTTGTGTGTGTCTTGAGCTTCTTCTGTAGAAATTATTTAGTAAGTAATTACATCACAATAAAACTAACTGTGCAACTGCAGTGCATTTACAATGGATTTACAAATACAAAATAGTGAAAAACGCCGAAATAATTATTTTGTTCTGGTTAATATACGAGGGGAAATGCATGGCGTTCAGTAAACACGTATTTTTTTCCGCTCGTTTGTCGAATCGATCATCCCGTACTCAATAGGCAACGCAAAAAAATTATTTTCCTTTCTTAGAATAACAAAAAAATCTGTTTGAAAATGCATAAGCAACACTAATATTGTCTATATGCTGTAAAAAAATCTTCATTTAAAAAAACTACATTTTATATTCAGTAACGTTCAATCAGACACTTTTGTTGCGCAAAGCTTTCAAGCGTTGTGTAGACTAAGCGTGTAGTTGAACAAAACTAGTTCATATTACCTCCACAAAAACACACGGTTATTGAAACCTCTGGCGGCCGGTAATTATATGTAACATTGCATAAAAAGTTTTAACGAAACTACTTAAAGACACAAATCAGAAGCATATCAGATGAATAAGTCATTTCCTTAAATATCAATAAGCTTTATATTTTTATAAATATTTACAAAAATAAACTTTCTTAAAATGCAAGAATTTTATTTTACACGAAAGATACTAGAACCTCAAAAGTAATCTAAGATATAATAAACGCATTTGATCCTTGATTTTTGCTTAAATTGTATCCATTCCAACGTTACAATATTAACCACAATATGGAATTAAGTACATGCAGATGTGAAGGTCTTCAAAGTTTAAAGAATTTGATCATGTGGCCCCTTGATGGTTCCCCATTGAAGTTACTCAAGGAATAGAAGTGGAGCTCACTGTTTTGAGTTTAAAATAACTTGATATTACGTTCTTGTTATAAATGAGTTCTTATATTTGTTCTAATGTATGAGCCTAATTGACAATTATTAAAAGATAAGCAATTTATGTAATTTTACAGCTTTTATCCAATGGTGATCGTTATCATTGTTCATGCTTACCAATATCTTTTAGACAAACTGCCTGAATCTGAACTGAACAGTTTAGTTTCATGAAAGTCAACCTGCCTTTATCCACTTCTATTCCATAACAAACACTGTCATGCTCAGCTTAAAAAAAGATATTTTCATAAAATGATTACGGCAAAATCTTTACTTGCATGCACATAATATATTATCACAATAGGCTCAAGGACCTAAACGGTCATATGAATGTAATACTATTCTGAAGTTACTCTACTGTCCATTTAATGAATATGAATTTTTAATTATCACATAAGAAAGCTATATGTTAGTTGTCTGCTTAGAAAAAATTAAATGAAGGCGAATAAAAAGTTGACGGATCAACAAATTATTTAATTGTCCTCCAAAATCAAAAACTTTAAAGTTAATTGATTTCTATTATTTTCAAATAATTATGTATCACTGCATTGATGGAGGCATTGTGAAGCATAGAATGTCATTCTGATACATCATTATATAAATATCTGATATTCTCCGATCGATGTATATACATGTAATAAGCATGATTTGGTTTTAGGTAAAGGTATTTGATCAAACCATATTTGACCGAAATTTTAGTAGTTAGCCACCGACGATATAAAACCTGGGTGAAACTATCGTAAGATCAATCATAAGACATATCTTAATATTGTCATAAGATCTGAATTATGACAATCATAAGATCAATCATTTCCGTTTCAAAAAATCACTTAAGTGTCAGAAACCTTACGACAGTTTTTAAGACATCCTTCATGCTTGCATATACTAATTTTTTTTAATGCGAATGGTAAAAAAAATATACTAAGTTTATTATACAAATAATAACGAGTTATATGCTCTTAAATAATATTTGATTTTGCACCAAGTGAAAATCTTTTACTTTGGGTGTTATTGCTACATATACTTTGAGCTGTCTGAAATATGATAAAATTTGGTCTGAAAAACATTGATATAAATTATATATACTGATAAAGTCATACTTTTTACAGCGCCATTTTAGCATTTTACCCAGATATTGTCCAAAAATCACATCATAACGCATAAATGTACCCTTAATGCCATATAAATCCATACGAATACATTTTTCTTGCTTATATTTACAACAATCTTTGAATCTTTTTTTTCAATTAACCATTAAAAATGAGTGAAAATACGTACATTATCATTATTGTTATTGTCGACCAATATGCTATACTAGTATAATAGAACAGCCAATTTCATATAAGATTACTACAGCTACATTGTACAGAAATATCGCTTTATATTCATTTTAAAAATGATATAAAAGAAAATGTAAATAATGATGAAAATTATTACCTATTTTGTATTTTCTTAATCCACTCCAGGTGGAAACATTTAATCGACAAATATCCTGTATAGTTTCAGTTATGTATTTGTTTTGCAATCGGCAGTACTTCCAATATGAATCTATACTCCTATTCAAATATTGGCTGAATGATGCTTCTAAACTGTCATTGGTGACTACACAACATAATAATGATAAAATAAAAATATTACGCCTTGAGAACCAAATTCTACAAATTGAATAAAAGCAAAAGTCTGTTGGTACATGTACCACAGAGTCCAAATGCATCTTGGTTACAATCGATTCTTCTTACGTCATCTCCATATGAATTAGTATTTGAACAAACCAAACAGATTCCATCTGTGTTATTTTTTAATGTATCTACAAAAAAGCCAATGATAAATAAGTCCATGAATAAACATTGATTTTTCATTACAATATTTTTGTCATCATTTGATGGATGTTATTTCGCAATCAAATTTGTTATTGCAAACGATAAGTAAATATATGTTTTTGTTAGACTGTTTAAGATTATAAGAAAATATAGATTTTGAAATAAAAAGCCAAAAACAAAGCTCATGTGAGTAAATTTTCAGTTTAAAATATGTATATTTCTTTACTGTGTGATATAAAATTTAGATTTTTTTGGTTTAAGTTTTAAAAGAATTGTACTTTATTTGTATATCAGGATGGTTGTTGCACAATAATATCACAAGTTGTGGCATTAAGAATATTTCAAATTATATTATGTTCCTATGCTGAAGGTTGCAGTTCTAATGCAGGGTAGAGCTTCATGTTTTGGTTCGAGAAACATGATTTATAAGTATTATCCAATAGGAATATCACAAGTTGCAGGTGCGGATTTTTGGGGGGAAGGGGGTCGGTTTGATGGCCTTTGTCAGTATCTTTACTGTGTGAATTTAATAACACATCCTAATCCACCCCTTCTAGCATGTACTAAAGCATTGTAGATCTTTAGATGAAGATTATTTTTAAAAGAAGTCTACGTAACCTTGGTCATTCAGATGTCCTATTGTTATCCTGTTGTCTGTCGCTATAAACTTAAATTTAAAAAAAAAAGAATAATGAACATTTTCAGCTCTATCTTTGAATCTACCAGGCTAAACTTGAACAAATCAGTTCAAGCTTGGGTGCAGCATCAGGAGGTAAAGATCATAAATTGTAAAATTCATGATCCTCAACCAATTGGCTATATAATCTTCATACATCTTTTCTCTAGTAAATTGTGTCTTGGAAACAAAGTACATGCCGACATAATTATGATGAGGAAAGAAAGTGAATCTACTAGAGACTCTACTGTCCATAAAATGAACATTAATTATTATTTTTTTAGCATATGGTTTCCTACCAAAATTGTAAGATATGACCCAAGGATAAGGGGTTCTGGTATTAGTGGATATTCTATGATTTATATGGGGAATGCCTTTGATCTTTAAAGCTGCTTTTTCCGATTGATGAACATAATCTTTTGATAAATAAAAACGATAGTTTTATTATGTAAATCCAAAATTGTTCATTGGGTCTTCATTGGATTAGAGAGCGCGGCCTACCACCTTCAACTCCTAGTAAAGATTTTAAACTGATAATCATTAAAATTAAACAAATTCAGTACTTACATTCTGTGTAAACACTGTAATAGTTATGAGTGCCACATTCACCATCTTCAAAAGATGAACAAGACTCGTTGCACTTGTCCTTCGTCGAAATATTGTTTGGTTTATCGCAGAAGCAGACACAGGTAGTTTTCTTTAATAAAATTATATGGTTAATTAAATGTTCGAAAACACCGAAAGCTCAATCGACATTGCACGATTCGAAACGTTAAAAATTCAAAATAAGAATCAACAAATCAAAATACAATTGTATCTCACCTCACAGGTGAGATACACCAATGTCAGGTGAGATACACCAATAACAATAGTGGTCATAAACTATTTAAGCAATGGTCTATTATAAAGCATATTTGAATATGTAGATACATGCACCTTAGACGGGTGCAAAAATGCTACCTTGGGACTTGCATAATTATCCGGCACAGTGTTATAAATGTATTGTGTTTAATTTTTAAACACCTAGTGGTTAAGAGTTGAACATCGAAGTTAAACATCAGTGATTAATATCTGAAACTCCTTTTGAAGAAATTTTCCATTTATTTTCTGTTTTACAAGTAAAAAAAAATTAATCGAACAGTCATGATACAGGATACCCATGATATTTTGCATGACTAACTGCAATCATGCTATTTATGGAGTTGCGTTAGCGTTCATAAGAACGCGCTCCCACAGCTTTGCTAGTTTGCTATTATTGAATACAGAACAAGGTAGGCAACAGTTGGCAATTTATTATCTGCCAGCACAGAATCAATCTACAGATAAATGACAATGTCTATATGACAAAAGCACAACATGTTAACCACAAAGTCCATGGGTGTTGGAGAAAGGCCACACTGTCATCGCTCTGCTATGGAAGGTCTGGGGGTCCACCGAAATACCAACACGCAAAAGGTGCATAACGGGCAAAACGGGGGCCTCGTGTTGATCACAAGTGCCAGAGATGTCCCATGCTTGATAAATGACATCCAGTGAGCCTCCCCCCCCCCCCTTTGTTAGGAGGTGGAGGGGGTCCCAAGTATGGCGTACTACTTGTGAACCCAAATCATTAGCACATGGGATGCCAATATCCCAACATTATACACCGGCCCTCCGTCTAATTGACAGATGGGGGAAAACACACAGGCCAGACATGTCCCGAAAAGACCTCCCATTAGGTCCCCCAGGACCCGCCACAGAGGGCAGAGTGACAAGTTTCCTAATATTTAAAATCAGTAGTGACATATGAGTGTTTTGTTGATGAATATACTATCACAGCTGGTTTGCATGGCCGCTCGCTCTGAGATGTCAAGCTAGACTTTGGTATAGGATATGCTAGCACCGCTAGTGTCAACAGTCTCTTTACAATGACGGATTAGGGAAAGGCATGTTGCCCGGACATCTTCCAGTATGGTTCTGATGAATCTGAAAAATATGAAGGACTGGGCGCAGATTACTGAGCTTTAGTGAAGAGTTTTAGGCAAATTTTGGTAGAAAAATTAAAATAAATAACATTTAGATTAACTAATTTAAAGTAAGGGCTGGGTGGGAGGGTTTTTCAGAGGTAGTTTTCAACAAAGGCTGTTCTTTGGCGGGAAAAAGGAAGAGGAAGTTGAGGAATAATTTGATAGCTTGTACCAAGAATTACCTTTACTTCCTGTGCATATTTGGCAATTAGTACCAAGTTTATTCTCCTTGTGATAACTTGTACAATTCTATGAAACACAGTTAAATGTGTTTTTTCCTATATTCCGTCAATTAAGTTTGATTATTTGTATACTGCATAAAATAATCATTATTAATCGAACAGTCATGATACAGGATACCCATGATATTTTGCATGACTAACTGCAATCATGCTATTTATGGAGTTGCGTTAGCGTTCATAAGAACGCGCTCCCACAGCTTTGCTAGTTTGCTATTATTGAATACAGAACAAGGTAGGCAACAGTTGACAATTTATTATCTGCCAGCACAGAATCAATCTACAGATATATGACAATGTCTATATGACAAAAGCACAACATGTTAACCACAAAGTCCATGGGTGTTGGAGAAAGGCCACACTGTCCTCGCTCTGCTATGGAAGGTCTGGGGGTCCACCGAAATACCAACACGCAAAAGGTGCATAACGGGCAAGACGGGGGCCAAGTGCCAGAGATGTCCCATGCTTGATAAATGACATGTGGACGGGGATGACTCGAGACATGACTGTTTACCCTGTTTTCCGGTGATTGCTCCCTGGTATATACTCGTACTTGCTAACCTTGAGTACACCCGGTGAGCCTCCCCCCTTTGTTAGGAGGTGGAGGGGGTCCCAAGTATGGCGTACTACTTGTGAACCCCAATCATAAGCACATGGGATGCCAATATCCCAACACATATACACCGGCCCTCCGCCTAATTGACAGATGGGGGAAAACACACAGGCCAGACATGTCCCGAAAAGACCTCCCATTAGGTCCCCCAGGACCCGCCACGAACATTGATATAATGTTCTCCATTACCCACACACACACAAACCAGAAAAAAACCCAATTACTCCCCCCCCCCCCCCCCCCCCCCCCCCCCCCC
>WFKH01011801.1:13102576-13114003 GCA_016163765.1 Magallana hongkongensis
GGGGGGGGGGTGCCGGTAAGATACTTGTACATGTATTGCTTGTGCAATACTCTCAAAATGTTTGTTATAATAATTAATACATAATGATATGAAATGAAAGTTTCCAATTACACTGTACATAGCTTCCATTATTTTGACCCGTGCGATAGTTTTAAAGTTGTCAAAGCATTTACGTGTAATTCTACCGATCATTTTTAGATTTTTTTTCTGGGTCCCCGCCTGGTGTGTCCGCCTCCTTGAAATTTAGAAAAACATTACCTTAACCATAAAAATTATATACACATTAGTTAAATCGGCTATGTTATGTGACGATAACTTTTTAATCGATATATTTGCAGAATAGGTAACACATAACAGCCTATTTTTTTGTTTTTGCACTGATTTTTTGAGAGCATTGAAGTCATTTTCTATGCATTCCTCACATCACACCCAGTTTCTTTATTTGGTGTTCTGTGTGTGTATGGCGACATTTTGCACCACTCGCCCCCTTGTAGCTTAACCCCGATTAAATTTTATATATATCCGGCTAAGTGTTATGATAATACTACGTATCGATTTTGTTTTACACAGTCCAATAAATCTAAATGACGTATAATTCGGGCACAAGCTGGGTTTGCTTATTTATATTCAAATATTTAATCCTACAATTGCGGAAAATTATATAAATATAAGTAATAAGAAATCATTCTTTGAATATTATGAGATAATAATTTCGGTCGGGGCGTGATCAAATCGATCATAAAGTCCTTCGGGCTTTATTGGATTTGATCACGCCCCGACCAAAATTAACAACTCATAATACTTAAAGAATGATTTCTTATACCTTAAGTAATTGTCAATTTTGGCTGGGGGGGGGGGGGGGGGGGGGGGGGGGTGATTTGGGAAACTTCAGGTAAATTCAACTTGAATGTAATACATATGCCTGTTTATATCTTCTATTCTTTTTTGTTGATATTTCAGTGAATTAATTATGACAAACTAAAACAATAAATTTTGAAAAATAAATTCAACTTGGATGTAATACATATGCCTATCTATATCTTCTATTCTTTCTTGTTGATATATCAATGAATGAATTATGACAAACTAAAACAATAAATTTTGAAACATAAATGAAATCAAATATTTTAAATTTACTGTTCGTTACACATGAAATCGGCAATGTGAACAAATCGACACCCTATTATCCCTATCTTTGATCATTTAGAATATGTATCCTTCTATATTGAAAACAATGCCAAAAGTTTGACTAATAGTAATCTGTTTACTTTGGA
Organism: Magallana hongkongensis; assembly: GCA_016163765.1. Lineage (NCBI taxonomy): Eukaryota > Metazoa > Mollusca > Bivalvia > Ostreida > Ostreidae > Magallana > Magallana hongkongensis. The sequence continues at coordinate 13,103,851 of WFKH01011801.1, forward strand.
AAAGGAGTCTTAACATTTTGATCTTTTTTTTTTTTTTATAAATTACGTATGATGTTATAATATTTCAATGATTAGTTTATAATCATATTGTATGACTGTATACATAAAAAACGAAAAGTAATGCTTATATTCATTGTTGAAACCGGACTGATAATTTATTTAAACAGTAAAAGCTTTCTTTGGTGATTCATGCGGGATATGATGGTGGCGACATTGCAGAAAAAATACAAATGTAATTTTTTTCTGCCATGATCGCTACCTTCATAACCCGCATAGATTATCAAAGAAAGCATTTTATTGTTTATATTTAAATCTTTCTTTTAATAAATTAATAAATTGATTGTAAAAAGTAAGTAAAATTCACTAAATTACTGTTAGTGTACACCAGTACGTTAGCTAAAAGAAACAGCCAAATCGTCTTCTATGGGAATTTGAGTCTGACATCATCATGATCCGTGAATTTTTCTTAGGTCGCTCTAGGTTTCGACCAATCGATAAACAGGGCGTGTAGGTTTACATAGAGCTATGAATTAACTAAAAGTTTCCGTAAGAAATAGAGGGAATCATACTCGGTAGATGTAAAATATTTAAATTAAAACATATTTTAGATAATAATCTTCATACGCGGATCTAGGGGTTGGGGGTGGGGTGGGGGAGGGGGGTCAGGGGGTCTGGACACCCCCCTCCTCGGGAAAAATGAAGCTTATTAAATTTACATAGTAAAATTATTGAAAATAGGCCTAGGACCCCTTTCCCCTATCCGAAAAAAAGGGATCCGCTTATAAAGCTCCCTACTATAACCGCATTTTCACACAACAGGGGTGAATAAACCCCGGGTTTAAACTATTGATGGTGAAATACCCCAGGATTCAAACGTATCAGGTGGGAGTGCACACAGGGCGAGCAAAATCACTTATATCTGCGAAACACACTGGATTATATATATTTTGTGTAAAAATAAATACAATACATTATTTAGTTAGGGAGAACATAGCATTTATTTGTATAAAAGAGCATGTACTCATGATCTTTATTTAGAACAGTTTGATGTCGCTAGGATACAGGTTTCAGATCCATGATTTGATTGGTTAATTTTGATATTGAATCTCGAATTTCGAATCTTGAATCTCGTATTTCGAAACTCGTATTTTGAATCTCGAATCTCGAATGAGCCTTCTGGGCTTTCGTAAGAAAGAGATATGAAACTTTTAAATAAAAAAATATATCAGGATGTTTCATTACTTTACCTGTACACCAATATATATTGGGTTTTTCCCACAGTCAATTTTAGTCTCTTGACAAGCAAGGTAACACGTCCCAACCGTATAATTTTCAGTTGTATGTTTGCTTCGTATATGTTGTGGATCAAAGCAGCCTACAAGAAAATAGATTTACGATTTTAGGTATCGTACTATCGTTTAGGATAGAGCTCACTGACAATAAATAGTTCAGCGACAAAACATCTTTTTATAGATCGTTTTGGAGGACACCTTTGAATAGAACATTCATCAATCCTTATTCAATCATAACGGTCTTATTATAAATGTAACTGCTGCGCGCTCATTTATCTTTTTATAAGAAGAAATATATATAATACCGAGAGTGACCAACTTTAGACACAAGAAAAATGGGGGGGGGGGGGATCTCCAATTTAATATCTGTTCATCTTAAATTTTAATGTTTTGTAGAACGTTTTTTATTCGAAGACAAAAATGATTAAGATAAGATTATATTATTATTGATTTGTGTTTTTCATATTTTTATTAATGTCTTAAGTTACCTTTATGTGCTATCCAGGGTGTATATTCTTCTTGTGTTGACAACCATACAGTTTGTTGAAGTTGCGCTGTCATAGATGGTCCAAAATTGATTATTTCTTCAGGTTTTAAAAGGGAATCGTTACGAGACCTGCAATATTCATTCGCTGTTGTCCAATTTACCTTCTGCATGCTAGATTGACTATCTAAAATATTTTCAAAATATTGATTAAATAATACTATAAATAAAAAGTCTTAAAGGAATTGAACTCATTTTGTACTTGCCCTTGAACTGAAATAATAAAATAAGCGTTGTAAATTTGAAAACAGCCATTTCTCTAGTTAAATTGAAAGTCACTAATACATACATTTCCTTGTGGAACACATCGTAAAAAGATAACGATATTATAAATGAGCTTAATCTGAATCTATATTTAGATCCTTTATACGAGGTGGGTAAATTATTCTTATCTGTTGTTTAGATCTCAAGTCTAAACGATGAGGCGTGGCTCCAAGATGATGAAAGTCTAATATTCAGTCTTGCAAATGAGATTTAGAGTTAGCTAATTGTAAAATTGCGTACTTACATGGATCAGGGAACAAGCTTTACAAAACCTTAGCTGAGAATTGTCTTGGCAAAAAATCTTTATCAGAGTACATAATTCATTCTGCGTTTTGATTATATAAGGCAAAAACTGGAACTCTTCTATGTCTGGAAATATTAGTAGATTTATACGTTTTAGTGTATTGTATCATATAGTAATGATATTTTTCTGACCTGTGTTGATAATACAATGAAAAGCTAGATTGTTGGTCAAAACAACTAGTTGATTTTAAGGAGGTTGGCTCCTGAAATAATAGTAATGTCAATCATCCGAAAACCACTTAGATATAAAGATGGGGACCTAAAATGTTCATTTATTTTATTTGTGACCCATGTCACATGCCATTTTTTGGAAATATAGGGCCTGAAACAGAAATGATAATTTTCCTGAAATTTTTGCTAAAATTTGACATAGAAATTGATAATTTGAAGAAATCAAACAAATATTTATAGTTTGAACAATTATAAAATTATGATTTTAATACAGTATGAAGTTGAACACAGGTAGTGACTATAAAAGTAAAATCTAAGTCAAAGTTTAAAAATTCTTGCTTTACTGGTGGCTTCAAAGGCCAGTACACAATGAACACAACAACTGATGTTACAAAATTTTGGAGTAATCAAATTATAACGCAAATAAAAAAAATTATAGTAATGTCATCTTTCCAAAACTTTGCATACAAATAGACATACATTTAATGTCTCATTTAAAAGTAAAATAAGTAGGGGTCACATTTCAAAAATTTGAGATATAGCATGAAATAAGCTAATTTTAGGCCAAAATTGGAGTTAATTTTTTCTTAACTTTTATGAAATATAAGCTAAATATGCCAAAATATATCGATAGAAATATCAAAATATTGGTTAAATATGTTTTTCAGAATATCATGAATATATCGTAATACACAAACTATCTAGAAGTTTGGTCTGCGCTGAAAATTAGGAAGCTAAAGTAACAGTACTCTAAAACTAGTGAGTTATGAAAATTGTTCATTTCCTTCTTGAAAACCTTCCGCCACAAAATATAGTCCCTTACTAAACTCTGTAAAAATGTAATTTTTTAAAAACAATTTTATTCAGTATAGTTTATTTGGCATTGTAAAATATAAATATGCTACTAGAATTAATATGTGATGCAGAATTTTCAGACTAGAGGTGACCCAAAATGGCTACCCAAAACCTAAGGAGCGAACCTCTTTAATCCCAATTAAGAAAACAAACCTAATAACGGAAAATCATCTTTACTACATGTATATTACATGTAAGTTTAATGATAATGGCCCCGGGATTATAACATGAAATAATCATGTACATTTACTGTGATTTAGGGCTAAACGTGCAGTCTGACACAAGGTGGAAATTACATGTACAAGGTTTTTATTAATTTTACTAGTATTTGTTGTATATACATGTCATTTATCAGACGTATTTTTAAATTATTTGAGAGAATTGTAATGAAAGGGAAACATTTTTATTAGAGGATACTCTATTAAATCACTGCAGGATAATCACATGTGTTATGAATTTACTGTTTAAGAATAAACTGAACCATAGACATAGGAAAACAGCGCATCCTAAATGAAAGTGGAGAAAGTCATTTGATCTGTAAACCGCACCTCCTCCTAAATCATTATTGTTATTATAAAATTCGTGTTCTTATGTGTATGTACAAATCTATTTTTCCAAAGTGCTTTAAAAGGACTGGATAGTCGTAGTGATTTTTAGACTAAATAAATTGATCCCCTTATAAAAAGACCTCTGTATTAAGATGTAGGAAAACATTGCAATTTTAAACCTGAACAATATGATATATTTCTTTACTAAATAATAGACTAAGTATATAGCTTAAAAAGTCATAGCTAAAAAATCAAGGTAGATCTGATGTCTAATTTGTTGACCATCCAACGTTCTTAATAAGTCTAGTCAAATATGGCTTGTCAATTGTTTTAACACGACTTAATTGCTATTTGTCGTGTACGAAAGGCTTGAAATTATTTGCAGTTTATGATTTCTAGTCAAAGTTTACATGTGTGATCACTCACCTTTGATTTTCAGGAACACAATTTGAACTATGTTTTAGCATTAATCATCTGATTATTTACCATTTTCAATTTTACAATGTGGTTTTGTTTCGTAATTTCAAAATCAAACAGTGCATAATTATCTAGGGTTTGAGTTGACGAAAAAGCTTAAATATGAAACTCCTGATTTTTGAATCCTGCAAATCGCAGAAAAAATATCACTCTGTGCTAGTCATGTTGAAGAAAAGAATACTCTATTTAAGTGTAAATTTTACTTAGGCATAAAAAAACTAATAGCGCTGGACTTAATGTTGATTTTAGTGATCAACTAAAGATGCGTGTGATATGTACATTAAGTCTTATCTTGTTAAAAAATAAATTAGAGAATCAATGTTTTAAGATCAATTCACTAGTTTGTAATTATCAAAATTCGGTGGCCACGCATAGTCACTGATTTTCTTTATACATCAAAACTCAATAGGCTTTGCTAAGATAGGAGGTTTTTTTGTTTTGCAGATCAATTGTACATACATCAGAGATGTGCATATTACTTGGATTTTTTTATATGTACGTCGATTGCTGTATTATGATATACCGTATATCCGGTAATTTTTGCGATAGTTTAATTTTCGCTTTTTTCGCGATCTCTTTTAAATCGCAAAAAATTGAATACGCAGAAATTATATCCTGTATCATTTTCTATAAGAAACTTTTTAAATCGCAAAAAATGACTGACGCAAATTATAAATGTTACAGATTCCCCCCATTTTCGCAAATTTTGTGGCACGTGAAAACGGATATACGGTACTTGAGTGGAAAACAACTGTACAAGAAACACGTCTCTTTTTCCCTTTCTGGAATTTTAAAGTAAATAACAGAAACATTGTGACAGCAAACAACGTCAGAAGAGGCGGGAAAGCTGTATACGTTTGCATCGACTACTGACTACTCCTAAATACATTAACAAGTAGTCAACATTAACAAAATTGTACTGATAGGCATAATTTAAAATAACTTTTTTATATCCTCCTTGTAAAATGCACATTCGTAATTGTTTAATCCTAATGACTAAAAGGGCGTCTGTTGTATTAAGATTTTATGTACTATAAATACATTATAATTAAGTACAAGTAAGTATTCTCTATTACAAATCAACCACACTATCAGCATTGAACAGCTTTTACGCAGAAAGTACATGTATATTATATCGATAATGGTAGGTACATGTATCTAGTATGTCCAGGAAAAATTTAGTTTAAAAAAAACAACAAATCTATAAAATTATCTTCCTTGTGCTTGTTGAAGAGACACTCGCTGTAATACTACCTTATAACACTTTAAACATTTTTTCCTGGATGTTTTAGTTGTCATTTGCTATGTTCACTGCAATTGGTTAAATGTAAAATTGTTAGAGTCGAGCCGTATTCAAACATTTTTACACAATAAAAACCAAATCCAATTATCAATTAGGAAGTACAGAACCAAAATAATAGAAAGCCAAAGGATTCAATATTCTATATAATTATAAAGTGTGAATTATAAAGACTAAAGTGTAAATTTTACAGAAGACTAGTGTTAAATCAAATGAACGTTTGAAATTGACACATTAATGTGTAAATTTTATTCATTAGAGTGTACATCTTACAGATTAATATTCAAATAAAAGTACAAATTTTACATATTAAAGTCACTTATATGCTTTTGCAAGAAATAAGTTCCATTTTGAAAAATACATAGTTTTTAGCTAAAAAAAGCAACCCGAAATTTTTAGGTCAAGATCTAGTAAATGAGAGGAGCCTACAGATTTCTGGAATTTGAAATATAAATTCTTTCAATGATGCTTCATAACAAAAGCTTGGTTTTACAATGTCTACCGGGGCCTAATTTTAAGATAAACACAATGAAAAGTTGTGTTTTAAACTGTCTTTTTCAATGAAATATGAAAGAAACCAGCTTCAAATTTCAGAATTTTTCAGATTTTGACGTGTGAAATATATCCAGAGTGCCTACATTTCTCTAAAAACGGCATATAGAATTTTCTTGACCATTTCTTTGAAACGATATTGAATTGAACATAGGTATCGGGATTACTTTTTATAGTATATCAAATAGAATTTCAAGAAATGTTTTATTTTCTATATTACTCTCTTATAATCATAAACACAGTGTAGGAACGGAAGTGTACAGTTTTATGTAGCGCTGTTCGTCGAAGCGAGCGAACAAGTAGCTCCGCGTACAGTAATGTTGTTGTGGAATGGAAATTTAATTGTCGTCAGTCCAAGAAGTGACAAAATCTTACCATTCGGTGTGCACTTCTTGAGGGTACTCTGTTTTTGAGTTTTCCAATTAAAAAAGTAAAATTTTTCAGTGGTAAAATTATTACTGGTTCAAAACAGATTCAACCTTTATATCAAACAGCAGCATATGAGTTAACAGACGCTTTTCTGAGCTTGTTTTACAAGAAATCGTATTTATGATTTGAAAACATTGTTTCTAATGCCAGTGTTATATAGTGCCTTTTCCCCCTAGCCATCTTTCCCCCCGGAAAAATGGCTATATAGCAGTTTTTCCCCCACGGAAAGCTGACTATATAGTGGGTTTTCCACCTTTTTATAGCCAGATTACCCCAACGGAAAACCTACTATATAGTGGATTTTCCCCCTTTTTTACATTCCGGTCATGTTTATGGCGGACCATTCGTGGCAATAATTTGCAATAACTGATATGATATTAATTTCTCATAATAAAGGATAATTATGGCATTTATTAATACATAGAATAAAATACATGGTTTTTTCACCCCTAATATGAACAAAGGCACGCGCCTTTATAACATTCCTGTGTCATCACCATTTATTTCACCTTTTGTTACACCTTTTTGGAACACCTTTTACACGGATTTCGGAATACCTCGAATCTTTTTCATCTAATCGATGCTTATCTACAGTTTTGACTTCGACGTTAGGACATTTACATTTTTCACAGAACACGTCAGAATACATTTGAGTGAAAATACCCCGGTTTGGAACTTTAATTTTCCCATGTATTATCATCTATGTATTTAGCTCCTCCCAGGAAACTAACTGACCAATCTTGACTTAATTTTGTAGAGGAAGGGAATAAGAAGTGGAAATGTATTACTCCCTTCGTCCAAAAGGCTATTAATTTCAAATTAATACCGTTAGAATTGACGATCTTAAATATAATCATATATTTCTACTTCTAAATATCAATTGCAAACGAGAGACAGGGTGCAATGATATGATGAGAAACTGAAATGTTTTACTTCGATTGATGGGGTTCTTAATCATGGGTCAGGGGTATTATAATTGATTATGTATTAAAGGCATGTGTAAAGTTAGTATTTACAATTTTGTTTTAAAGTCACGCATATTCATATTCATGTTTTTAAGCACATTTTTTACGAAACGCGAGGTTTTATGATGTAAACATTTTTTTAAAAAATGGAATGGCTTCACAACCAGAACAAAGTCGGTATCTTTGCTGGTTACTTTGGAAAATGTGAAATGGAGCCTGAACTAACCTTATGTATAGATTATCATTCACTGCGTGCTAATTTTTCCGCTTTGTATTTTGCAACGTGATTTATAAATATACAATTTTGAAAACGATGCCATATAAAACAAGATATACAATTCACTTACCAAAAAATCTTATCATACTATATTATTTCATATTTTTGCAATAAAGATTTACTTGTTTACCATATTATTTCTTCGAACAATAAAACAAGGGTAATTAGAAATAAAAACTAACACATTTTTTGTGATGAGCTGACTTATTTTTTAAAATATTATAATAAGCTTGTTCTTCTAATCAATTGGCAAGTAAAAAAAGTCGTATATCAAATGCGCTTTTGTTGGTTATTTATTTTTGTTTTCGGTTGCTACTTTTATGAATAATAATTTATTGATTTATTAATCTAGTTATTTATTATATCATTAGTTATCTAATGAATTGATTTAATGTTTTGAAGAATAATGAATTTACCCGCGTACCTTCTTTAAAATTTTTGTTCGTAAATTTAAAAAGAAAAGCAGAATTAAACGTAATTTTTAACCATTTTGATAAAGAAATATATGAGTGAGTGTGTATTTTTAAATGATGTTTTTACTTTTAAATGACCGTACAAATATGGTGGACGTGGTCATCTCTAGTTTTTGAGATATGGGGCCCTAAAAAATACACTATTCATTAAAATTGGATTTCAAACATCGTGCTCGGAAACATCAAGGGCCCCTGCCTTGGGGGCTAAAATTTTCAGGGTCATCTACTAGTGGTATACCACTACCACTGTGAAAATATGGTTAAGTGGTCATCTCTAGAATTTGAGATTCGGGCCCCCACTTATAGAACACTATTTAATCATTATAATGGGTTTTTAAACATCGGACCCTGAAACATCGAGGGCCACTACCCTAAGAGCTGAAATTTTCAGAGTCATCTACAAGTGGTAAACCACTGCCACTGTGAAATATAGTAATGTTGTCATCTCAAGTTTATGAGATATGGGACCCTAAAGAATATGCACTATATTCATTATAATAGGATTTTAAACATCGGGCTCTGAAACATCGGAAACAAAATTTCTCTAAAACAGAGGTTTAGCCTGGATAAAATTTGCACAAACAGACAGACGGACTGATTTATTAAAAAAATTCTCAAAACATTTTTCACTTACAAATTCAGAACACAGAGTTATGCATATAAGTGTATATCTTGTAAAACCGAGTACTAAATTAATTAATTACCTAAATTAAGTTCTATGTATAATTCCATTACACACATGTTCAATTTTCAGCATTGTCTATAAAAAAAAAAAATAAATCGGCAAAACGAAACTTAACCTGTACAGATGAATGCTGATATACGCAACCTGGGAGTGTAGAAACATTGATTTTAATCCTTACTGGGATAAATATTTTTGATAAAATTTGAACCAAAAACGTGAGAGAGAAACCCTACTATGGGGGAAAAGCTACTATATAGTAAATTTTCCCCCCGGGGGGAAAGGCTACTATATAGTAGGTTTTCCGGGGGGGGGGGGGAAAGCTACTATGGGGGAAAAACTGCTTAGTGAGTCATAAACTTTCTTAGTGTTCACGATTTTTTTTACATAGGACTAATGTTTGTTTACTGTACGCGTAGCGTTTTCATATGTGTACGGGTAGCTCTGATATGTTTTTTATCAACTGTAGGCGTAGTTCTGTTAAAAGAAAATAAAACAACAGTGATTAAATAGCATATAATACAGATATATGAAACGAAAATTGCATTTAAAACAGAGATTTTTTTCAGCATAACCAGTGGGTAAATTTTACTGCAACCGCTCACCATTACAATAATTCGGTGCAGTAATAGACCATTGTGTATCTTAGCGTGCGCATCAAAACTAAAAATAAAGGTGCAAAAATCAATATCAACTTTAAAGAACATCAAAATAATACCTTTGGAAATCTTAGAAAAGAATGAAATAATAGTAACAATAGCAGGATTTGAAAAAATAAGAATATCAACAGTGTCGGACTTTCTTTTCTCCCCTTTACCAAAAAATAAATCAAAAACAGACATATCAACCCGGAAACAAATGAACAGGTATGTAAATCAGCCCACTTTTATCAATCTATAAGTGAAAGTCAACTCATTTTAATTTTTAAAAGATTGATGTAAATCCCAATCTTATTCAAGTGTTGTGTGCTTTAGGGGGATATATTAATTTTTAAAAGATTGATGTAAATCCCAATCTTATT
>WFKH01011801.1:13136512-13162765 GCA_016163765.1 Magallana hongkongensis
GATTTAGTCCGGACTAAGCTTACGCCTGGACGTAGGCCTTTTTGAGAAACGGGCCCCAGATGCGCAACCGGCCAATAGAGTAATAAAGATATAGTATCAATAGTAAATGAAATAGCGATCAAATACTTTCTTTAGAACTCAGATATTAGGGGTGGATATTGCCAGAAAAATCATATTGCGATATTTGGTGGCATATTGCGATAAATATTACAATATATTGATTTTTTTTCTTTTTTCTCGTAAAGGTTTTTAAAGACTAGTTTTCATGTATTTTCATCATTAAAATCAAAGTTAAATAACAACTCTTTAATCTCATTACATAACATTAAATAAGTGGAAACAAAATACATGTATATATTGTATAAGTGCACTGTAAAAGAACACATAAGTACATGACTAGTTTTTTGACTAGATGTGAGAAAAAAACATGACTCGCACAAATAAGTGAATACATAATACATATATATATTGTACATGTATTAGTGCACTGTAAAAGAACACATAAATAGTTAATCATAAGTGCATGACTACTCTCTTTTTGACTAGAGGTGTGGGGGAAAAACACGACTCATTTAAAACTAATTTAACAAAGTTTCATGTAAAAATATCAATAACACTTTCATGTTCTTTTTCAAAAAAATGAGATAGTCAACATGCTTGGACTTTAAGGTAGATCGTTGGGCAGATAAAATGTCTCCAGCTGTGCTGAGTACCCTCTCTGAGGGAACGCTAGTAGCAGGAATGCATAAAAGCTGACGAGCTTTCCTGGATAATAATGGTAGCATTGATTCGTGAGACTTCCACCAAAGAAGTGGATCCAACATCAATGGAATTGGTTCCAGATCTGTATACCTATGGACTTCATCTTCAATTCTCTGGAGTATTGGTCTTGGTTTTTCAACTTTGTTGACATAGACATCTCCCAACAAGTCATCGAGATTATCATTATTCTCAGGATTTTCTAACTTTTCTTTCTTCATCTCCTTTACTGGGGGCTCAAGGGTAGCCTCAGTTTCAGGATCATCTAGAAGTTCTAAAGTAGGAAGTCTAGGTGCTGAATCATCAAATCCAGGCTCCACTATAACCTTCACTGGCTCATCAGCTAACTTGCACAGATCTGTGATGATGGCATGATGAACATTGGATTTTTCTACCTCATCCAAGAATGGAAGAGTTTTGAATCGTGGATCCATAAAGGTGCACTGCAGTAGAAAGTTGTAAGAATTTTCATATCTGTGTTTTAAATCATGTAATATTGTGGCCTTAAGTTCCCTTACAACATGTGAATCTTCTTCTGATGACTTTAACAACTGATCACACAATCTTCTGTGAATAGGAAGAATAATAGATATAGATGCATTTTTCTTGGTACAGAGAGTTGTGGTTATTGACTTCAAAGGTTTCATGCATTTCACGAAATCCTCTGCAACTCGAAGCTCATCATCTTGCAAAAACTTAAGATCTTTGTCTTTATTCTTCACATCCTTTGAAAGTAAAGCTCCAACTACAGCAACTTGAACCTCCAAATATCTTTCTATCATTTCATAGGCACTATTTCACCTTGTAACACCATCTTTTTTTAATTTTTTATTTGAAATTCCTAAGAGATCAGCTTGTACTTTAAATGCATTTGCTGCAACAGCTGACCTGTGAAAAAATGTCACAATCCGACGTACTTTAGCTTGCATATTACTGACAGTTTTGCAATTTTAAAGCTTTCTGTGCAGCAATATTCAATATATGTGCATAGGACCCTAAATAAAGATCACAACCGAGCAATTCTCCTGCTTTGAGCATGTTTGATGCGTTGTCTCTAACTAGGTATACTGGTGATTTCGGATTAAAATTCCATTCTTCCATTGTTGCTTTTAATCCTTGTGCAATGTTTTCACCTGAAAATAATTTTTATTGATTTTAAATTGTAAACAAAATTGAATGACTTTTCTCAGTAGGTTGTTGAAATAGAAATACATACCCGTATGGTTCTCGGGCATAGTCCTTGTCTGTAAAACATAGTTTTCTAGCTCCCAATTTTTATTGATATGTGTAGAAGTGACAGTAATGTATGACTCGGTTGCTCGACTGGTCCAACCATCAGTAGTAATAGCAATCTAAAACACATAAATCATCTGTAGTTTTAGGAACTATAATATTTATTTATATCTTTGCAATTCATTGAGTCATAAGTGAAAGACAACTTTACCTGCTCTGCTTGCATAAGGGACCTCTGTACATCATTCTTCACTCTGTTGTACATGGTAGGTATTTTCTGATCAGAAAAATGCTTCCTGCTGGGAACTGAATACCGTGAATCCAATGTTTTTATCAATGCCCTGAACTCCTGTGACTCAACGATACTATATGGCCTTAGATCTTTTGCAATGAAAGTAGCTATAGAGTTTGTTATTTGAATAGCCTTTTGAGATTTTGCACGATATTTTGCTGCCAAAATATAAGGGATTGTTTGCTGTGTGCTCTACCCACCTGTTGCATTTGACACTGAATTATTATTCGAGTCATGTTGTATCTTCGTACAAGCTGATGGGGTGGTCGTTGATGGGTGCTTACTTTTTTTATGTGCGTACAACTTTGAAGTTCCTCCGGAGTATTTAACTTGGACTTTACACAACTTGCAGGCAGCAACATTTTGAACAAGTGTTCCATTCTTTTGAATCAGTAGGAAGTCTTTCCAGATTTCGGCTTTTGCTTTGTTATTCTTTATATAAGTATAGTCCGATTCAGGAATATCAGTACTTTGGTCTGCGTTGTGTTCGCCCGCCATTTTGATAAACACCTATTCTACACCGCAAAATGTTCGACATGTATTCCGGAAAAGTGTTATATAGTAACTTAGTATGTGACCGTAACTTAAGAATGCAGTGAATACAACGTTATATATTGGTCGTTTTTTTATTCAATCTCGATTTTTTATGCACTAATTAATTCAAACAAGAAAATTAAATAATAACGGGTTTAGAATTCAGCTTCAACACCATATTTAGCGTCTATTAGACACTTCCGGTTAGAATATCGTAAATACCGGTATTGGAAAAATATATTGCGAGATATTATCGTTGGGTTTAATATTGCAACATACCGATATATCGATAATATTGCACACCCCTATCAGATAAACAATAAAGCTGTTTTAAATTAACTCAGGTAGAAATATATCAACGATAGTGTAAACCTTACAAATAATCATGACTGAAACTCTGACACGATGTTTTATCATTTAGACAGTAAACAGTTAACATGAAATAGATGAGATGTTTCTGATACACAAAATAGAACCGTTTTAACAAGAGCTTGGACTTTGGGTAGTACGTGCCAAACTACGATTTGATGAAGGCGGGGTCTACTCATGGTTAACTGTCCAGTCATTGCCTAATAGATATGAATACTTTGAACGCAATGACACTCGTCCGACTTCATCCAGGGATGTATATTTCGTTGACACAGCGTCAATTCACACAGCAGAGCAGATCTTGGCAAACAACTTTCCGGTTTGACAGTCTATGAATATTAATGAGCTTCTCTTAGCGAATTAGAAGAAACGAGGTCAATTATTTGAAAGCTTGTTTTGATGAGCAAACTAGATAGTAACATCCCACCGAAAGTCCAAGCTCTTGTTAAAACGGTTCTAATACAACTATGAACTTACACTGTGGTCAGCAGCGGGTATCTAACAATAATAATACACGAATACAAAACGTTGCAGACCGCAACCATGCGGTTGACATAAACCGGAAACAGAAGAGTTCTCAAACTACGGAAGCCGAGACAGAACACCATAACTCATTACATATTCCGCGGCAAACTGCTATCATGGGCTTTTGAGTGACAATGACTACACTAGACCATGGAATCAGGGGTTTCTGGTCAACCCTGTCAATTTATCTACTTTTGATCTTATGTGTAGACATGTTTAGCATCTTGTTGTATCCTTAATTGTTTGCATATTTTTGTTCTGTGTCATATAAATTGTTAAACTTTGAGCTGAACATTGAAGACAGGGGCTTCTTGTTTAGCGCTAACATCTATTAACTTATTTGCGATTTTATAAATCACTGAACTTTGAAGCCAGGGGCTTCCTGTTCAGGTTTATTTGTGTTCTTTCAAAATATTTTTGATTTCAATCTGTCTCTGATAATACCATGTGATCTCACAATTATATTTGCAACTGCTTATTATTTGCTAAGTGCTTAATTATAATTTCAACAAAGTTCGACTCAATATTTTTAAAATTGTAAATCTTTCTTAAACGTATATATGAGAACAAAATATAAAAGTTCTGATCATGATCGATATGAATTAATTTTGTAAATTAATATAACAAATGTAACATGAAAGGTATAACATCTTCCCAAGGTTAAAAATTTCAAGAAAATGTATGATACAACGAAACATAAAGCAGAAACTGTCACTATTGCTTTACCATAATAACAATTAACATATTATTTAATACATTCGATACTGTAAACAGAAAAAAAATTACGAGAGTATTCTATTTGGATTCGAACGTTGAACCCTGATATGAAAATACAAGAGCGTACCCACCACGCTACTCTAACAGAGCTACCCGTACAGTAAAAATTCGAAGGTAGAGCACTACCCGTACAGAATAAAAATATCAACACTTATGACATATGACAATATATCTTTCTTTTAACACACACAGATACCCATAACTAAGTTGAGATATCCTCCCTAAGAACATTAATAACACCGTGCCGGATAATCATGACAGTGCCAAGGTGGCATTTTTGCACCCGTCTAAGGTGCATGTATCGAAAAATTCAAATGTCATATGATACACCATTGCTTAAAGAGTTTATACCCACTTTTGTAATTGATGTATCTTACCTGTCAGGTGAGATATTTACCTTTAAAAAATAAAGTCCTACAGGAAAATAATTTTTCCCATAGGAAAAACAATTTTCCAATAGGATCTGTACAATTTTCTACCGGAATAAAAGAACTTCCTATAAGAAATTGAATTCCGATAGGATTTGAACAGAACTCTCAAAGGATTTTAAAATCCGATACGAAATCTTAATCTTAAGGAAAAATACCTGTCTGAATTAAATTCCTGTAGGAAATACTTTAGTCCTATAGGAAATATAATTCCTGTGGGATTTTTTAGAAAATCTTTCAGAATTTTCAGTATTTCCTGTAGAAAAACTATTTCTATGGGAATTAGTATTTTCCTATGGTATATTTATTTCTAAAGGTAAATATCTCACCTGTTGGGAAGAGAGCTAGAGATACATTATTTAATGTTTTACATAAGGTATGTCCGAATTTCGTGGTCGATCCGTTTTTGACCCAATACTTAACAGAGCTGCGGAGTGAAAAATAAGTACTGGAACTGATGATATGTAATTATCCTCAGTGATGTCACGTAATTGAGCGCAGCAGCGGGGTTCTTTTCATGCCAGATTCGTAGGGATAGACGATGGATTTAAAGAGAAGGTACAAGTGGGGTAATGCTGATATTTTCCCACCCACCTATTTTGTATGACATTCATTCCGTAGCTCAATCCATTTTTGACCCAATACTTAACACAGCTGGGGGGTGAAAAATAAGATATGTAATGAGCAATGGGCTATCATTTGGTATATATGAAATTTATGAAACTGCATCTTAAGCGGGTGCAAAAATGCCACCTTGGTACTGGCATAATTATCCGACAGTGTTTAATATCTTTTCTCAAATTAATGTTCAACGGTCTAACTTATGTGCAATATGCATTTCATTTTTGTAGTTTGAACCTAGAAGTAAACAAAATGTTTACAAGATGTTTACGGTGCAAACTATCTGAACTGATATTGTAACAAATCAAACACAATCCTGCTAATGGAGTTCCTTGAGGCATACCTGCAATGGAAGAGGAAAATATCACATTGGTCTTTATTCACCAAGTTGTTTAATTTATTATTTGTCATCTCGTTTAGGAATGCTTCAAAAAATACATATGAATTGTAAAAGAATTCAAATAAAAAATATTGCAGTTTGAAGTCCTTAAGAAAATAAGTTTTTGTATCACGTATGAAAAGCGTGAAAAGAAATTGATCGTAGATCTTACACCCATAAACATTGTGACTGTTCCAATAGCTTACTACCTTGACCGTATGAACGTACAGAACCCGCGTTTTAAAAGAAAAAATATACGAAGGAAATACAATATTCCTAAGAAATTAAATACTTACATTCCACGTAAGCACTATATCGATCCTGACCGCCACATTCACCGTCCTCGAAAGAAGAAGATGAGCAGGTTATGTTACATTTGTCACTCTGGTCAAGGTTATTAAAAAACTATCTGATGCGTTGCAAAAACAATTTTCAATTCAATTCAATTCACTTATTCTCTCAAAACCATATAAATGATACAGGAGGTGCAAGACTTATAAACATATTTACATATATACAAACAGTCTGGATGAGCAGAGCTGGCATATTTTGCTTGTGGAGAACATATCTCATAAATTTCAGTTTTTTAAAAAAAAATACAGAGGTGGCATTTGACAATAAATTACAGAACTTTAGGGTATTCGGTTGGACATAATATTTTCTTTCTAAACCATCTTTTCGAATTGAAGATAATACGTTACATTCTAACAGATAATGAAACTCGTCCCCAATTTTATTATTATTACACAAACTGCGAACTCTTTCGTGACGTTGTAAATTATTCCACCTCAAACCTCTACAGGGAGATGGTGATTGCTTGTTCTAAATTTCACAAGAATATTTCTTAATTTTCTTGGTATTGCATTCAAGTATTCTTCACATTCAAGCTTTGTTATAAACATTCTGAAAGTGGTTCCTTTACTGGAGTTGTTGATATCACTGTTCCCTTTTTTTATAAAAACTGATCTTTAAGTTTTTGATTAATTGAAGCGCTTATCCATTTGACACTGTAAAACTTTTGATCCATCCAAATATTACTTATTCCTGTTGTGTTAAAAATATTATATATTCATGATATCCATGGGTTGGTGGTGTGGTTGTTTGGAACATTATTGTACATATGCATATAAATAATTCTACTTAATTTGTTATCATTTCCGTGTATCAATCTTTCTGAAAACGATATCATTCTTGTAAAAATACGTACATTAAAAAGGGATAACGTCCAGTTTCTCCTTATACCATAAACTTTGGAGTACAAGATTTAAGGTTTAAAATATATTTTAGAAAAACGTAAATGTAAACGTTCAATTAAATCAACATTTTCGAAACCCATTATTTCACTTCCATACATCAGGACAGGACTTACAACTTTGTCAAATAAATCAATTTGACAGTCAAAAGGTCGTACATTGCTTTTTGTGCTTGGTCACAAAGATTTGTTTTTTTCCCTTACAGAATGACCCTGATCCTAAAAATAAAATACCCAGATTGTTGAATTCTAAGACTTTGACAATTTTTATATCTTCGCCATTAAATTTAAATGCATGTTTATGTGTGACCTTGGCACTACAATTAAAAAATTCAGATGACATACCGTATGCCCTTATTTTTGATTTAATAAATTTCTAAACAGTTTCTGAAAATGCTAGTAAAGTGCTAGTAAAAAGTTTCCCCAGGCAGCTTTTAAGGGTAATCGGATGATAATTCTCAGGTTGTAATGGGTCTCATGTTTTTATAAATTGGTTCTACAATACCTATTAACCATTCTTCCGGCACTATTCCAGAGTCGTACATGTATATTAGATTAAACAGTGTCTCTTATATAGGTAAGAAAATTGAAATGAAAGCACTAATATGTTCATTGACAATGCAATCTCTTCCGGATAATTTATTATTTTTAAGTTCTTACAAGGATGATAAAATTTCGTTTTGCGTTATTGGACAATCAAGTATTTCATTATATCCGTTCTGTTGTGTCTCGGCAGCGTTGGTTGTACGAGTGTCCCCTGTATCGACATCTTTAAGATTTTTTAAAAAGTTATAAAAAAATAGCTGCAGAGTCGTTGTTTTTGTTGTGGCTATTTAATATTTTCCAGTATTCTTTAGTATTATTCGTACGCAAGTTTTTTCACTTATTAGAAAGCTCATTTCTGAAGTGCTTAATTGATTCATCCATGACATTTTTTATAATTTCTGCTCGCTGTTTTCAGGTTCTTTTTGGAATCTGCAGTTTTAATTCTACTGTGTATGCGTTTATTTATGTGAAAACTTCCTCGCCGCTCTACATTTACTATTAACGATCTCCGATCCTCAGCAATGTTCGATAACTCTAAATTATTCGGATTTCTTTTATTTGTACCATAAATCTGACTTTTATACAGACAATTTTAATTAGTATTCAGTTGCTAGTATAACCGTCAGTCACACAACTACATGTTTGGGATAGTGGATCCACGGAGCACTCCCACTTATATACATGTTGGTAAAGATTTCGAGCCACCGATCCACGGGTACTTTTTTTAAACTCATCTTGTTTCTTTATTCCATTACATGTACATGTATATCCATCGTAAGCAAATTTGCAATAACTTTGTAAAATGCATGGATACCATCCAAACATTTCATTCTATTTCATTTTATTTATAAAGGTTGAAAGAAAAATATCATTTTTTATGATGAAAAAAATACCTTGAGGCTGAGGATCGGAGAACCTTAAACCAAGGTTTTTCGTATTTTTTTCTTTGAGTGATTTTTAGCGTGTTTAACCCCAAAGGCGTCCTTTGATACACTAAAAAAGACATCTCAAAGTTTTGACATAACGTTGTTTAAAATATCTTTATCCACCCCGTTTTCTATTACATTTTGAAGTTCGCCTTCTATATTTTGAATATTAGAATTATATCTCTCCATAATATTACAATAAACGTCTGCCTTGTTAGCACACCATAGTTTCATACTCGACTGATCCCGAGTGTTTACCTGAGAGTGTATATTGTTACGTGGGACACTTAGTACCGTTATGCCAAATCTTAAGGGGTTGTGCATCAGAGTAAAGGTTACAAAAATCTAAGATTTTAAAAATTTTAAAAATTAAGAAAGGAATGTGTACTTGAATTATTTAATGAGATTTGGGAACATCTTGAGCCAAAACAAACGAAGGTTTCATCAATATCACCTCTTAATCAACTACTGATAGCTTTACGGTTTTACGGAACTGGGTGCTTCCTCCGAGTTTCTGGAGATCTATTTGGAGTTCACGAAAGTTCAGCTTCTCGCATTGTGAAGAGAGTAACATCTGCACTGGCATCGCTTTACAAGAATTATGTAGGTTTTCCATCGGGAAATAAACTGAAATCCAATTGGTTTTATGAACCATAGTGGTATTCCGGGAGTAGTGGGTGCAATAGACTGTACCCATATCCCAGTACAATCACCTGGAGTTGACATGGCAGAGCTGTTTCGAAACAGGAAAGGATTTTTCTCCATCAATGTGTATTGTGCAAGCAATCTGTGACATTGATTTAATGCTGACAAATATGGTTGCAAGATGGCCAAGAAGTACGCACGACAGTCGGATTTTCGAGAATAGTAGTGACTGTGCTCGTTTCGAAAGAAGAAATATTCCTTGGATTTTGATTGGAGACAATGGATACCCTCTCATGTCTTATTTAATAACACCCCTTCTTACTTGCCGGACACCACAGGAGAGGCGCTTTAATTTTGCGTTGAGTAACAGTAGAGTTAAAATTGAAAATGTATTAGGCATTCGGAAAATACGCTTTCCTTGTCTTCGTAACCAATTAAGATTCAAGATTTTCTCAACCTTGCACATTATTATTGCTTGTGCAGTATTGTACAATATTGCCAGGAAAGCTGCCATCCCGGTACCAGATGATGACTACGAAGGAGATATTGCAGTTCCAGTTCCGGTACTACCAAATGCAAACCAAGAAGGACAAGCTTTGAGAGCAGTTTTAATACGACATTTTCAGTAAAAAAAAGAAACAAGTAAGTTTAATTCATTGTAAATTGATTTTGTTTTAATCTCATGTCTTTAATGTACGCTTTATATTTGCTTATATGCAAAATAATAATCATTGAGCATATGGCTGCAAGAAATATCTACTGTTGTTTGAAACTGTACCCAGGGGTTTCCCACATGTACTGGTTTGAGGTACAGGCAAATCACGTTCACTTAATATTATTTCTTTCTCTAGTTTCTGTTTCTTTAATTTTAAAATGTGGAGGATTGTCATCTTCTTACTATGTTCTATTTCTGCCATTTTCAGGAGCCTATTCTTGACGTCTTGATCCAGAAACTCTGGATGCTGTTTTTGGCTGTTAAACTGACTCTTCTGACATTCTCGGCGCTATCTCCTGAATTGTGTTGGTGGTCAATATCTGTGAACAGAAGCATTAATTGTAATTATTATGAGTAAATAAATGATATTATAATATTGATATAATGGTTTTGTCAAATTAAAAACAATAAAGCATGCACACCGTAAATTACTCATGAAACGCGAGGAATTAATAACACTGTAAAATCGATAAATTCTATTTTTCATATTTTAAAACACTTTTATTTTTAGAAGCATTGACGGAAATATTGAGATTGCGGTATTAACTACATGCACATGTTTAAAATATAAGAAATTTACCATGCATACATGTATGCAAAGAAATTTGAATCAAAATTTTTTAATGCAAAAATATTGCAAAATTTACCTCGTCGTTATCATCTGAATCTTCATGGTCATCATCTGGTTCATCCCCATGGAGACTTGCATCATCGTCGTACTGATTTTGCAAGCTATAAATTAGCTGCAGAAGCATTTCCGAAATTGTGCTGGTAAATTTAAGCTTTTCCCAGCTGGTCCTCCAACTGTCTTCTTCTTCTCTCTCCTCTCCTTAGCAACAGCATACTTTGTTCTGGCTTTTAGATTTTCCATAAAGATTTTAACTGGGTTATGGTTCTCTTCTTCACGCCGTGTCTTGAATTAAATTCTTTTTCAATATTTGTGTATTCTGTGTTCTTCTTACTAACTATTCTGCAATCATTCTGCTTGTTTTCTATGATATCTTTCCTAGCATGAATAAGTTCTAACAAAGTTCAGAAAAATTTGCTGACTTCTGTCTTGTTGCCATTGTTTTCAATGAATGAGAAAAGCTTAAGCCGTAATCAGGTAAGGTAGACTTGAGTCACAGGTTTGCAACCCAACTACTTCTCACATGAGTACAGCTTAAGCCAAGTTTAAGACAGGGTT
The DNA here is from genome assembly GCA_016163765.1 of Magallana hongkongensis. Taxonomy (NCBI): domain Eukaryota; kingdom Metazoa; phylum Mollusca; class Bivalvia; order Ostreida; family Ostreidae; genus Magallana; species Magallana hongkongensis. The sequence continues at coordinate 13,147,700 of WFKH01011801.1, forward strand.
ACCTGATCCTCAGATCACCTGTTAAATCAAGGTTACCTGAGCTACAGGTGTGCAAACATGCCAAACATGTTTCTATATAGGCACACTGCATAAGGGTGTAAATACTAAATACTTCTCACTGAGTTTCAGACGCAGGTCGAAGGTTGGATAAATTCACGAAAAATTCACTAAGTTTTTCAAAATATCAGAAATTTAGAGTACTAAAGTGTCTAATAAATACATACAACATATACATATATAGATAGATGGTTGTCAGAATCTATCTTGGTGCTCTTTACTGTAAACTCTCGGAGCTAGCTTTCCGCACGTCCGCTCTGCTCGATCGTCCACCGGTGTAAAGCAGAATAATGACCCCTGTAGAATAATGACCGGGGGTCGTTTTTCGAGTGTCATTCTCATAAAAATGAGCACACTCTATATGAAGAAAAGTGACCCCTGTAGAATAATGACCCCCTTCTAAATTTAATTTTTTTCATTATAATTTCTTGTTATTTGTGAAATAGTCTTTAATATATTGCCATTTGTATTGCAGTAAACAGAAAGTAACAGAAATTATAATTCATATTGAAATAAATTCAAAGTGAAAGAAGGGGTATATTTTAGAAACTAAAAACCCTTCCGTTATAACAAGATATTGACATATTGTACCGAGGTATAGTTCTCATCTTAACGAGTTACATGTATCTCATTATTACGAGCGAAAAAACATCAAAATTATTTCGAGATACAAGTCACTCTATAACGAAATTCTGTTTATTTGCGATGAAAGAGTAGACTTTTTATTGTTCATGAATTATACTTGCATATAATTTTCTACTTCTACTGCGTATGCAAGTGCAGCACCAAGAATTAATGGTTAAAGAAAAATTATTAAAAGTTTACTCCATTGTTAGGAATTATTACTCGAATGATCAATCTATCAAATCTTAAGCTCTAAAATACCTTGTTCGCACTCAAAACAAATTTTTTCAGTTTCACTTAAAAAACCCCCATAAAATTCAAAATCATAAAATAATTCAAAGCCGATATTGGTCTCTGTTTTGTGAAATCAAATATCAAAAAAAAGATTCTTTATCTATCCAATAAATAAAATATTGGTGTGTCGAGGAGCCTTGAATCGAAATATTAAGAGAGATCAATAGTCTAGCCATTTTTTGACTATTTTTAAAACTCTTAAGAAGAGTTCTATATAATGACTGATAAATTTTAAAGCTAAAATTTAGGTTTAAGGCAGATCTGATGGTTAATTTGTTGACCACCTAGCCTCATTAAGAACTCTGTGTAATGTAACACACTATACTGTAGTCCTTTCCTACACGGTGATCACAGATGCACTGTATTTACTTTAACATAAAATTGCTTTGAAACTTTGTTTACCTAAAGAATAAAATCTTAAATAAGAACAACATATAAATGCTTTTTTTTTTTTACTTTTTAATTTATTCGATCAGTGTTTATTATCTATTAAAGATAAAATATTATTGTCAGGTACTCTTCACACAATTGCTGTAAAAATTATAGTTCTATTCATGATCAGCAAATACAACATTACAACACATTTTTAGAATATCGTTGTATATGTAATACGTAGAAAAAACAATATTAACGTCACAAGATTTTAAAAAATCACTTTTCACCCAGAAATGTAAATAAGAAGTATTCATATTCCTACGCTACCTGCCTCTTCAGTCTTTTTCACGAAAATATAGGTCATTCTTCGATTCACAATCTTTTCACCAATGAATATTGCTTATATTATTACAACAATTATATTACTCTGAAGATTATTGTTCGTTAATTATTACACAATCTCCTCTGATAGAGAATGTTAATTATTCATTGTGTATGAAAGTGTTTTTCTTTTATTTTCTTTAATTACGGAATAGTTATGCAACACCTGCACAGATTTCTGATCACGCTCGTATAGACCTGGGGCTCGTAACATAAAGCATGCTAAGATTTTTTGACTTAAGTAGGGTCATAAGTAGGACTTAGGCGGAATCTTAGGACCTACATAAGTCATACTTAAGTATGTCTTATACCGTAACATAAAACAAACTTAGCAATGTCTTAGATAAGTCATGCTTATGTTAAAAATAAAAAGGAATTGTTCAGTTCTTATATCGAATTTGAATGTATTGGTAATAAATCATTGTCTTGGGTTAATGTCTTGTTTATTTATAGATACAAGCGCTTGATATCTTTCATATTAGATGGGGAAGAAGTAAATGTGCAGACACAAAATTCAAGGTGGCGTAATTATATATATGTACCTAACATATTAAAAAAGCTCAAAGCGATGGATCTCAGACAATGTATTTAGTCTATTGTTGTTACTTCTTTGTTTTGACGAATATTCACTAGTTTAGTCGTTCTCGAAGACTGCCTGTGGCGTAATATCGCGATGCCGTTAGAACTTGATTATTGTAATGGATTTTTTTTTTATCTTTTGTTCTGCATCTTACCTCCCCAATACGGCAATTCACATACTCTGTGTATAATTTCTTCATTAAATCGATATCCTGAAATGAGGCAATTGTCGTCTTTAAAATCACTGAGGGTTTTTCCGTCTTTAAATGCCTTTTTTTAAATTTTCAATTTTTTTCAAGTTTCGCGAGTTTACATATATAGTTACTTCTTGTAAACTGACCATTACGTGTTTACAACCTATTCAGCAGTCCATTTGCATACTACATGAAAAATGTTTAGGTCATATTATGACCACTGTTAATATCTATATCAATTAAACCCAAAGTTTGATATTGGTAAATATTAAGATATTAATTTTGTGTAAATTATGTGATTAATATACTGTATGCAAATACCTAATTGCAATAATTGACAATAACACTTCTTAATGTGTGTAAACAAATTTTAAGATAATCTTAAGTCACCTCTACCGGCCGCCTAAATTTTGGGTAAATTGTCCTAGCTAAGCACTCTTCTAGTTACGGACTTAACTCTAAGATGTACCTAAGTCCTACTTAAGCACCGTCATAGACTTAAGTACCCTTTATGTTACGAGCCCCTGGGCTATTTGTTGCGGATGCAAATGCAAAAGTCGCGACAAAATATAGTTCAGCAAGCTTTGCATAAAGTTTGTAAATCAAATATCATTTTCAAATAATAAAGCTATATGAAATGTTGTTAAATATTATTCATGGTAAAGTAACAAGTACAGCTCAGCAGATTTCTAGTTTTCTACGCTAGTGCAGCGTCATTTCCCATCATATGTGGTGAGAGAAGAGACCTAACTGTTAATAATCAATTTGTGTCAATGAAAGTGTGTTTGCTACGGATATGAACAACTATATTCAGCGATTTCTCAACAAGTTCGGTGTTGTTAACTTCAAAACCAGCTGAGCAGAGTGAAAATTCAAGTAATTTAAAAGTCAAATATATTGGATATGGGGTATCATGTAAGAATATCTATTCCTGTTTACGGCGGGGGTCATTTTTCTATGGGAGCCATTTCACTTCATGTTTAACATGAAGAAAAATGACCCCTGGGTCTTTTTTCTTTAAAAAAAATCCAATTATTCTACAGCTGGGGGATCGTTATTCGATCTACGTCGAAAAATGACCCCCGGTCATTATTCTACGGGGGTCATTATTCTTCTTTAAACCGTTTTTTTTTTCATTACCTACCTGTCCCCGCCGTGGTGCAATCATTGATTAGCTTGTGTCGTTAACAAATTAAAGTTATCTCTCCGAAAATAATTATGAATTTTAGAGCAAAGTAATTAAAACAACAGGTCTATCATTGTAAAACAATGTTATTTCCTGAGAAGACACGTGAAAGTTCATTATCTACGAAATCGGCTACAGTACCTCCCTGTTAAAAAGGGGTTGGGTCTTCATCTTATTAATTGATAACCCCTACCTCATGATTTGAACAAATTTGAATCTACAGTGCCTGAACATGCCTCCACACAAGTTTCAGCTTATCTGGAAAAATTGTTTGTGAGAAGAAGATTTATATATTTTTTTCTTTATTTTTCTTATAAAAATTTTTACCTCCTAACCTCGAGGATTGTAATTAGAACAAACTTTAATTTACAGTGCCTAAGAATGCTTCCACACAAGTTTCAGTTTCTGGCCAATTGGTTTTTGAAAAGATTTCTAAAGATTTTTTTCTATTTATTTCTAAATAAAAATTCATCCCCCATTGTGGCTCCTAACTACCCCCGGTTATATTAATTAGAACAAACTTGAACTTACACTACTTGATAAATCAGAATGCTTCCAAGTTTTCGATATTTTGGCCAAGTGCTGTTTGAGAGTAAGATTTTTTAAAAACTGCCAACAAGTTTTCAAGTATTCCTAATTATCTCCCTTTTGAAGAGTGTATGGCCTTTCATTTAAAAAAAAATACCCTCGAATCACCTTCACCAAAGGATACTTTCTGCCAAGTTTGTTTGAAATTGGCCCAGTGGTTCTGGAAAAGAAGTCGATAATTTAAAACGTTTACAAACAGACAGACGGAGAGACGGACGGACGACGGACAACTGGTGATCAGAAAAGCACAAGTGAGTTTAAGAGAATGGAATACTGTTTGCATTATTTAACTCTTTGTTATTTCATTGAAACATTTAATAATTAGATTAAATAAAGAAGTAATTGATTAACTATTTATGATATTATAATATTTTATGTAGCATTTTGAATTAATAAGTATAAATTTCGGTGTAGAATAAATAATAAAGTAGAGAAACCAGATAAACAAAAGATATTTTCAACAAATATGAATACTTATGTTTGGAATAACCCAAATTAGGTCATCTCAAAATAGATATTTTAAACGTTCGTTAGAGAATATGTATAACTACTATAATAATTGTATAACATTATGACATGTATCGCTTCATTGCCATTAAGCTATGTATAAGAAAAAAAAAACAAGTTCAAAACAAAATAAACTGGGTCGTAAAAAAGCATGTATATTACATGTAATAAGATCTATTAATAAGAAGACACAATCATTACCAAAACATTTTAAAGTCAGGTTTAAACAACTAATTTTGACCTTAGATATGTATTGTAGTTATGGTTACACTGCGTCTACAGATGAAGAGTAACTCTGCTTTATGAAGCAACTGATCAAGCGCTTAATGCATATTTCAAAAAGAACAGACGGTTTACGTTAACAATCTTTTCTTTGACTTGACTGGTAGCAAAAGTCATAGTCCGGATTGGTAATTGATTGGCAAGTGCTGTCCAAAGACGCTGCAGTGCTATAGTACTCGTTATCACGTTCTGGAGTAGAGTTCCTGCTTTTTCTAACTGTAGAATAAGAAACATCTTCCAGCTGAGTAGACGTTGCATATCTTTCATTTTCCATTTCTGATACAACTTGTTTTGGACGACTGGAATGTAAGTGGTCATACTCTCCTTCTTCGTTTTCCATATATATATATTATCGTTTCGGACATCATTCGTTGTAGTTGTAGTTGTGAAGACGACATCATTTTGTGTCCGGTTGGTTCCAGATACAAGCATCATATCAGTATAGGTATTATTGACTGTCTGGGACGATTGAGGTTGATGAAGAGCAATCTGGGAATCAAGATGCTTCCTGACACAAAAAGTCGGATGCCATGTAATAACCACGTTAAACGAAAGTCCAGAAGGCCAATTCAAAATTCGTAATACGAGATTCGAAGTACGTGATTCGAGATTTGATATCCTAATTAACCAACCAAGAGAAAGAGATTTATGGAAGTCAAATTCAAATCATATTTAAAACATAGATGGTAATAAAGCCGTTTAAAAGAGAGAGGGTAGCTAGGGAATGGCAGACATACTTAAAAAAATTTCTTATCCATGAGAGGGTTTAGTGGATATTCATGATGTTTGATAACAAAGATGTGGTTTTCAAAAAATATTCGTAGATAGGTTGTTTCAATGATCCAATTTTTTTTTGTGGGGGGGGGGGGGGGGGTGGGGGTGGATGGCCAATTTCTGTAAAATAAGCAAATGGAGCGCAAATCCACGATAAATTGTAAGATGATGAGTAAAACACGTAAACAAAGAAAACATAAAAATAGAGCAATTTTGATTATTTATGTTAAAATGTGATACACGTAAGTGTATGAAGGAAGCAACCTTTGCCACCATCGTCTATGCATTTCCTACATAAATTATGTTACATGGATTTGATATAGATTTATTAGGACTGACCGTCCACATTTGTCTGTTTTGTTTTATATTAATTTTGTAATACTGTTATAAGACGTACGTCTTCAGCAATAAAGAAATTAAATTGATATGCATGTCTATACATTCGATTCTTTCCCGTTGATAGAATGAAATACAACAAACTGAAACAAAAAAGTTTAAAATTACATCCAATCAAATTTTAAAGTTTTATTGTATTTTACACATGAAATTTGGCACAGTGAACAAAACCGGCACCCCATGACAACTGCCTTTTATCGTATTCTTCTATATTGAAAAAAAATCCCAAAAGTTTGACTCATAATTGGGTGTTTACTTGAGATGATGGATCTTAAATTTTTTGGGGGGATAAATCAATATGTTGTGGTAATATTTAAATGATCAGTTTATCATAATATGGTTTACAAAACAAACGATAAGTACTGCCTATTGTCATTACCATCCGGTTGATGGTTTTTATTTAGATTAATGAAAACATATTCAAATAATAATCTCTATGCGCGGATTAAGAGGGAGAGTCGGGGGGGGGGGGGGGGGGGGGGCGCCCCCCCCCCCCCCCGAAAATCCAACAAAAAAATCCCAAAAAAAGGCCCCGGACCCCCCTTGCCCCATGGGAAAGAAAATTACCCCCCCCCCCCCGGAAAAATGTCTTAATCCCCGTAAATTTTTCTCTACAAGTATCGCATTTTTACACTACAGGGGTGAATAAACCCCGGGTTTCGATATATTAAGGGTGAAATATACCCGGGTTAAAACGCATCATAAGGGAGTACACACAGGGCGAGCAAAATCACTCAGATTCGCGAAACACAGGTGTATTCTAACTAACCTAATTATATATTCTGTGTAAAAAAATCATTAAAAAAATCATATAGCAAGGGATAATATAACATTATTTGTAGGTAAGAGCATGTACGGATTATCTTTATTTAGAAAAGTTTTATGTCGCTAGGATACAGGTTTTCAGAGCCATGATTTAATTGGTTAATTTAGATATTAAATCTCGAATCTGTGCTTTCGTACGTTTATGAGTACCAATCAATGTCAAGTATATGCACCATCACATATTCATGATAATTTAATACATAACAATTAGATACAACTATAAGGCCACCTCGCTCACCTTTATCACCAATATCCATAATAAAACCTGCTTAATGGAGTCATATACAAAATATATGGACAATGTATTAAAATAGATCCCGTATAAAAAAGATTTTCAAATTTAATTTTTTTTCCTATGTAAAATCTGACGCCCGACCCTCCCCCTGGGATCATGATTTTAACAAATTTGAATCTACCCTACCTGAAGTTGCTTCCACATTTCAGATTTATTGGCCTATTGGTTTTTGAGAAGAAGATTTTAAAAGATTTTTTTGTCTTTACATTCCTTTGTAAAAATTCGACCCCCATTGTGGCCCAACTCTCCCCCGCGCGATCATGATTTGAACAAACTTAAATTTACCCTACCTATGGTTGCTTCCACACAAGTTACAGCTTTTCTTGTCTATTGTTTTGTAAAGATGATTTTTAAAAAGATTGTCTTCTATATATTCCTTGTAAAAAATTGACACCCACCATTGCAGCCACACTTTCAGTTACCTACCTATTGGGATCATGATAAGAACAAACGTGAATCTACACTACCTAAGGATGATTCCACAAAAGTTACAGCTTTCCTGGCCAATTGGTTTTTGATAAAGATTTTTAAAGATTTTTCTCTACATATTCCTTTGTAAAAATTCAATCCCCAGTTGAGGCCCAACCCAACCCCCAGCGATCATGATTTGAACAAACTTGAATCTACTCTACCTGAGGATGCTTCCACACAAGTTACAGATTTTCTGGCCTATTGATTTTGAGAAGAAGATTCTTCAAGATTTTTTTCTATATATTCCTATGTAAAAATTTGAACCCCTCCCCATTGTTGCCCAACCCCGGGGATCATGATTTGAACAAATTAAATTGAATCTACACTACCTAAGGGTGCTTCCACACAAGTTACAGCTTTTTTGGCCTATTGTTTTTTAGAAGATGATTTTTAAAAAGATTTTTCTCTATATATTCCTATGTAAAAATTCGAACCCCTCCCCCATTGTGGCCCAACCTTACCTCCGGGGATCATGATTTGAAAAAAAAACGTGTATCTACACTTCCTGAGAATGCTTTCACACAAGTTAAAGCATTTCTGGTCGATTGGTTTTTAAGAAGAAGATTGTTAAAGATTTTTCTCTTCAAATTTCTATGCAAAAAGGATCACTTGTATATAACAAAAGAATTGACCTATATGGGAGATCGATTTCCCGGAAAAAATCACTTTTAAAAATCAAAAATCATTTGATATTTTCTACTGTACATATTTCTAAATTTTTCGAATTTTCATTTAGAACCTAGCATATTGCGCTTGTAATTCTAAAATTAACCGTCAAAGTTGGCTAACACATCATTTTTTCAGTAAAACGGTCTATTTCTGCATGAATTTTGGCCTAGAAATCCATCAGGACAGGCCTGCCTCTAAAAAAACTAAGATATTTTGATAGGTTTTGATCATAGGAATAAATTAAGATAGAATTTTTTTTAGGAGCACCCCTGCCCTGAGGTCGAAATTTGCAAAAAATCTACAAGTTTTTAAAAAACTTATTTGTATTATACGTGTTACACCTGTAAGGTTTGTGACTTACCGCATATCTAAAGGTTTTATGTATCCTGGTTCGATTTCCCATGTTAGCATGATTTTTCTTTTGTTAAAATTATCGGTTTGTATAAACACCTTTTTATTTTTTTATACAGGATTGTGCATTTTGTATTTTACTCCGATTTTCTTCCTTTAATGCACGTTTGCTCTTCAAATTGAAGACATTTATGAAAAAGTATGTACTGAACCGTAACTATACCTGTGTGAAAGCACGCTTTGTTTGAGGACAAGAATCATTCACTCTGTTTTACTCGAGACATGTGCCACGTAAAAAAATCATGCCGAGCAAAAACTGTTGCGTTTGCCTTTCCAGAACATCAATAGGAAATGGTACAATTGTGGGAGAAGTACTGCAAAGTAAATGCAGTTCGTTCTTTGCAAAGAACGTGTGCATTGGTGACATTTTATGCCAAAAATGCAGGAGGAAGGTTTATAGATTAGAAAAAAATCGAGGTGGGTCAGTTAGAGTTTTCCGTCCCCTTGCCATCCCGGCATCAGGTACGTCCCTTTATACAAAAGATGCAACTGTTAATACTTAAATTTCATTTTTTTTTTATAATTTGAATGTCTTACACCAATGACATTTTTCGAAATTAAATGTATCATCTCCAAAGAAATGAATTGTAAAAGGACGTATATACACTAACGGGATTAGCAACTTCATTACCGCCATGTTTACATTTACTTCCGAAAATATCGTGCACTTTTTAAAAAAATACGCAAATTTTGCGTTATCCTCCCACATTAAGGACCACATCGCGTAATACATCCGTACCAACGAGAGACATTAATATAAGAACTTGCTTGTCAATCGTTGTGAAATAAATATTAAGTTCAAATAAAAAAAAATGTAAAATTTGCTTCTGATTAAAGCAAATGAATGTGTTCTTGTTGATACAGATCTGTTTCGTAAATTTTGAATTACTATGTTCAAAACTGAATGAGATATATGGAAAATAAATACCCGATTTTCATTGTGGACACGGCATATGTGAGCATTTAATCATTGTAATCCTATACGGGAATGAAGTAAAATAACACATTCCTTATTTTTTAAAGGATATTGCGTTAATATTTTCAATAGAATAAAAGGAAATTGATGCATAAAACGACCTTTGAAATCGCGTCACGCGAGACTTTCAGTAGTTGCTAATATGTCCCTGGTTGTAAATAAACGCATATAAAGTACATGTGGCGTATTATAGAAAGTAAACTGAAAATAAAATTTAAAGATAATAAAGTAAAAAAAAAAGCGTGCATAACTCATACTGCTCGGACAGCGACTGTGAAACTTTTTTTCAATCACTATAAATTATGAGAACTAGAAACTAAGTGTACTGTGTATGGCCTAAAATCAAGACGTTGAACGGAAATCGATATGCTTTTTGTAAAGACAGAAACCAATACTGGCCCTATAGGTCAATTCTTTTGTTATATACAAGTGATCCTTTGACCCTCCCCCATTGTGGCTCAACCCTTCTCCCGGGGATCATGATTTGAACAAACTTGAATTGACACTACCAGAGGATGCTTCAATACAAGTTTCAGCTTATCTGGGCAATTGTTTTTTGAGAAGATTTTTGAAAAATACCAACAAATTTTCATTAATTCCTAATTATTAACCCTTGAAAGAGGGCGTGACCCTTCATTTTAACAAACTTGAATCCCATTCACCCAATAATTCTTTGTGCCAAGTTTGGTTGAAATTGACCCAGTGGTTCTGAATGAAAAGTCGAAAATGTTAAAATTTTAAAGACAGACAGATGGACAGGCAGACAGAGGGACGCCGGACAAAAAGTGATAAGAAAAGCTCACTTGAGGTTTCAGCTCAGGTGAGCTAAAAATGGCCAAAGGACTTTGAGTAACAAGAGTTACCATGTATAAACAGTAATCAATACCAATGTAATCATACAAAAGTACTTATTTTAATGGTGTTGGTGTTACTAAATCTTAGAGTCTTCATGCAATTTTTTAGTAAACGAAGGTCGTATACAGATATTATTATACATGTATATATTAGGTATCGATAGGACTCACCCTTTACGCTTTGTTTTGTAGAACCAGAGAAAAAGGACCAGCGAAATCAATGCAGTGACGGCAATCAACAAACCAACAATGGCTCCAACAGTTTCTAAAGAGTATTCAATTCTGATAACAATGTTTGTTAACGGTCAAAACATCAAACACAAACACCCATCCATTATCTATAGAAAAAAAATTTGTCTCGTAAAAAAAATAGAATAAAATAATTTTTTTTCAATGAAAATGCAATATATCATACAAGACATCTATCCTTAAAATTCAAAATATCTGTTAAGATTCTCAATTCTATAATAATTTAAAATTTTTATTCAGTGTACCTCCCTCACCAACCCTCATCTCTATCAGTTAATTAATATAAATGACATAAATTTTGTATTTTTTATAATAACGGATCAAAATCGATTTAAAAGTTGATTTTTTTTATATTGAAGGTATACGTCATGTGGTGATGTTGGTCAGATAAGTAACCATTATAGTGATGACACCGTGAATATAAAACTTGACAAAAATATCGTAAGAAAATCAATAAATAAAAAAACAAAGCAGAATGTCATTACCGGTACTCGACGCCGTTTCTTTGTCAATTGATGCAGGCGAATGAGAGGAATGTTGAAAAGGAATGGACGACGAAACCTCATTAGGATATTTTGAACTGAGTTCAGACAATTGGACTGTAGTGGTCGAGTTGTCTTCAGATGAATGGACTACAGATGTCGAGATTTCTTCAGATGAAAGGACTACAGATGTTATGATGACTTCAGATGATTGGTCCAATGTGGTCGAGGTGACCTCTGATACGTTATAATTAGTGATCATCTCTGTAGATGTTTCATTTGGGTTGACGTGGAAAAACATTTGATTTCCTTCGTGTGGTTAAGTACGAGAATTAGAGCTCGTTTCAAAATACCGTCGATTTTCCCACTTGGTGAGAGTCAAAGTTTACGTCAGCAGCTCGCTAGACTCAGTCGGCCGGTCGCTTCGCCAGCATCAAAGACATGCCGCCGCCACAACAACGCATGGGGTTGAAACAGTGCAATTGCATTAAAAATAGTGTACTGCAGATCGAAAAACAACTATTCTCCTAATATATACTAATATTTGAAATTATTCTTATGTTTGGAATGACTTTATTCAAATATATGTCGAGAGAGAGAGAGAGCGAGTGAGAGAGAGAGAACAATAGCTGGCTAAGCGAAATAGGGCTTCATCATGATTTGAGTTGAGGAATGAGTTGAGTGATTTGAAGATTTTGGTGACGGTGTAGCCAGATTTTCCAAAAAAGGTTCTTTTTTTCTTTTAATAGCACGCTGAATATTTTATGTTGTTAGCTGTTAATTATAGTTGCCACCGATTGTTCTAATTAGAATGCACTATTGAGTATCGACATCTTTCTTGGTTTACCCCTGAACTCCATACAGGTCAGTGAACTACTTACTTGTGTGTAAGCTATGCTGTAACATCTTCGATTTGATTTGAACATATTTTTATTGTACAAAATTACAACAAGTTAAAAAACTTAGACCGCCCTCTACCAATGCAAGTTTATAATACAGTACAAATAATGTATACACAACATGTAAGGTCAACAGATCATATGACAGGTATATATAAAATTTGCAATGGTGTACAAACATCAACTAAATCTTTTTGTGTCTTTGATATATTCTTTGATAAAGAAAATAAATGTTTGTTTTCACTGACAATAATTGCGCTGTCGCCCCAAAGTAGGACATGAGTATTAACAATATTTAGATTTACAATATGGAAAATTTTATTCAACAGAACATTTCTAGCATCTTCAGTGATGAACTATTTTGACTGACCCTTCTCCAATCAGATCGTAGTAGGCGGAGTTAAGACATTTACCGCTCGTGACTTGAATGAGAGAGAGAAGAGAGATAGAGATTAAGGAAGTAAATGTATCGATACAATTCAAAAATGTAAATAATCTGTGACCTACGGTGTTCAGGAAATCAATATATAAAGAACATTGGTCATTAAAGGCATGTATATATGCATGCATGCATTAGATTTATATAGAATTATCGTTAAGATAGCGGCATTTCTTTGATGCTGGCAAAGCGACCCAGCCAGCTCTAATGCGGTCGTACTGCGTGGAAGTGTCGGCGACATGTCTTTGATGCCGGCGAAGCGACGGGCGTCTGGATTTGGCGAGCTGCTGACGAAAACAAGACTGTCACCAAGTGGGAAAATCGACGGTATTTTGAAACGAGCTCTAACAGCGAAAAAGTACTATTTTACAAAATTTATTTCACACGGCAATGATTTATTATGTGTAGTTCAATTGATTTGGAAAATATTTTATTACTCCGTGTAAATATGATGGATAAAAACTTCAATGGATCTGGTCCACACAATGTGTTTCAACTTATCTGGAAACTTTACAGTATGTGGACAAGTAACTTTGCATTCCATTTACGATTTTGTCAAAAGAACGTACGATTTTAATATTATTATCACCGATTTGGTTGGGATTTTCCGATGGCGTCGCGTTTAATTCTATCAGCTACGTCATGCATAAACAATACACGCACCTTAATCACAAACTTCTTTATTGGTGGATTCAGCTTACCGCTGATTGGCTGCTGGTTCAGACTAAATTATGCACGGACAGAGCAACAACATTTCAGAGAATGAAAAATTCACCGGGGTACTCGTGATTGTCGAAATTGAGGTATTTTTCGAAAGTGTAGACTTGTGACAAAACATACATATGGTACATATAGCTGTAGCTCTACGAAGAAATCTTGGGTTAGTAAATATAAAGCTACGTACAGTGCATACGATACTTACGAAAAACTTGCAATATACGGCGCACGAACAATACGCTAGTTTTGAAAAGTTAACATTATATCATACCACATTTTGTGTAAACATTCATCTTTATTCATGGTGATCGGAGGTTCGGAGACAAGAAAAATAACAAAATCTGCCGTAAAATGTTTGGGGATATTTTAGTATATATATTTACACCGAATGCGGTAGGGTAACAGAAGAAGAAACGAATCGGACACTTGCTTAATGAAGACACACATGTACATACTCCATTGCACTTTCCACTCGTCTCGTTCTTTCATATCATCGTTCAATTCGTTTATTGACTGTCGATTGCCGATCGAAAGGTGTAGAAATCGAGGAATTCATATCAATCACTTCGACTGGTAAGTTAGTAGGTAATACATGTACATTATTATATAATACATTTACGGTATATACATGAAATGAGCGCGGAGCCCATGCAACTTTAAAATATTATATTTTGTTTAACGCCGCACTCAGGACCGTAGCTTGAGACTATGGTTTAACACCCGCTTACAGAGAGAGAGAGAGAGAGAGTTTTGCGCAGAATTTAAACGTAGGGGATCATACATGTAGAACTCGATAATGACTCAATATTGGGGAATAATGAACTGTTCTGAGAAATCATTCAGCTCTGGCATTGCATAAGCGTGTACAGATAACTCCGCCTAGCAAAAGAAGTTGACCAATCATAAAGTTTTCACACCGGCGGCGTGTATTGTTTATGCTTGACGCAGCTGACAGAATTGATCGTGACGCTATCGGAAAATCCTAACCAAAGCGGTTTTGATAATAAATCTAATTCATATTTTTTTCAAAGCTATATATTCAATAACAAATTTTAGATCTGGTTTAGTTTTACGCATCAGTCTAGATTAATGAATGTTACTCGGGCATTCAGAAGTTGGAGTTCTATTCGCTCTTCGCTATTCACTATTCGAATAGCGAATAGAATTCTGTGGTCGGTTCGCTATTCAAATTACCGTAAACATGCTAATAAACGTAAAATCAAAATTTCATATAAACTTTATTTTTTAATCGAAAGAAACAGTAATATAGTAAAAATTATATCTTGCTGGCCAGACCTGAACATTGACATAATTAGCTTGCCTGGCGAGAAGGTAAGAAATCATCAAATTCTGTTGCTTTGAGAATAGTTTTCAAGGGGCTGGCTAACACCCTGTATCCCATATTTGGGCCTTCATATTTAGTGAGGATGGGGCCCCGGGAAAGCCCAGTCGACCCTCGAAAGGAATTGGGTTTACACGACCATTAACAGGCTTAGCTAGCCTGGCCAAAATAGGAAATTTCGTATAATACAGTTATAATGG
>WFKH01011801.1:13168936-13196263 GCA_016163765.1 Magallana hongkongensis
GAATGATTCCTTATTCTTCAATTACTGTACAATAAACTAATTTTTGTGTAGGTTAAAGCTACTAGTAAGTGTATCTTAACTAGGCACTTTACAGACAATCTGTTTACACAAATATGGACGCTTTACTTCGCATCAGAAAAGTACCATATTTTTGTGTTGATTTGACCTCTCTATTTTGAGATAAAACGTAAAAAAGAAATTGTGACTTGTCAATGAAATATTTCCCTCTTTGCCTCCATCTTCGCCTTCCCTATTTGATAGGGTTTTAATCGTGTGAATTTCAAAGTTTACTGATTTTTATAACAGACGAACAAAGGATGAAATAATAATAATACATGTCAACGACCCCTTTATATCATTTGTTTAAATAGTATATTGAAAAAAAAAAATAAAATTCAAAGAGTTAATAAAATTGATACATCCTTTAAATTATTAGGATTTTTGTGTAGTAATATATGCATTATCAATGGCTTTTTGAACCTAATAACATCGAATTTCCTTCTAGTTTGCAACCTTATTCTTTCAAAGAATTAAAATGATTAGAAATAGTGGGCATCGTATAAAAGACGATATGCAGATGAAAAAAAATTGTCAATATTGATCATGACGCTTTTACATATCGCTTGACAAAATGTTTAATCAAACCATCGAACACGTTAAATATAATTTAAAAATAAATGTATTCGTAATATGAAGGTAAATGAAATACAGTCGAGTTTAACACGCTAACAAAAACATTACACTAGAGTTCACTCCAGTCCACTAACAAACGATTATAATTTGAGAGATCAACCGGATTTTTTTTTTATCTTTTAAAATATTTGAAAAATTCGATTTACTTACTTACTTCTAAACATGAAGCTTTAATGATAGAATATTGCATTTTAAAAAGTATTTAGATTTTAGGGGGGAACCGGGAAGATATCAAAAGCGATTTCTGTGGAATAATTCTGTTGTTCTTTAGTATAAATATACGGAAGTATTTTCATTACATAACCAGAGTGTTAAAAGAGATTAAATCAATCCCGATGATGGCAACCGAAACTTTCGGGGAAACAATGAAGATTTATGGAAGAAAAAAGGTAGTTATCGACAAATTTATTTATAACCTGATTAATTTTCCCGACGAGAAGCGGGAAACAATTCAAAAAGTTTATTTCCTTTAATCACAATATTTTATCGCCCCCATCACAGTAACATCATAACAGTTGTATATGTGTTGATCAGCTCCTTATATGTAATAATAAGCAGCTGCTTTATATGATTGAGAGCTCCCTAAGAAATTTTAATAATTGATGTTTTTACTGATCCATTTGTTTTGTGTATGTTATGTTAAGACAATTTTAAACAAGGGCACCGCAAAGCGGAGCATCCACTCGCGACATGACTTGTTGTAGGGGGAAATGCATTTTTTAGGAAAATACATGTAAATTTTTCAGATCAAAATTTATCAGATCAAATTAAATATAACGCAAGTATTTCTAAAAACCAATTTGAATTCATTATATCTATTTTATCCTAATCCCCAAGCTTTGTAGTGTATAAATTGGGGGGGGGGGGTTACATGTACGTGGTTGCACAGTTTTCCTATTCCTAGCAGAAACTCAACACATGTACACATATGCTTTAAAGTTAAATAATTTAGATTCATTAAGTGACATTCATTTTCATAAATGATCCGTATATATTATGAAATAAGATGAAGATCTAGCGATCTGTAGTCTGCTCTGATAGACAATTCTAGTTGCTTGTGCAATTGTGGTATGTCAACCCATAGTAGTACATATGCAGCTATTATTAATATGAAACAATCTTCGCGTGATAAATGTGCGATATCTGTCAAAGTCTCCTCTGAATTTTGGACCAGTTCATTTGTAAGTAATACGGGAAAATTTGCCCGTTTGTCGACTGGTTGTTTCGATGTCAATCGGATGACTTAAATTTCTTGCCCGCTTCAACTTTTACCTATGGGCAATTTTCTAACCCTCCAATACTACAAAACGTTTGGAGGTTTTTTTTAACCTTTACTAGATTAAAATATCAAGTTGTTGATTTGAACTGCATACGGTAGCGATTTACTAAATTACCGGAAATGTCTATTGTCAAGTAGTACATAAAATTCATGTTTAAACTTCGCTTTTTTACGATAATTTAAAAAATGTTGAATCAATTGATTTGGAAATCAAACCGAGTTTGTCCTTTTACCATGCCAAAGAAGTGTACAAAGTTTGATGAATATTCATTAGAGGGTTTTCTTGGAATTTTGTTAAAGAGCTGACAATGGACACACAGCAGCGATGCTATATCCCCCTCGCAACAAGTTGCGCGAGGGGATAATAACAAACATTCAAACACACATTAAGCTATTAACTCTATTAACTCTCCGTAACGTTGTTCTGTCACGCTACTTTCGCTCTGGGTGATTGATAACTGTTAGTGTCTCTTACTCAGAAATTTAGATTGATATAAACTCGTATACAAAGTTGATTATGACTTTGATTTAATGAAATAATAATTTGTAATAGAATTAATGGTTTGGAAAGGCACATGCATTTTTTATTTGTTATTTTACAGAAGTGTGCAATCTATGATAAATATTTTTAGTTTTGAACGAATTTTGTCATAATGTATGCCCTCCTCCTTAACAATGGTGTAATTTTATCTAAGTTTTTGCATAAAAATTTGACCAATTAATATGACATTGCATTTGTTTTAATCTTTTACAATGAGGCATATTTGTGCAAAGGTTGAGAAAATTCTATTGGAAGGTTTTTTTTTAATTTACTAGAAAATTGAAATGGAGTGCACACATACACACATACGAACACACACACACGCACGGTTGCGATGCTATATCCCCTTCGCAACAAGTTGCGCCAGGGGATAAAAATATATTGCAGGTCGACGAAATGTAGGATCGCTTACCTTACAGTCATTTCATGCATATCTTTTACAATTATATGCTACGCTATGTTATGCGATTTTAATGATATGCTATGAGATTTAAATGCAATGCTATGAGATTTGTATGCTATGCTATGAGAAATTGAAATGGAGGGCTTAATGATATGGTATGCTTTGCTATGAGATTTGAACAAAAGCGCCTCCGTAACAGGATAGTTCCAAACATTTCGAAGTAAAATGATATGAAATCAACGTTTACTAAGAATCTGCAAATAAGCAACAATGTGAATATTCAATTTTTTATAATAAAGGCATTTAAAACCGAGTTAAAATCATGTTGTATGCTATCCTATGCTATGATATGACGAATGAGATTCTATGAGATTGTATGCTATGGTATGATATTCCAATGCTATGGTATGATATTCCAATGCTATGCTACGAGATTTGAATGCTATGCTATGTTGTAAAAGATATGCTTGAACTGACTGTACATGTTCCAAATAAAACGCTTATCTCACATAGGACATATTTATATAAATGACTAGCATAATATAAACGCACAACGTCATGTAAAAATTAATATGAAGCTAGGACAGATCTATGTACATGTTACATTTCACCATAAAATGGCTTAACTATATGATGATGATTTTTAACCGGGTTTTCCAACGGAAAAATCCGGTTATTGAAATGGTGAAAATGGCGGGCGGGCGGCTGCCAAAAGGGTACCCTTGTTGTACGGGTAACTCCTCCTACAGTTTTCAAGATAGGAAGTTGTTGTTTTGCAGATCAATTGTACATATATCAGAGGTGTGTTTATTGCTAGGATTTTGATTTCTGATAATTTATGAAAAAAATACCAGCTGTTGAACTTAGTCATTTTTTGGCAAAATATTGCATATAGGGTACCCCTATTGTACGGATAAATCCTCCTACAGTTTGCAAGATAGAAAGTTGTTGTTTTGCAGATCAATTGTACATATATCAGAGGTGTGCACAGTACTTGGATTTTGATTTCTGATAATTTATGAAAAAATACCAGCTGTTGAACTACTCCAATTTCCTGGATACGGTAGGTAGTGTTTATCAATTCAGGGTTGACATAGATTATGGATACAGTTCACATTGAAGAAAACCCGGTTTGCTGTGACATTGACAGCTTTTCACTTGTTTACCTTTTCATTGATTGAATGAAAATAATAAACTAACTAGTAGGAACCTTATCTGATTCACAGAGATACATGTATTATACAGAAGTTGATCCAAAAGTAATGTCACATCGCGCTTCTCATTGAATCGGCGCTGTACTGAAGAAAATAATGTATCAAAATTTGCACATAAAAATAATTATAATTTTAATTCTAACAAAATTTACATAATTCAAATGATACCAATATTAAAAAAGTAATACATATGTGCTATCGCCGCATCATAAATTAAAGTGTAGTTTGACATTTTTATTTTAGAGTAAATTACATAGTTGACTTTGAAAAAAGCTCCAAACTACACACTATTTGAAACAGATTTAGAATTAACCTTTACTAATTGTTTTAAAAACATTAAGAATGTAATTTTTGATTTTGATTATTTACGAGGTGCTTTTCATCTCTCTATCAAAGAGCAGAAAGGCCACAGGGGTGAAAAGATGCAATGCATATGTTTTAACTAAATCAAATCAGCTTTTGAGCATTGTATACATTTTGGGAAGCTTAAAGTAAAACACAACACTCCACTGCCTGTCGCCCAGAAGGCTGGTTAATAAACGGAACAAAATGCTCGGTGTGCTCACAAATTAAACCCCAGTTATTGCTTTAATCTTTTGAATATCTTTCTTTCATTGCTAACAACATGTGTAATAAAAAATAATTTTGAAGTCGATATCTCTCATTGTTTCCCCATTTTCTAAACATCGTATACATAAGACATACTTTGAGGGGTTCGTCTGTTAATAATTTTAATATTTTAAAGCTCAAGAGATAGAATATGCATTTAGAGAGAGAGAGAGAGGGAAGAGAGAGAGAGAGAGAGAGAGCTTGAGCTTTAAATATATTTCCACTGTTAAAAAAAGCATATGATTCGCTCATACATATAGTCGGTAAACAAATGGTTAGAAAGAAAGTGTAAGCTTAGCGTCTTACGCCATCACCGATGGTAAAAGGTTTTGTTCATGCCGTTTTGTAGAGCACTCGATTTAATTGATCGCAAGCCAAATAAAAAACAACCTTTAAAACCCATTACTCAATCATACACGATAAGAATAATGATTTATTCAATGAATAAAAAGATAACAATAAAATGTGTATAAAGAATCACGACCAATTTTTTTGTAAGGGACTGAATTACGGATTTAAAACCACAGGTGCTTGGGAACAGCGACACCTTCCCCATTTAGACGCAAGGGTAGTTGACTCTTTTTTTGATAGAAATTCCAAAAAAAATCATGTACAAAACACAATATTAGCTTCTAATCATTTTTTATTACAAAATATGGTTTAGAAAGGAATTATGCATTTTTTTAAACAATCACCTTGAACTTGCACAACTGACCCTAGGTTAAGCTCATGACACACCCTCAGGTCATAAGCAATCTGTATGTGAAGTAGAAACTTCCCATGTTTCTTCATAAGAAAGGTATAGAGCAGACAAAAAATATAAACTTTTTCTTCCAATGACCTTGAACTTGCCCAACTGCCTTGGGTTCAAATCATGACACACCCTCAGGTCATGAGCAATCCTTGTGTAAAGTAAGAACTTCCAATGTTTCTCCATAAGAAAAATATAGACCAGACATAAATTTTGCAATTTTCCTTCCAGTGACCTTGAACTTGCCCAAATGACCTTAAGTCCAAATCATGATACACCCTGAGTCATGAGCAATCTTTGTGTGAAGTAAGAACTTCCAATGTTCCTCCGTTAGAAAGATATAGATCGGACACGAATTTTTCACTTTTCCTTTCAGTGACCTTGAACTTGTCCAAAAGACCTTGGGTCAAAATCATGACACACCCTCAGGTCATAAGCAATCTTTGTGTGAATTAAGAACTTCCAATGTTCCTCCATAAAAATGATATAGACCAGACACGATTGCAGACAGACGGAAGGACAGACAGACAGACGGACAAGATGATTCCTATATACCCCCCCCCCCCCCCAAAGAAAAGAAAAACACTTTGTTTGCGGGGGTATAATAAACGATTTATTAAAACAACCAGGGATCTGAATCTCTCCCACTGAAATCGAGAAATTGAATCTGCATTGGAATTTATATGCATGATAATACCAATGGTCTCACAAGGGACACGACACGCTGAGACTTACTAGACTTGGCATTCAATATATCGACCAAAGCTATTTTGTCAGTGTTTAAGAGTAATTATTTTTAGCTGTTAACTGATCTGTCCAAACCAAGATGGCTAAAATAATAGGCACTGGTTTGAACATATTTTATTGAATATATGATATACAATGGGTTTGAACACAAGTTCTAGCAACTTACTAGGTTCTCCCCTATAATAATAGTAATACATGTAATAACTAGACTCTTGTTGCTACAAAAAAAAAGGTCTTCCGTTCTTGTATTATACATTAATCTGTAAGAAATGTGAAGGACATTTCCAGAAACTACTTTCATGTAAAACAACGAAAATGAAAAAAAAATATCATGCATAGGTTTGTCTTTCCACAAAGTTTACTTGTTCAAGTCTATGTCATCTCTGAGATCTTATTGAGAGAAAGTTTTTTGTCTCGGGACCGGAAACTTTGAAACAGAAGTGCTCAATGAAAATAAAAGTTTGTAATTTTTGTACATTTACCAAATGTACATGATTTATCAGGCTAACTAAAACATTCAAAGAAAAACAGTTAAACTTATTAAAAACTTGATTTGTTTGAACACTTCCGGTTAGAACAGGAAGTGACGGTTGACAAAATGAAACCCGTTAAACACATCTTCAATCAAATGTTTATCATCCATAAAAGTTTATTTTATTGATCTCTTACAGTTTCTGAGATCTCGCGAGGACAAGCTTTGAAAAAAGAAGCTAATTGAGATATTTGAGATACCTCACCGGAAGTAGAATTTGTTTTTTTACATTGCATAGATGACATATGTAATCCTTTAAAATGAAATATTAATTCCATGTAAAATAACAAAAATGAAAAAAATCATCCTGTGACGACCGGAAGTTACGCCGAATCAAAGAAAAAAATTAAACACATTAACATACATAGGTCTAACATCCCACAAAGTTTGGTTGCTGAAGTTTTTAAAAAATGAAAAAAAAAAACAAAAAACGCCTCGAGGTATTTTCATTTTCACCCCAAAAAAATTCCGGAAAATCTATCTAGCCATCTCTAGAAATCCTCTGGACAAAAAAAGGAAAACAAAAAAATAAACACTACAAGCTCTATAAGGTTTTCGTTGGAAACGGAAGACCTTAATAATAGGCACTAATTCCAAAATGTACTATCTCTTCGTGTTAACCTGTTATCTCTGCATGTTAACCGGAACATTTAGCATGCTTTGATCATTGTAAGGTATTTTGCTCCAACAAATAGTAAATCGTAAAGAATATGAATAATATCATGATTTGAGAACTCTGAGCTACAACCTAGTGCAAGAATGATGCGAAATTTTCAAAAGAGGAACATGCTATCGAACATTCAAAGGACAAGCATCTATCAAAATAATATTTCTCTTGAATACAAATTCATAACAGCGAAAATCTTAAAAGGTGAATAGGTAAAAGACAAATCCATTTTGCAAAGCAACGCCCCTTTACCATTCTTTTGAATCAGAAATGATCGAAGGAAGCGTAAGACACCAAGAACAAAATTGGGTCAATATGTTCATTGACGCTATTGCCTATGGGCGTTCATAAATTTCAATCAACCGGTAGCCTCCATCTGTTTTGGGAAGCACCCCAACAGGGTTACACCTAAGGTTGGGAAAAGGAGGTTTGGAAAAGGGACCTGAAATAAGGCAAAGTAATTTCTTCTTCAATGATGGCTAAAAGTTTATCTACCTTGTTCACTCGCAGACTTCATATTTTTGGATTGTAGACTTTAAGACCTATGTAATTCAAAAGCCGTATTTGAAACGAGGTATTGCTGTAGAACAGAGACTTAATTGGAGTTGAACTTCGATGCGTAAAATCTTGGTCCTTGTGACTGATATTGCCTTGGGTGGTAGGGACGAAAATTGTTGTTATCACAGATGTCAAGAAATAAAACAAAGTCTGTTAATTATGAGATGTATTTAAGTTTGGCGTATTTGGTCGCGGTGATACACATGTATCACGAGGTGTTTTTCCGAGCTCTGCCTGAAAGGCCCGAGAATCTGCAATTGGTTATATATAGTAGGTTATGTACCTAATGAGCCAATTACGTGCAACCCGCATTATTCCGGATTGCAAAAACAAGGCACCCCCTGAGATAACTGCGCATATTCTTAAGAATGCGCTTGAATATGCGCTATTATTTTGCGGGGAAAAATTCTGCTGTGCTGGGTTTTGATGGAGGAGGATCAGATGACCTGGGTCTAGGTCGACTTATAGGACTAACAGTGTATTGTTGCAATGCATGCATACATGCTGGAATGAACACTGGGGTTTGGGACAGAAACCTTTAAAATTGTAATCAGAACATTTAAGTTAAGATTTTGGCTGTTGTGCAGGTTGACTTGAACCTGAATATTCAATAACATAACTCTGCATTGATAGAGCCAAATGATATTGATGTGTTTTTAGACATTTTTTGACGGAACTGCCTGTCGAGCCAACTGCCATTAATATTGCGGTTATATCCTATGCGTATTGTGTGCATTTATTTCAAAATACCTTGTATGTCAGAGGGGTGTCTAGCAAGGTACATGCTGAAGAAAATCAAAAACGCATCAAGCCAGCTAAGAATTGATGTGATTTGAGAATTTGTGTAAATCCTGACTAGATGTATCTTGTGCTTCTGAGCCGAGAAGTTTTGACAAGTCGATGCATTTTTTGACCATATTTTTTTCTTTAATGGCTTAGGGGACATGAACCCCAAGTTCATCAAAAATACTTATTAAAGGGTTTTGAAATTGGCTTTCACCTGAGGTTGCCAAAGGGATTGATGGCGCTATGGCAGGTAATGACTCTGCAGGATATTCAAAGGCCATGACTGCATATGGATGCTGTTGATTTTGAGGCGAGATAGCCACTGACTGCTTCGCTGCCTTTGTGGGCCTGCTCGAGTCTGATTGAGTCTGGGTGGCCGGGGTTATTGGGTTTAGGGCTCTGACCACTGGGTGTGCATTTGTTCTGGCGTATGATGACTTCCTCTCTCTTTTGCTGGACCGCAACATTTACCGTTTGATAGGCAGCGACATGACTTGGAATACATTGTAATGCAAACAATTAATTATGAGCGCCGCAACTTGTACAATTGTATAATTTACTAAAGATTACCTGATTACTATCGTGGATTGATTTATACTAGATTAACACAGACGGGAAGAAAATTTATGGTTTGAATTTTTCCACGATGAAGTTGAGAAAGGGCAATGAATTTGCGCATGCGTAATATAAGAACCCAGAAGGGGCCGTGTGAAAAGTTGGCGAAAACCTGATATGGGGAGTTATCCTTTTTTAAATGTATAAATGTAGTACAATGGTTGATCTATTTACTTTCAAAACTGACTTAACTCATATTTGATTTAAGTCGGATTTATTGAAAAAAAAACCCCAAACAAACCTGCGTATAAAAAAAGGTATGCCACTTTGCTAGTAGTCTGGTCCGATTAAGTTGAAAAAAACTTTTAACAGCAAATAATTATTATTTGGTCCAGCATGGTTTTTTATCATAATTAATGTGCTGAGTCTGAAAAAAATATGCAGGCAATGACGAAAAGGTCAAATTGGCGGTAAAAATTGTCGACAGCCGAATTTTTAAATTCTCTTTTAAAGTCCTAAAAATTGAGGAAACAAACGATTATAAATTGATTATTAAAGTTGTTGCTGTGTCCGACAAAATATGCTGATCTTAAAAAGATTTCATCATTCCCTCAATGGGAAAAAATAACAATACAATATCAAAAATTGGTCTAGAAAACTTTTTTATCATAATTAAGTTGTGCCTGTCTAAAGAAATGTGTTGGTTTTCAGGAAAATGTCGTTAATTTTGTCAAAATGGCAATACAAATTGGTGTATAGCCAAATTTCGTTAATCTCTCTAAAGGGCTCTGAAACGGGGAAAATGTTTGAGTATCATAATATCAATACTAATCAATACTAATAATGTAACTGAAGATCAAATTTGAACACTTTTACCAAAGAAAAAAAACTCCACCAGCATTTTATTTCAAAAACTGCTAATTTTTCTCTGTTTTTCCTAATTAAGCTGCAGTATATATGTTATTTATACAATCTTTTATTAAATGATGAGTGAAATGTGTTTATACAGTGCAAGTTGGCACGCTTACATTCACACATAAAGGTTCTGCAACCCGTGGGGCAGTTGCAAGCTATCCAATCTAAGAAAACTTACGGTATAAGATCGTAGGTCATTAGTTCCAGCAGCAACAACAATCACTTAAATTTTTCATCCTATCTCGGCTGGGCATGGCAATATGGGCATGCCCTTGGTGTGTGTTTGTTTCATAAGCAACGTAAGGCATATCAAATGCTCTTTGATTTTATGAATAAAGCAAATTGAACCTTGTCAGTGGGCCATTTGTCTTGGTTATACATATAACTGTACATATAACTGAAGAACTTCTTGAATTCTTTGATTTTCTGGTCAGTTAATTCCCCTTCTCATAGCTGTTTTTGTACACTTAATATGTCGTTTTCCTTGATATACTGTTGAAATAAGAAGTTGTGTCACACCATATCAGTGAATAAAATGAACCAAATGCTAATTCGAAGTACTAGAAAAGGGTAAATTTTCTCTACAACAGCATTGACATGGATGTTTATCGGCTTTAAAGAGTTTCGAACATCCATCAGCAAGCTTAGTTGTGAGGATATGTTGCAAATTGACACTGGCATGGTCTAGCATAAAAAAGGCTCAACTCTTTCTCTGAATAAGGACACGCAATGCTTTTTACGTATTTCTATACCTTATTCAGCACATTTGGCCCAAACACATGTTGACAATTTTGCAAGAGGTTGTTTTATCCTTAGCGAAGACATAGACAGCTTGATTCCTTATACATAGTATAAATTGTCCCTAATAATGTTAAAAGGAGTAAAATTCTAAGGGTTGCCCGAAACATATTGCGCACACTTATTACTATATGTAAAGTGGACGATATGTTGATTTTGGGCACATTTTAAATCAGAGCTTTTCCACTACATATGATGATATATTAGTTAGATTCATTTGCTATAAATGCATTAAAGGAAGAGAAAGACAGACACTATAATAGTTCTTAATGTCGTACACTGTTCCCAAGTATCCGAGTTTACCTCTGTTATCATATAAGCTTATGATACCGATGTCTTTTAAGCCTAAAAACACCAATTTTGAAGTGCAGAAATATTTCTCCTCTTTAAAACTTTGTAAGCATTTGTCGCAGTTCACGAACTGGCAGGGTGTGCCACATCTTCTTAACTATTCTAAAGTCAGATCGAAGGAATCGGTCCGTAAAGTTTAATAAAAAAACAGAAAGGTGTAGGAACAAGAAGGATATTTAAAATCATAAACAGAGAATGTTTAAATAAGAAATACGCCTAAATAAGACAAAACGGAGAAAATTAACATTTTTAGTAAGGAGTGGAATTCAACTGGGTTTTTTTTATTCGTGAAAGTGCTCCAATCTTATTTGTCAGGTACATATTTGTATAATATAATACATGTACTTACACATTTTAACCCTCCAAACGGCGTTAAAAGAGAAATCTGGCTGTTGGCCATTTTGAATTAAATAACATCATTTCTGTAAAAGGCAGTATCTATCTTCAAACTCAGCATACCCTAATTATGAATAAAAATGTGCTGGACCGGACTATAATTGTTTCGAGCATTTTTCCTAGTTAAAAACTTAAATAAAAAGTGATGAAATCTGGCTGTTGGCCATTTTAAAACGCCATTTTGACCCATTTAACGCAGTTTTCGTCATAGCCAGCATATTTTTCAGACTTAGCATGCCTTAATTATATTGATAAACTTTGCTGGACCAAATTATAATTGTTGGTCTCATGCTTTTTTTCCATTTAAGAAACTTTTAGGAAAAAATATGAAATCTGGCTGTCCGCCATTTTGACATAAAAAGCACCGTTTAAGTGGAGACCAGCATAATTTTTCAGACTAAGCTCGCCTTATTCATGATTTAAAAAATTGCTGAACAGAATTATAATTGTTTGTTTCTCGCTTTTTCTCCATTTAAGAAAATAATGGAAAAATTATAAAAACTAGATGTCCATCGTTATGAATCGCCAATTTTTGTTTAAAGATAATTAACGCCGTTTTCTTGAAAGACAGCATATTATTCCTGACTAACCACACCTAAGTTATGATTAAAAACCTTGCTGGGCCGAATATTCATTGTTTGTCTCACGCTTCTTATTCATCTCAGAAATATAGGTAGAAATTACAAAATTTTGTTAACCGCCATTTTGACCTAACTTACCTCATTTGTGGAAGGCCAGCATATTTCTTAAGACTAAGCACACATTGGATATGATGAAATACTATGCTGGACCAATTCATTAGTGTGTGTCATTATTTTATTCCCATTGAAGAGACTTTAAAAGAAAATTTTGAAGATCGGCTGTCCGCCATTTTGATCTACTTAACGCCATTTTTATGAAGTCCAGCATATTTTTTTCAGACTCAGCATACTTTAATTATGATAAAACACCATGCTGGACCAAATAATAATAATTTGCCGTTAAAACGTATTTCTAGAGCCTTTTTTAGAAATCAGGACCAGACTGCAGGTAACTGTGACGGAAGTAACGAACATCTTTCGGTCACTGTGGTATGATAATATCCGAGAAAATCGGTTTACATGTTTTGGCGCGCAAAAAGACTCCTCGGATTTTATCGTACAAGAGTGTACACCGAAATATGTTGACTTCCGTCTCTGTTACCTAGCTTGTCTTCGAAAACTCGTTTGACATGGTATGAAAGGATTATTGAAAAACTCACATTTATTTTAAAAGCATAATGAGAAAGATATATATTTACTACGAAAATATTAACCAGTGCTTGTTAGATATATAAAGCGGATACATGTTTTATAGTATTAAAATGATGAAGCACCTGTGTTGGAATTAATTTAATTTTAATTACAAAATCTGTTGATGTGTAAATCGATTAACAATTTTGATTTTCCTTATTAATTTTTTTAGTCATATTTATATGTGTTTGTCAAATGATATCGGTATTTTTCGTTTCGTTATTAATTTTCTTTATTTTTTCCTCAAAGAAAGGACGAATAATGTGATTGCAACAGTGAAGATCACCCTACCAAATGATAATCAACTCAACGTTTGAAAAAAGCCAATTGGAATTCCATTCTGCGTTAACAAAAATAAACTCCAAGTTTCAATTGTACCTTGCAGTTTTCGAGATAAATAAAAATACTTATAATATAATAAAAAAAGAATCACAAACGCCTATGTCATAGTACTTTTTCATATTGGTATTCAGTTTCTTGTCCTAAATGTTTAATACGGTCGTAGTAATGACTAGCCTCTGGCCATGGATTACAATTGTTTTCCGTTGTAGGTTCGAAAACATGATACATTTTTAAGCGCTAAGCGTACGCAGTACGCAAAGCGCTTATTGGCATTGCTTTTCGGGGATGTCACTTCCGAATGAGTGCCACCTATAATCATCTAAAATAATATGATGACTCAATGTCTAAAAATAGAATGCAGAGAAGTACTCGGCTGCGGTATCGGTGTTAAGGCAAAATAGTTCTAATTATTTGCAGCAGCACACAAATTATCACAATAATTTTTTTTCTTAAAAATCAAAGATTTAAAATAAAGAATATTTGTCAGTGCATTTAAAAGGTCAAAAAGCATACGTAGTTTTGTAAACAGCATGTTGCAATGGGGTTTCATACATAAATACACGGGCTGTGATGTCGGTAAAAAGGCAAAATAATTACTAGAACAGAACTAAAAATACAAGATGGATTGCATTGTGTTTTATGTATTACAAAAGTAGTACAAGTACTGTTGGGCAACATGAACAGAATTCCAGACTTTCAAATTTTTAGAATATAAAGTCGATCAACAGTAAAACATTTCATAAGGAAATAAACCGCAACTTAGTGTTGGAAGAAAAATTAAACGAATTGTTTCTAGTGTATGGTATAGGCATAAAACTTCTGTTATTTGTTTACATTGTACATGTAGAAAACAATAGTGTTATGATTTAACGCAAATTCTGAAGCTACTCCTTGCATATGACAATGACATATTCTGTTGCATGCAATCTTACAGTAGTCAGTCTTTTATTTCATATAAAGTTGGATTGTTTTCTTCTATTATTGCACTAGTGGTTAACTGTTTTCTGTTTTATAAAACAAGTATTAGAACTTTGTTATTATCATTAGGTTATTACAGAAGTAGTATGCTTTTGTAAAATTGTTTTCTGTTTTCTGCTAGCAGTAGAACTTTTATATGTTATTGCAGTAGTAGTAATAGTACATGTAATGCTTTTTTGTAAAAATATTCTTCACATTCCCTTCACTAATCAATGTGTAGATGTACTTTTATCTCATAACAAACACCTTATAGTCATTTATTTCTCATTTTGGAAGGGATATTTTGTTTTCTCTCTAATAAGATTAGAAAATTCTCTATATTTTCCACTAAATATTACCGGTACATAGGTATTCACCAGTTTCCCATCTATTGACCTTTCATTTGATAACAAGACAAGTATTCCTTTTAAAGGAATGATCGGCATGTTGGCTATTATCTTTGGTCAGCTTATAATCGATCATCGGCGACAATCGTTTCATCACTAAATTCAGTATCTATTTTGATTATTTAAAGATAAATTAATGATCATTAATTTATATTTTGACATTTTAGAAAAATGGCGTAATGACCATACAAATATGTTATAAATGGGTACTGACTTTTCATTTCAGTTGTAATTCTACTAAGTTTGCTTTTCCTTTTATTGTTTATGTGTTCACTATCCTGTTGTTGTATATCAACACATGGTTATTGTGTTTTGTAAGATTTTTTTCAAAACATTGGAAAATTTTGAATGTTTTCAAATTACAATAAGTAGTACAAAAATGGCACTTGAGAGTGTAATTTGTACTTACCAATTGTGCTTGCATTTATTTCCTACTTTAAATTCAAAAGTCATGTAAATGTTTCTTTTTGCATAGTTCTGTTGTAAATCAAGGCTTCTTATATGTATTATTATTTATAAGGAAAATCTGTTTATTTCTATTCAAACATTTATTTCACTGAAAGCAAAATCCCTACATATCATAAAGTACATTTCTATAATTCAGAATATATGTTTTTGTTGTCACTTTTCTACAGGTATTGCATTATAACTTGTTCAGACTTTCAGATTTTATTTTTTTTTTCCTCCTGAAATAAAAACATAATTGCTTATGTGTTCCCAAATATTATTCAATTATTTCTAATTCTAATATATGTATTCAAATTTAAAGTTTTATAAAGGAGAATGCTACACCGACACCAATATTTCGGTACTCAGTTCGAGACGCCATTTAAATCGGTTAAAATCATCTTTTCAACCAACTTCCTCAATTAACGCTTTCATCGAGTGGCTATAAGATTGTGAAACACAGATCCTAGAGTTCGAATCTCGCTTTATTCTGCGTTCATGATTGAAGTAGCTAGGTAGCAACTAGATTGTTCAACGATTAGCTAGCTAGCCGCTAGGTACATGTAGACATACATAGCCCAAAATTTTATGACTAAGCATCAAATTCAAGATGGCTGCCTTAGTTACCAATTTGCAACACAAATAAACATAAATACACAAAATTTATATCATGTAATGATATTTCGTTCGTTTCATAAGTTGTTGTGAATTTTAACACATATATTTCTGCATGAAATTACTAAATGAAGATATTCATCTGTCGATAATTTAAACTTCAAATCAATGAACTAGAGGCTAGGCTAGCTTATCATTCAATAAACCTACCGGTAGATATCTATAATCTAGCGGCTATGCACGCATCTCGGTTATTGAGCGCAGTCCTGGATATTGTTTGTCGTTCAATTTATACAAAAATGCAAAATATTGGCTATAAATATGACGTATGTAAACTTTTAAACTCATTCATAATGATACACTGTACATGTATAATGCAATATTTTTTTGCTCATGTAGGGACAGCTTAGCGCTTCTCAGTACTTTCAGTACTTTGATTTGTAGATTGGGATCGATGGATGTGGATTGCTCTGACGTAAATTCTTCCGAATGAATCGTTGAGTCTTCATGTTTATCGGATTTTGCAAGCATTTGGCGTCTAAAATAAAAGAAAATTAAGACCGTTTTACCTTTTAAAAAAACCCACTTATTTATAGAAAAAACCGATAATAGGATTGTTCGAAACGGTTTGCTCAAAATGTATGTCTTTCAAAAATATATAATGATGAATTACAAATAAATTGCATATCTTATCATTTTAAAAATAAAGAAAAATGAGAAATGTTGAAGTAAAGAAAAGAAATTTGTAAGAATAAAGATATTAAGGTAACGTATATTTTAGATCCACCTTCTACGAAAAACTCCACAGTACAAAACTAAGAAAACGACAACACTTGTTGCGATGATGCTACTAGAAGCTCCAACGATGACTAAAATGACATTTGAGGGAATAAAACATTTATGAACATGCTATTTTTTAGTACATACGGTTCAAACATATTCGCTTTGAAACAAAGTGATAAAATTTTTAAGTAATAGTTAGATCATATTTAGTTAATTTTTAGCGATTAAGAAGATGCGGCGGTAGTGATGCAACTTAGCCCCTTCTTAAACGCTAAAAGTGTACTTAATATGATCTTAATTAACTAGAACATAATCCTTTTTTCATTAGCTTATTAAAACTTCTGCGCCAATGAACTGTTTTACTTTATCTCCTTTGTTTTTGTTTCTCAAAGCTGTCGATTAAAAATTTAACGTTATAGAAAACAAAGAAAAAGTTTTCACGATAAATAGCATCGTTTAACGGAATATTCAGCGACTGCTAATTGGATAAAAAAGGGGGTTAGGTTCTCAACATACTTAATATAGTACAATGATACTAGAGATAAAAGAATAAATTACCACTGGCCGTTCTAGGGTTGCAATTTGAGGAATATGCTGTGACTGTTGTGATTGTTGCCGTATGATAGTCTGTGTCTGGTAATATATTTATAGTGTTCAACTAATCATTATGTCTTAAAAATGCAAAAGATTTAGTTTCTACACAAACATAGATTTAAATAACGCATAATTTGCATTTCAAGTCAGTTGAAAAACTATGAAAATGACAACTTTTTGTTTAAGGTAGTACTTCAAAACAAACTATAATAAGGTTGTATAATTCAAAATTAGACAAAACTTGGCAGATACATTATCTTGAATTTTTAAACATTTTATTTTATTATATTCGTTTTACATGAATGCATAATAAGTAAAATGAACAAAATTATAGAATGTCTTATATATCAGAAAGAAATGCTAATTTAGAATTTGAAATATTCTTAGTACAAAAACAGCATGGTAACATTTAAACACAATTATTAAGATTGCTTTCAAAGTATTTATATATGTTATATGAAATCTATGTCCCATCAAATCTAGTGCGTATTCGCAGGTCAGAATATCTGGTATTCTAATGATCTAGATTGCAATGAAATTTAATCAAGTGTCACGTGAAAAATAGAAATCATAATATGCCCGAGAAACGAATGAAATTTAGTGGATTCACAACTTATACGTTATAAGACGTTGGACTGAAATAGATATTTTTGGACAATGAATATCCGGATGTTCTCATACGTATCACTGAAACAGGCAGTAAGTAACACACATGTATGTCATGATATTGACATCGAAAAAAATGTTTGAAGTTGAATTAATATCTGCTATAATGCAAATCTGGAGTCGATGAGTTCTTCATTTGATTGTTTGGGTAGTTCTCAAATTACTTTTCGTATATATTTTATAATTTACACAACATTGTTATGTATCAGAAATTGATTTTGTGACCAACGAACTTAACACTCCATGGAAGTTTTTTTTTAATCTTATGTTTGATTAATATTCATACATTCTGTAACGGATTCCAGATTTTCGTTTTTATGCATCAGTCTGATTTACGAGTGTAACCTTATACACATGCTGTACATAAGTTATATTTAGCTACTCCTAGTTTCGTTGTTTATACTAACCTTATGTTTTACACAAACAAGTGGAAGCTGTTGTGTACAGTTTAGGTAACTGTAATTCAGATTGCCGTTCTTCTCTTTTATGCCATAACAAACATTTTCTCTTTCAGCTTGAAAAAAAGTTTTATTTGATCGACAATATTGATTATAACTGCAAGAAATTAAATGATTAGCAAATAGCTATGAGATAGGCTTTACTTGGGTCGCAAACCTTGTGATATATTAAGAATAAAATTTAAGTAGAGCTAGAAAAAAAATCAAAGAAATAACTGACAACTTTCACAAAGTCTATTCTCTAATTCAGCATTTGAACAGAAGAACTCGTACCCCTATTGGTAGAGTGACTGTTGCCAATACGTTAATCTTTGATTAAATTAAATCAGTTTTTCACTTCACTTCCAACGCCTAATAAATCATTAACACCTACATTAAATACAGCAACTTTTGTTTCATATAGAAGTCTAAATTTGATACTGTAAAAAGACACACTTATTCAGTCTTACACAAGACTATTTGATAGGAGTTTTAAAAATGTTATAATATCCTCGTTTTGGGCAATTAATGGTTATGGTGTTATTA
This sequence comes from Magallana hongkongensis, assembly GCA_016163765.1. Classification (NCBI taxonomy): domain Eukaryota; kingdom Metazoa; phylum Mollusca; class Bivalvia; order Ostreida; family Ostreidae; genus Magallana; species Magallana hongkongensis. The sequence continues at coordinate 13,187,797 of WFKH01011801.1, forward strand.
GTAAAATGTTAGACTTCAGAGATGATTTTATCAAAAAGATAGTTGAAAACAATAAACTGATTTTTTTCAATCATGGCAGTTTATAAAGATGTTGAACATACAGTCCGATTATTCTTAATGTTTCAGTATTGTACAACTCCTGTATTACAACGTTGTTTATAAATGTATCGTACAAGGAAATTTAGGATAAGGTGGATATTTTTTATCTAATAATGGCAGTTTTCTTACATATGTTGAATAACAAGATTGATGCAACTGGCTTACTGACTACATACTGCAATTTAATATTGCTTTCTGTTGAAAAGGCAAATATTTAAACAACTTATTCTCTCTCTTTTAACTTATTACCAAATGAATGTATCTTGAAATGATTTAATTTATTGAACAAAAAATGTACCAAAGTCATATATAATTATACTTTGTACAATAAGGATGTTGTTCCTCCTCAAGACTGTTTTAAAGTAGGTTTCAAGATTACTTTTGATACACATGTTCAGTGGCTACAATATTCCATTCTTCATAGAATCCTTCCTAAAAATTATTACTTAAAAAAATCAATTTGAAGATTGCTACAGATGATTGTTGCACCTTTTGTTAAGAAGAGACTGAAACAAACTAATATGTTTTTTAACTTGAGATAAAATTTTACCATTGTAGAACAACCTAGTAAGCATGTTTATACATAGAAAGACAACGAAATGGGTTAGTTTTAATTTTAATATGTACTATTTGTTCAAAATCCCCAAAACAGTGATAGCAAAGTTGTGAATCTTATTATAATTTATACAATACAAAACATATTTGTATGTTTGCAACAGAATGAGATTCAACATTTTGTCGAGCCACTGCATCATATGAGTTTAAATACAAAGTAGAAAAATACGAATCAGTTCAAATATTTCAGCTCTCTCAATTTGAAACATATTGGCTAATTTGGGAAAATATTTTTGATACCAAATGTATAAGCCATTTATGATATGCAAGGAAAAAAAAACAACCTCATGCCTAATTATAGATTTTTCTGGAGTTAAGTGTATCATAAGGAGGAAAATGCCGAAGAGAAAAACACAGAGCCAACCCTTTCAACCTTGGAAACGAGCAGGAAAGCAACCGCCTCTCCTGGAGCCTCCTTCCGCCCCTTCGATTACGGATCCTCCCGAAGTTCAGATGAATCTGGCACCTAAACCGTCTCAGCCCATCCCTGGTCCTTCGTACACACTTGGCGCACAGGCAATTCCCCCCTGTGGAGCCACTACCTCCTCACCAACTTCAGGACTTGGCCGAGTGGATATCTGTCATCTTAAAAGACAGAGGGGGTCCTCAGTCTCAGGAAGAAGTACATCTGGTTCTGAATTTTTGAATGCACGAGTAGCCAGTTACGGTAATGAACTGGGACATAATGTACCCAACAATATCAAAATTTAAAATTGCTAATGGGGAATATGTTAATTTGGCATCATTGATTAACAATAGAACTGAAACTGACCCAAATGATGATACAAAGTATTTCTCACTTCAAAATGGCAGTTTGGCTCTATCTGCCAAATCCAAATTAAGACCCATCACTGATATTCAGGTCTGGACGGATGCTTTCATTGTTTATGCATCCATCTTTGCTTTGGCTCACCCCACAGAAACTTCATCCCTGTTTAAATATGTTCGCACTATACGTCTTGGGGCAAGTCGGGTCAATGGTTTGGGGTGGCGCGATTACGACATCCAATTCAGACTTAAGAAGAGTGCCATCCTTCAATGTCATTTGCTATAGTGGATCAGGAGCTGTGGCTTCTTTACTTGTACAACAGCGCACCTTCCCCACAGCCTTTGGTCAACAAACCCCAGCCTCTAAAATGCTATAATTTTAATTACAGGGGCTCATGTTCAAGGCAAAATTGCCATTATAGCCACTTGTGTATATTATGCTCACAGCCCCACCCATACACTATGTGTAGAAACACTACTCAAAATTCCTTGAATGTTAGATCTGGAAACTTCCAATCAACCTGGCGTACTCAGTCAAACCAGCCACTAACAGTAGCAGAATCTCCCTTCCCTTGCATGTTAGACGTCAGTAAGGTTGCTTACACTCCCATTAAAGTCCCAGCATTATCCAAATATTTGGCAAAATACCCTGATAGGGAAAATGCACTGGAATTACTACAGGGGTTTCAATTTGGTTTTAAATTATGTTATGAAGGTCCTAGACGGTCATACAACTGTAACAACCTTAAGTCTCTAAAGTTACTTACCGCAGAAGCCATACAATTGGTTAACAAAGAAATAAATATGGGCAGGGTTGCTGGCCCTTTCCCTTACTCCCCACTTCATAACCTTAGACTTTCCCCAATAGGTATGGTACCAAAGAAGGATGGTACTTTCCGCCTAATTCATCATTTGTCTCACCCAGCTGGTGATAGTGTGAATGATTATATTGATCACGAGTATTGTTCAGTTAGATATACCCCATTTGCAGAAGCCCTTGGAATGTTAGAAAAGTTAAGTTCAGGTGCTTTAAAGGCTCGTTTGGACGTCAAGAGTGCGTTTCGCTTACTTCCAGTTCATCCATCTGATTATCAGCTGCTGGGTTACAAGATTAATGATAACATTTATATTGACAAGTGTATGCCATTAAGGTGTTCAGTAAGCCTTGCTAAGTTTGAAAAGTTTGCTTCCTTTTTGGAATGGGTATTAAAAACCCTGAGTCAATCTAATAACATAGTGCACTACCTTGATAATTTTTTACTAGCAGGTCTTTCTGGGACTCAGGAATGCTATTATCTAGTGTCAAAATTTACCAGTGTTTGTGATGAATTAGGGGTTCCATTAGCCCATGACAAAACCTTGGGTCCTACAACAAGATTAGTATTTTTAGGTCTCGAAATCGATACAGTTGCAGAGGCTGTTAGTAATCCCTTAGACAAAATGGGTCAATAACGTCATCAACTTAACTATTTTCTATCCCGTAAAAAGGTGACCCTTAGTGAAATCCAATCACTAACTGGCCTACTTAATTTCTGCTATTCCAGCAGGTCGAGCATTCGTAAGACGCTTGTATGATGCGACTGCTGGGCTTAGCAAGCCTTATCACAAACGTAGAGTTTCTTTGAAAATTAAGCAAGCTATACAAATGTGGCTTGTGTTCCTTGAGTCATTCAATGGTATAAATTCATATAAGCAGGTAGACTGAGCCAGTGACTTTCAGTTAGAATTATTCACAGACAGTGCTGGTTCAGAAAAGCTAGGTTGTGGGGCTAGTTTTTGGAACTCATTGGGCCTTTTTAACATGGCCTGGATCCTGGTAGGGCTGGCATATTTAGAGACATAACATTTTTAGAATTAGTTCCTAAAGCCATGGCATTCTCTTTTTGGGGTATGGAGTTGGTGGGAAAGAAAGTGATCCTTCACACAGATGATAAAGCACTTGTCACCATTTTAAATACTAAAACTTCCTCCAGTTTTACGGAAAATCAGGTAGCCCTAATGACTGAAATCATCGAGGCAAAAGCGGACCAAGTTCCAGCTTTCGCGGATGCCCTTAAAAAGCACAAAAAATCTGACGTATTTGTCGAAACAACATATGATGATTTTTGGGCTTCTGGCATAGACAGAATGGCTACCATTCACATACTATCTAGTGCATGACCTGGGTCCAACAAGCTTGGTCATATCATTTCCGAAATTGCTTCACGCATACGCCGCACCACAGGTCGCTCTCACTCCGCTCCGAGAACTGCGCTAAAAGACAAAACTAAATCTCAGTCAAATATCTCGCACATGCTTAAAGAACTGAAGAACCCAAGGAAACGCAGTTCTTTCGGTAACAGGAAATCTTCACCTAAAAGTCAGGTGCGCGATTCCAAAAAACGCGATGGTGAAGGATAACTCCATTCCTTATCAACAGGACCATTACTTTAGAGACGGACAGCGATATGAACTTCATTTTCTTCTTGAATGTGGTAATTACGGTAAATTTTTGTGTATCATTTGTCTTTATACTTTATATGAATAACTATGGATCAGTTAAATTTTGTCTCTGCTAACGTAAGAGGTCTAAATACAAAAGAAAAAAGACTTAAATTTTATAATTGGCTTAGCGACTCAAAAGTTGATCTAGCTTTTATACAAGAAACGCACTATGTTGAACGAAATGAATTTCTATATAACTCTGTATGGCCCGGTAAATCTATACACTGTTACTCAGATTCTTCCCTTAGCAGAGGAGTATCCATTTTAATTCGGAAAGGTTTAGAATTAGAAGTACTAGCCATACATAGATCTAATGATGGTCGTAAATTACTAATCAATGCTAAAATTGGTGATATGGATTTAACTTTAGTTAACATATATGCACCTAATAATGAAACATAGAGAGTACAGTTTTTTAAAAGAATGAGATCTTTTATTAATAATTACTCAAATAATGCAACAAATATTGCAATATGCGGTGATTTTAATTGTAAATTAGATAACTCTACGGATAAGAGTTCTAAGTTACTAAATGAAATTTTAGCACAATTAAATGTTGTTGATATATGGAAGGATAAGCATAATGATACAGACGGTTTTACATGGTGCGATGCTACTGATACACCAAAAAGTAGAATTGATTTCATTTTTCTAAGCAAGTATTTATATTTAAAAGCTAAAAATATCTTAGTTCGTAAAATCCCCGGTACACATACAAACGGGACGAGAAGGAATCAGGACAACTCGCCCCCAAGACAAGTCGCCCCCAAGACAACCTAAGACAACTCACCCCCAATTTAGGACAACTCGCCACCACTCAAGACAGCTCGCCCCCAGCATAAAGACAACTCGCCCCCAGTATTTTTGTTTGCATTACGGCAAAATATTTAACAAAGAATCTTATTTTTTTCGATACATATCACAGAGCAGTTTATTTTCTTCAGGTTATTTTTAAATTTTTTTATAGTTTTTAATTTGAAAGTTAACAGATTAACAAGAATTTCAATCACAGATTTATTTAAATTCATCCACAATCAGTGAGAGTTGTATGTATTGTTAGTATGTATTATGATTAAACAATATATTTTTCATTTTTTATATAATCTCTTTCCTGATATAAACTCAGACAGATAGACGTACTTCAAAAACTTGATATTAAAAACCGGAGCAATTTAAATAGAGCACATTGTTTAAAGTTTTAAAATATCTTAATTATGACCAACCTAATTATAAAATCAGCGACCAAACGATCGCGTTATAATGTTCATGAGATAATGATAATTAGTATAAATATGATGAAACCCAAGCTGTAAATAATTGGAATGACATCTTCACGCATAAGTTTTTATTCTTCAAAGTGACGACTAATTAATAAAGCTTACATGAAATAAAGTTGATGATTAATTGGCGTGCCCAAGCTCCGAAGCCGGATCAAAGTGATGAAGAATTAAACATGATTTAACAGCTTGTGTGAGAAACGTTTTAATTATTTGAGGTGTATAAATATGAAGCAAAGACACACATCGGCATCAGTTTCAATCATGGCTGACTTGTGTATCGTTTGCACTCTTCCACTGCGACAGCGTCAAGAAGTTCTACGTTGCTTTTCCTGTCAAGGAAAACAACATAGAACTTGCAACTCAGGCATGTAAAAAGAACATGAAACATATAATTCGTTATGTCTTACAAACAAATTTCTTAATCTAAAACAAATATTTCAGCAATTAATACAACCCTTAATCTCCTTTCAGGCATTTCACGTGAGGACTACAGGCGGATGAGAACTCAGGGAGAAGCTATTTTCCAGTGTCTGGAGTGTCTTGAGCCTACCATCCCCTACTCCGAGGTCACCATCGCCAGCGAGTTTCCCTCACAACTCAACGACCCTGAGGCCGAGAGCACCAGGATTGTAGAGGCATCGGTCCATATTCCCACCACGAGAATGTCAGATCATAAGGCTATACGATTTAACGTTAAATTACACGAAAATGAAAGAGGAACAGGTTATTGGAAACTTAATACATCTCTACTTGAAAAAACGGATTATAAGGAAAAAATATATCACATTATTCAAAATATCAGCTTATCACGCGTTACTTTTATGCAAAAATGGGAAAACTTAAAACAGGAGGTTAAACGATTTTCTATTCATTATTCAATAAAAAGTCAAAAGAGTTACAAAGATCAGATTAAAAACATAGAAAAAGAAATAATCGAGATAGAATCGTTACCTTATTTAGAAATTAATATGAATAAAAAGCGAACTCTTGAAAGACAACTAAGCGAATTATACGATAGAAGAACAAAAGGCGCTCAAATTAGATCTCGTACAAAATGGATAAATGAAGGGGAGAAAAACACGAAATTCTTTTTAGGTTTGGAAAAAAAGCACCAGACACAGAATACTTTTTATGAACTAAAAAATAATAATAATGAAACCCTTACTACTGATGATGACATATTAGGTGAAATGTGTAGCTTTTATGAAAAACTCTATCGTAGCAAAAATATAAGTAGTTCTGATATTGAAAACTACATACAAAATAGTTATGTCATGTGTTTATCTGAAAATGTGAAAAATACATGTGATCAATTTCCAAGCTTAGAAGAGTGTAGAGATACCTTAATGAACATGAAATATAATAAATCACCAGGTTTAGACGGATTACCAGTAGAATTCTATCAATGTTTCTGGGATAAAATATCAATACTTTTTCATAACATGCTTAAAGAAATATTCAGTTCAGACGAAATGACATTTTCACAACGACTTGCTGTATTAACTTTAATTCACAAAAAAGGAGAACGGTCACTGCTTACAAACTATAGACCAATTAGTCTCACTAATACTGATTACAAATTAATTGCCTTTATATTTGCTCGCCGTCTTCAAAAAGTTATTGATAACTATATAGGAAATGAACAAACAGCATATATAAAAGGGAGATATATTGGAAGCAACGCAAGGCTTATACTTGATATTTTCGAACATTGTGAAAATAATAATCAAAACGGTATACTACTATTCCTAGACTTTGAAAAAGCTTTCGACTCAGTTGAATGGAACTTTCTTTTTAAAACTTTGAAAAAATTTAATTTCGGACCAGATTTTATAAAATGGATAAAAATCCTTTATAAAAATCCCGTTTTCCGTTTAAAGAATAATGGGTGGATATCAAAAACATGCACAATGAATAGAGGAATAAGGCAAGGATGCCCGATTTCTGCTATATTATATTTATTTGTTGCGGAAATCTTATCAAGTAAAATTAAAGAAAATAATTTAATACATGGATTTACCTCAAAAAATTTACAAGATGAAATAAAAAACGTGCAGCATGCGGACGACATGACGGTTACATTAGGAGATATAGAATCTGTGAAACATGCAATTAACACCATAGATAAATTTTGCAAATTAGCTGGATCAAAGATAAACCTATCAAAAACTGAATGCATATTGTTAGGAAATTTAAAAGACCAGTTCGATAATTTAGAGGGTATTAAAGTAGCTAAACAGGCTGTAAAATGCTTAGGTATTTTTGTGGGACATGATAAAGTCGAGTGTTATAATAAAAACTGGATGAAGATTTATCACGATATGGAAATATTGTTTGAATCATGGAAAAAGAGAAAATTAACATTATTCGGTAAAGTTACTGTAGTTAATTCTCTTGCCTTACCTAAACTTATATATGTAGCCAGTATTTTAGAACTTCCAGACAGAAATTATGTGAATGATATAAATAGATTAATATACAATTTCATATGGAATAAAACAGACAGAATCAAACGAAACACGATGATAGGTGATATTATGGATGGGGGTATAGGCATTACCGATATAGACTCTAAATTAAAGGCTATAAAGGCAACATGGATTGCCCGCCTACTTACAACAAATCACGTTGTAAAAAAATATATAGATAGTCTCTGTAAAGCGCTGAATATTAACATAAAGTATTTAATGAGCACAACAGAAATATCGACTGAAAATTATGGTATACTAAAAAACTTTCCAGAATTCTATAAACAAGTTTTTACCTGTTTTAATTTATGTAAAGATTTCAATCAAAATAATGTCAGGTCAATAAATACCGAATCATTTTTATTGCAACCAATTTGGTCAAATACTTTCTTCACTTTTAAAGGTAAAACGTTATGCTTTGATGAATGGATTAATAGCAGAATACTGTACGTTAAAGACATTTTTAAAGAAAACGGAACCTTAAAAAGTACAACAGAAATATTAGATAGGTTAAACAAAAAAAGTAATTGGATCTGCGAATATAAAATAATACAAAAAGTGTTTTAAGAAATTCGAATTCATGTATGATTTTTCTAAAATTCCCTATATCAGAATGCAACAGAAGGACGAAGAATACAAAACGAAATGTTTTTATTCGAAGCTTGTAAAGCTCAAATTTCATAGTCCAGTTTCACAAGGAAAGCTTGGCAGGGATTTCCAAATCTCAGATAAGGAAGTTTGGAAATCAATATA
>WFKH01011801.1:13202275-13243817 GCA_016163765.1 Magallana hongkongensis
TTTTTTTTACACTGTTTTAGTAAGCTTGATAAACAGTAGTGTACGAGAGGAAAATGTTTAAGATATATTCACAATTTTTTCATTAAGCTATTCTGTTCGTCCGTTTCCTGTCCCGAGACAATAAACCTTTTCTCAACGAGATCTCATAACTGACAAATGCTTAAGCTTCCAAACTTTGAGGAAAAATAGAACAATGTATAAAGATATGTTTACCATGTTCCGGTTGATCCGGCGTAACTTCCGGTCGTCAGAGCAAATTTCAAAAATGACTTTTTCTCGTTTTGTTTTGTTTCACATAGAAAAAGTTGTTGAAAGATTCATCACAGTATCGATTATTTCCTTTTTTCTTTTTATAAGAGAAATGCATTTTTTTTTTACAGAATTATACATGAGAAACGGAAGACCTTTTTGTTGCTATAGCAACAAGAATCTAGTTATTATTATTATTATTTTCCCCTTTTTGTCACGTGAATTTCTCAGAGATGTCTAGATGGATTTTCATAAAATTTTCAGGGATGATTGAAAATAAAAAGGTCTACAGGTTTTCGTATAAAGTTTTTCTAAATTCACTTCCGTTCGTCCGTTTCCTGTCCCGCGACGAAAAGCTTGTCACCTCGAGATCTCAAAAACGGTTAAGACATGAACATTCAAACTTTGTGAGATGATAGACCTGTAGTTCTAGATGTGTTTAAACTATTTTGTTTTGTTCGTCGTAACCTCCAGTCGTCACCGGAAGCACCTCAAAAATAATTTTTTTTGCATATTCAATTCCTTTTCAATAGAATAAATATATAAGTATAAATCTATACATAGGCTATCTATGCAATGTTATATCAACAACAAAATTCTACTTCCGGTGAGATATCTCAATTATCTCAGGTAGCTTTTTGTACCCGCGAGATCTCAGAAACTATGAGAGATCAAAGCACGAAACTTTCATGGATGATAGACATTTGATTGAAGATGTGTTTAACAGGTTTCATTTTGTCTTCCGTCACTTTCGGTCCACACTGGAAGAGTTCAAACAAATCGAGCTGTTTATCAGTTAAACTGTTTTCCTTTGAAATTTGTAATTAGCTTGTTGAACAATAATGTACAATCGGCAAGTATACAAGAAATATTTAATATAATTTACATTGAGCACTTCCGTTTGTCCGTTTCCTGTCCCGAGACAAAAAATCTTATTTAAATGAAATATCAAAAATGTTAACGACTTGAACAGCCAAACTTTGTGGGATGATAGACTTAAGTATGTGCATGTGTTAACACTATTTTATTTTATCCGGCGTAACTTCCGGTCGTCACAGGAAGTACACTCAAATTTGATTTTTACAAAATATTTTGGTTATTTAGCATAGAAGTAATAATTTAGCAATAGAAATACAATAAGTCATCTGCACATGTTTAAAAAAAAAAAAAAAAAAAAAATCTACTTCCGGTGAGACATCTCAAATATATCAGGTTGCCTTTTTTATAGAAACAAAGTACCCACGAGATCTCAGAAATTGTGAGAGAACAAGACACAAAACTTAAATGGATGATGGACATTTGATTGAACATGTGTTAAACGGTTTTCATTTGATCGTAGGTCACTTCCGGTTCTCACTCGAAGCGTTCAAGCAGATAACTTTTTTTTTTCAAACTTTAGATTTTTTAAAAACATTTTACTCTGTGTGATGAACGGTAACGTACCGTAGGTAAATGAACCAAAAATGTCTACTTTTAATTTCTTAAATCACTTCCGTTTGTCCGTTTCCTGTCCCGAGACAAAAACCTTTTCTCAACGAGATACTATAACTAACAAAAACTAGAACATCCAAACATTGCGTAAAGACAAAACAATGTATGAAGATATGTTAACTATGTTCTGTATGATCCGGCGTAACTTCCGGTCGTCACAAAAAGTACTCAAAAATTGACATTTTGTCCTTTTTGTTTTGTTTAACTTAAAAAACATTTGGTGTGAATTCCTTTACATTATTTATTATATCCAATTTCCTTTCACAAGAGGAATGGATTTTTTGGTACAGATTAATACATGAGGAACGGAAGACCTTTTTGTTGCTATAGCAACAAGAGTCTAGTTATTATTATTATTTTTTTCCCCTTTTTGTCACGTGAATTTCTCAGAGATGTCGAGATGGATTTTCATAAAAGTTTCAGGGGTGATTGAAAATAAAAACATCTAGAGGTTTTCATTTAAAGTTTTTCTAAATTCACTTCCGTTCGTCCGATTTTTGTCCCGCGTCGAAAAGCTTGTCACCTCGAAATCTCAAAAACGGTTAAGACATAAGCATCTAAACTTTGTGGGATGATAAACCTGTAGTTGTAGATGTGTTTAAACTATTTTGTTTTGTTCGTCGTAACTTCCGGTCGTCACCGGAAGCACTTCAAAAATTATTATTTTTAAGTATTCAATTTATTTTCCTTAGAATATATATATAAGTATAAATCTTTACATATGTTATGTATGCGGTGTTAAATCAAGAGAAAAATTCTACTTCCGGTGAGATATCTCAATTATCTCAGGTAACTTTTTTAAAACACATTTTGTACCGCGAGATCTCAGAAACTATAAGTAATCAAGGCACGAAACTTTCATGGATGATAGACATTTGATTGAAGATGTGTTTAACTGGTTTCATTTTGTCTTCCGTCACTTCCGGTTCACAACGGAAGAGTTCAATCAAATCGAGCTTTTAATCAGTTTAACTGTTTTCCTTTGACAGTTTTAGTAAGCTTGATGAACAATAAAATACAATAGGCAAGTATACAAGAAATATATAATATAATTTACATTTGAGGACTTCCGTTTGTCCGTTTCCTGTCCCGAGACAATAAACCTTAATTCAATGAAATATCAAAAACTTTAACGACTTGAACAACCAAACTTTGTGGGATGATAGACCTATGTATGTGCATGTGTTTACACTATTTTGTTTTATCCGGCGTAACTTCCGGTCGTCACAGGAAATACACTCAAATTTGATTTTCAAAGAAATATGTTGGTTATTTAGCATGGAAGTAGCATTTTAGCAATAGAAATACAATAGGTCATCTACACATGTTAAAAAAACAAAAAAGTTCTACTTCCGGTGAGAAATCTCAAATGTCTCAGGTAGCCTTCTTTTATAAAAACAAAGTTCCCGCGAGATCTCAGAAATTGTGAGAGAACAAGACACAGAACTTATAAGGATGATAGACATTTAATTGAACATGTGTTTATCGGGTTTTATTTGATCGTACGTCACTTCCGGTTGTCACTCGAAGCGTTCAAGCAAACAAGGTTTTTTTTTAAACTTTAGATTTAGATTTTTTAAAAACATTTTACTCTGTGTGATGAACAGTAACGTTCCGTAGGTAATTGTACTAAAATATCTACTTTTAATTTCTCAAATCACTTCCGTTTGTCCGTTTCCGGTCCCGAGACAAAAACCTTTTCTAAACGAGATATTATAACTAACAAAACTTGAACATCCAAACTTTTCGCAAAGACAAAACAATGTATGAAGATATGTTTACTATGTTATGTATGATCCGGCGTAACTTCCGGTCGTCACAAAAAGTACCAAAAATGGACATTTTGCCCTTTTTGTTTTGTTTGTGAATTCCTTTCCAGTATATATTATATCCATTTTCTTTTTACAAGAGAAATGGATTTTTTGGTACAGATTAATACACGAGGAACGGAAGACCTTTTTGTTGCTATAGCAACAAGAGTCTAGTTATTATTATTAAGGTCTTCCGTTTCCAACGGAAGACCTTATTGTTATTGCTTTGATTCTTTTCCTCTATTATTATTTTTTTTTTTCTCCCACGGTTTCTCAAAAATGTTTAAGCCGATTTTGATGAAACTTTCAAATCTTATTCATGACTAAATTTGTAAGAAAATTACACGAGGTTTTCTTGGTCGTCACTTCCGGTCCCGCGATATTAAAAATTTTATGTTTTTGCTTGTTCACGGTTTTTCTCCAAAAGTAATTAAGAGAGGACTTTCAAATTTTCAGAGATGGTAGAGAGTTGTCTGCCGCAGTGCCCTTTGCATATCCGAACGTCCACCGTCACTTCCGGTCGTCACCGGAAGGAAACAAAAAATTATCATTCTTCAACTTTTTTGACTTGAATTTTTTTTATTTTATTATTCGATAGAGACGCGTTCAAAACTTCAGAATATGAAATCCGTTTTAAAATCGATCCACGCATTCTCGAGATTTTGGGCTCCAAAGTCCTGAAGCGAGAGTCCGCGTAGCTCAGTCGTTAAAGTGGTGGACTTGTGCCCAGGCGACCCGGGTTCGGTCCCCGAGTGTCGAACGTTTTTTCTTTCTTAATTGTGGTTTGTTTAACGATTTTATCTATTTTTTTTTAGAAATATCAGAACTGTAGCTCTACACAAATACTTGGTTGACATACTTTTATATTTTAATATACCCTGATGATTAATTTAGTTCCGAACTGAACATTGTATCCCTCTAAACTTGTTGCATCAGACAATTATTTTCAACAACTTTATCAAATGTCAATCAACATCAGCAGTAAAATGTCTCCCAAATGTTTTACATCAAGGTATTCAATGTATAATGAAGGGGCATTGGACAATTTTGAATCATTTTGAATTAGTTAAATATATATTGCTAGATAACAATGAAAGTGAAATGAACCAAATTCACATGACTGACAACATATAACAAGCCGGTCATTTTGCATCGTAAACTTTTTGAAGAGTTATCTTCAAAGAAAATTTTAATTTTGTCAAAATATATGCAATAAATGATTCATTTTATTTCATATTTTAATAAAGAGAAAGTTTATTCATATATTAACCATGAGATTTGTATGAATATCAAGTTACTTTTTACAATATCTAAATAAATCACGCGTTGCCCATAGACTTCAATGTAAAATTCTATGTGCAATTAATTGGACAATAAACAAAATTTTGAAAATTCCTTTGATGGAGTATTTTTATTTGATAACATCTTCAAAATGATATCATGATTAAGAATATCGGACCATTCATTTTTATCTCAAATATTTCCACAAAAATAAGATCAGGAAAAAAGTTCAAAATGTATGCAATATTAGTGGACCGTTATCTGTAGAATTAAAATTTTTGTAGAGAAGGCCGCAAGGATATCTTAAAAGAAAGTTTACATAGATGATCGAATTTTACTAAGATGATCAAATTTTGCTAAATAAAAGCTATGTGCACAGTTGTGCTAAGCAAAGCTTTTCTCAATTTCTGTATGTTATATATCATGCAATGTTCATTGGTTCTCTTTGACTTCGCTTCATTACTCTGATATTCCCTTGGCATTCATGTTACCAATATATTTGTGTCGCACCCCCTTACAATGACTTGATCATATTTTCAAACTTAATACAATCAAATAATTATTTACATGAACAACGTGCTTTTATTGTGTAATCATGTATGTTTTACAAAGTTTTATTTTACAAAGCAATTGATATGAAATATAATTTAAAGTTTTTCACTTGCTCGTCAAGTTACAAATAAAAAGCACCATTGCTAACAGCTGCGTACACATCTTTTTTTTTTTCTTTTTTTTAATTTGTTTCTTATTAGATACATTTTATAGAAACAGAAAACTGTTAATAAAACGCTTTTTATGAAATAACATCCGTATACTGGATTAACTACTATTAACATAGTTGTGTTTTATTTCCTTGTTGACTGTTTTATTTTATGATTTTGATGAAAAAAATTGTGTTTTGCACATAAGACGTAGAACTAGTAATTTTTCTTTGCATTGTAAATTCTCCAGTATAGTATTTAAAAATCTCTCTTAGCAACTATGGATTTTGTTAAGATTCAAATGCTTATGGGGTATTTCTTGACAACATCTATCTAAACATTATAATTTTAGTCTTCATTGTTACAAATCAATCATTTATCGATTTATGTAGAATTTTATATGATTATTAGTAGAAAGTTTGTTCTAAGCAAACTGCATTATCATCGTCTTTAAAGAATTAATTATTTTCGGATCCTCTCTTTGAGTCAACTAATAGCATTATATCATCTTTGGTATTATATTATGAACATACAAATACTTCAGTAAAACATATGTTAAGCAAATCTTAATTGTGTGAGAGTGCTACGTATTATTGCGGTGGTAGAGATTTTTAACGTGAATGGGTACGGGTACGTGTACTTGTGAAGAAAATACTCTCGAGTACAAGTACATACAAGATGAAACATACGGTTGCAATTTGTTACGTGTAGCGCATAATGTTAATCGCGCATGTTATATTATTCGTCAAAGCATCGTTATTTACGTAAAATCATGACGCATATTTCATAAAATGGATCCTGTATAACTGGTATGATTGTCTGCATATAACATTACAAGTCTAACCCCCCCCCCCCCCCCCCCGAAATAATTGTGTTGAGATTTTTTTTATCGTGTAAAATAACATACACTTTACATATAACAAAATATTTATTCATGGCAAGCTTAATACTACTCATTCATGGCAAGATAAATACAATATACTTTATTTTAAAATCAAAACTAAAATTGTATATCACTTGTATGTTGAATTGAACATAACAAAGGTGTTTGCTCTGACGCCGTAGTAAGTTTTCATTTATTTAGCTTTATTGAAATATTATTATTTTCATTGGTGTCGAATTCAAAACTATTTTTAATCTGATTTTCTCTTTGATTATGGCAATCGAGACAACTGACATCGATTTTTACTCAATACTTATAAGTATATATTTTTCCTGGAGTCTGAATATAATTAGTTTCATCTAACAAGACTTCAAAATGTCTGATTTAATTGTAATTTATAAGTTACTTACCCATTATTACCTCACACCTTACCTTACTTTCATTTTGTAACTTATTGTGAGTAAAATCCAAATATTTCACACAAGATGGATACCACGTAATAACTTGCTTTGCAAGTACACTTTAAACAGACAACTATAAATAATAAACCAAAAAGTAATGATTATGTATATAGTTTCAGTTGCACGTCGTAGTTTCCTAGGAAACTAAATACTAAGAAACCAAATCAATCAAATCGTTTACAATTGTCTACTGTCATAGAACTATAACATACTGTTTGTCATTTTCTCGTCCTGATTTGTGAATTTGGTCGTAGAAATGATCGTTTCCGGTATGAGGTACTATTGTATGGTACACATTTTGTAGATCAGAATCCGTCTTAGATCCAGATTGTCCAGAAGTATTTAAATAAACAGTTTGTTTAATTCTGTCGTTATGAACATGTGATGTTGCATGCTGTGGACATCTAAAATAAAACGAGTTTCGCATCTTAACATTGAGTATTTATATGTCACTACATAAACTAATAGATTACATTAGATAACGTCACTTCAACTGACAAATTAATTGTCAAAACCTGCGTGTCAAATATACATAACATAACATGAGTAATTTGCGGTAAATTACGGTTTATTCAGTATGATATATAATGTATTGAAATTTATTTTTAAGATGAGATTAATAAAAAAACCCGACACGTTTTAATAAGATTCACCTCCCACGCAGAACTCTACAGTACAGAAGACAAACTACAACACACACTGCTATGATGGCACCACAGACACTGAGTAATATCACAAGGATATCTGGGGAGAAAATAAAATACATGTTTTTCTGTATAACAACGATTCAGCCAGTCAAAATTACAAAACAAAATCAAACAATTTTTTCAATTGTAAAAAGTTTACAGTCTGAAATTACTTTGTTTTCAATTTCATGATACTATAATTGTAAATAACAAAGGAACTGTAATACTAGCAATGATGAATGTGAAGTTACCGTTGGTTGTTGTGTAGGTGGAGGACTCTGCTATGACAACTGTTGTGGTTGTCCTGTAGTCGTCCCTGTCTAATGTAATGTTAGTAGCTAGTAGTTATTTGCTTCGTATTCTACCTCTCAGTGTTCATTCAACACTGATGATAGTTCTTGTCTTCAAAGACTTAAATGACTTACACTCAAGTCGGTTAGACAGACAAACAGACAGACGGACAGACTGAAAAACGGACGGACGAAGGACAACTGGTAATCAGAAAAGATCACTAAATGTCTTGAACGTTTTAGTTCAAGCTAGTTTAAAAATGAAATGCTGTTTGCATTATTTAATCTTCATTATTGCATGGATATATTTAATAATTAGGTTAAATAAAACGATAATTTATGATGTTATTATATTTTATGTAGCATTCAAAATCAATAAGTATAAATTTTGGTGTAAAATGAATCATAAAATTGAGGAACCAGAGAAACAAAACTTATTTTCAACAAATTTGTATGCTTTTGGAATCACCAAATATAGTCATCTCAAAATAGATGCTTTCAAACATTAATTAGAGGTTTTGCAATATTACTACTGTATTACAATATGACGTGTATCGCACTCATTGCCATTAAGCCATGTATTAAAAAAACAAGTTTAAAACAAAATATACTGGGTCGTTAAAAAGCATGTATATCAATAAGATCTATTAATAAGAAGATTATTAAAACATTTTAATGACAAGTTTAAACAACAAAATCTTGACCTTTGATGTGTACTGTAACCATAATTACAACTGTGTTTATAGATGAAGAGTAACTCTGCTTTATGAAGCAACTGATCAAGGGCTAAATGAATATTTCAAGAATAACAGACGGTTTACACTAACAATCTCTTCTTTGGCTTAACTTGAAGCACAAGTTGTAGTCCGGATTGGCAACTGAACGGCAACTGTTGTCCAAAGATGCTGCCGTGCTATCGTACTCGTTATCGCAATTTGAAACAGACTTCCTGCTTTTTCTAACTGTAGAATAAGAAACATCTTCCAGCTGAGTAGACGTTGCATATCTTTCATTTTCCATTTCTGATACTTGTTTTGAGCGACTGAAATGTAAATGGTCATACTCTCCCTCTTCATTTTCCACATAAATAGCATCGTTTCGGACATCATTTGTTGTAGTTGTGAAGATGACGTCATTTTGGTTCCGGTTTGTTCCAGATACAAGCATCACATCAGTATACGTATTATTGACTGTCTGGGACGACTGTATTTGCTGAAGATCAATCTGGGAATCAGGTAGCTTGCTGTCATAAAAGTTATCAACGATATAATATGCACATTTATGAGTGCCAATAAATTTCAAGTTTGAATAACATCCATTAATCATAATAATTATATATTTTAACAATAAAATACGACTTTTCGTATAAAAATTTTCCAAAGAAACAGTTAACATGTATTAAAAGGGCATGGTCACGATTAAAGCTGAAATAAATCATTCCAATTTTATTGTTGATAATGCTCCACAAAGGTATTTCTAATGATCAACCAAAACCGGAACGTCAGATGCCGAGTTGTGAGTTTTTTCATTTAGCTAGTTAGTTTGAAAATATTTAGCTAAATTTGTAACCATGCCCGTTTAACAGTTACCAATACCGTTGAAATCATATGAAAGTGCAAATTTTAGAAGCGTTAACTTTCAAGATTTTAAAAATTTCATGTCATTTTAGTTGACTAAATTTTTCATTTAGAGATTGACATTATATTGTATATTGTATTATAAATATCAATAAAACTCACACTATACGCTTTGTTCTGTAGTACCAGAAGAGTAGAACCAGTGAAGTCAATGCAATGACGACCACAGACAAACTGACAATGACTCCGACAATATCTAAAAAAAAAATGACGTAATTGCTGACAACAATGGTTTATAACATGCCATCGTGCTCATTCATAAACCCATGCAATATTTTTCTACACGTATTATGATGGGTAATTTTGATTCTCTGTATAACTGATCGAATAAATATAATTTCCTAATATTAATTCAAGGTCGGACTGATTACTTCCTGATAAGACATGTAATGACGAAATTATGAAATTTATCAGGATTTTCATTGTCATAATAATTTTGAACTCTCGCACCTTTATCAGTTTTTCAATAAAAGTGACAGATTATGTATTTCTAGTAAAATAACATACGAAAAAAAGATAGCATTATTGATTTGTTTTCTTAATGTTTTGACAACCTGATAAAATTGATTTCAGTTGTAAATGCTTGATTTAAGAAGGAAGAATACGTCACGTTGAGATTATCGTCAGAAAGGTGAAGTTGCTGTAGTTGTAATAATTTTGTAAAAGAGATAAGTTATTAGTTGTTATTTTGAAGGATGCTCTGTATCTTTTTTTTTAATTTTGGAAAACTTATACTTGTGTCTTAATATATTATTATGTATAAATCCACAATGATGATAATTAAACATTAACAAATCAATAAAGAAAACCATATGTCACGTTAATACCGCTATTCGATGTCGTCGCTTTGTCAAATGATGTGAACGATTTAAGAAGAGGAATGGACGATGAAATCTTATAGAGGCTTTTGGAGCTAAGTTCAGATGATATGAATGTATTGGTAAATGTACCTTCAGACAAAGGGACTACCGATGTCGTGTTCAATTCAGGTAATGGGACAGCTGTGGTCAAAGTGATCTCTGTTGTGCGATCATTTGTGATCATTACTGAAAATATTTTTTTTTCATGATTGATTCCATGTGTTGTAAATTAGTAAATCTTAGACAAAGACAAAATAAGAAAGGATAAATTTCGTCATGTGTTAATAGCAATGTTGCATTACTTAAAAAGCCAAAAAACATTAAAAGTTTTTTTTAGTTGATTTCGACTGATATCAATTGTACAGTTTAGATGAGTGGCAAATTATTCATATACGGTATAACTGTGTGATGAGGTTTATCGGTATTTTAAAATGCTTTAGGTCTGAATAAAATTATTGAAGAGTATACTGTCCCACATACTTGTTTTAAATTCATTTGGAAAATGTTTACGCTATGTCAAAACTATTGCTAAAAACTTTAGTGTATAAGTTCATATGTGTTCAAACTTATCTGGAAGGTCTTTAAACTCTACAACGAGTGACTAACTTTACTTTCAAGTTAAATTTGTACCAAACAAAATGGCTATTCAAATAAATCTAAGTATATTAATTCGAAGATATAATTTAATAATGGCTTACGACTTACGACCAAATTAATGAATGCCTATTAAGGGGGATTTTGTACACGAGTGGACCAAAATGTAAACATTTCTTGAATTGATTTTTTATACCAAAACTGTTTTCAAAAGATAAAACAGCATTTATGAGATTTTACCTGTTGTTTTGTATGCAAATTGCGTACACAAGTACAACAAAATGTCATTGTTAATCACTTAGATCTGCGCAGCTACAGACTTAAAATAAAGATTTAAAATTTGGAAAAAAATATGAAAGGGGGTCATCGGTGTCCACTCTACAACCATTTGTTGAGAAAAAGATTGAATCTGGCACTTTTATGCTGTAGCTTTGTCTTAAAATAGGGTACCCATTTCTGATCAGTTGACATGGGATCTATTTTAGAACAAGAAAAAATCCAGTCTATACTAAGAACTCCTGTGTCTATGGAGGCACATTGACGTTATATTTTGACCCCCCAAAAAATATATGTCAATTCAAAACAATCCCTGCTGAATGTGAGAGACAATTCTATACCAGTTCCATGTTTGGTATTTTTTTCAATTTTATATGCATACATTAAAGTATTTGTTTTAGAATTGGGGTAGGGATCAAAAAAAAAATTGTCTTAAATAAAAGATATACATATATTTTTCAATGAAAATATAGCGTCAATGTACCTCCATAGACACAGACAAATATATCTCGTGCCGACTGATAGTTTCTGAGACATATTTTAAGAATAGGGTACCCTATTTTGAGACAAAGCTACAACTTAAATGGGCAAGCTTTAGCCTTTTTCTCAACAGATGACTGTAGAATGAACACTAATGACCTCCTTTCATATTTTTTTTTTTAGATTTTTAAATCTTCAATTTAAGGGTGCATATGCGCAGTTCCAAATGATTAAGAAAGGCATTGTTCTGTTCTTGTATTCGTAATTTGATTAATTCGAAACCCTTAATTTGAAACTACTTAATCGCTGTAAAATATAATTATAGAAAACAAAATGTTAACCAAAATTAACGGTTTTATATAGATTTTGTTCATTAAAAATCACAATGAGACTGAACGTTTTACGACTTTGTCGTAAGTTCTTTTGTGAAACGCAGCCCTGGGTTATTTTTAAGCATGTCTTACGAGTGTTACATGAAAAAACGTTAACATGTATTGGATACAGTTGTTTTTTTCTAGTTCTATTACACATTCCAGTGTCATTTTCATACTTACCGTTTTTTTTCAAACAAACATATGGAAGCTGTTGATCACAGTTTATTTTACTGAAGTTCAAATTGCCATCATCTTCTTTAAAACAAAGATCTCCCCTTTCAACTTGAAAAAAAATGTTTCGTTTAAATGATTTTCAGTAAAAATCATAAATCAACGATATAGATTATTATTTATTAATTTGAAGACTTTTTAATCAACTTATATTGTTTCCTTCTAGTTATGGCTGTTTCTTCTGCGCTAGTGCAGAATTCCATTTGTCACAAATGCATAATCACACGATAAAGAATGATATTAAAGAAAAAAAAATTGTAATGCAATGCATGGTGAATGATATTTCAAATTATAAACTAAAACCGACTTTTCATAATTATGTTCCACCACTGTTCGATGGGCTTTAGATTTTTCATGGCATCGACTATGGTGAATATGAGTGAAAGAATGTGTCTAAAATATCAAAACGAGCTGCCAAGCTAGACTCAACCAACGTTCAATACAATGTTACAAACGAATACATTTGTATCCAGATTTTGTCATTTACAAAGTTACACAATCATTAGATTTTTTGTTGTGACAACTGAAAACGTAGGGTAATGAAAAAATTTTGTTCAAAATTTAAAACTCCTTAATTTAATCCAAATATTTACAAAAAAAGATTGTACAAGTTTTCAAGTGTTAATTACTTTGCTTTTGTATTTAGCTGAATAATGATAATATAAGCAAAATATTGATTAAAAATATTTTAGCTGCACGATACAACAAAAACCAAAGAATATTGACGGTACCACACAATTCAAAGGGTTCTTCTTCGCAGCGAAAACTTAATTTTTCCTCAAAGTTTGTATCTGCTTTTGAACAAACCAAGCAAAAATCCGATCTTTCATAATCGGGAATATCTACAAAATAAATAAAATAAATATGCTTTATTCGATATCTCTTACTTTGTTGTTTTTATATTTCTACATGTTTATATGTTAAGTGTTTAGTGAAAATATGGAGGTACGTCTTCGTTTCTAAGTTCACAAAAACAGACTTAAGCGTTTTAATCATCATCTTAAAATATTTCTGGAAAGATCGCTAATTCAATAATGGAAGAAAAGCTGTTTTACAAAATGCACGTGGTTGTTTCCAGGTGGTTTCATCTATATTGTATTTAACAGAATAAAATATTGGAATAATATAGAATTCAAATCAAAAGATATAAAGACTCATTTCTTTTAAATAAGTCCTGATGTTGGGAATTGTATAAAACATTTGTAGCTTTAGGATATGACAATTTAAATAGTTTAAATTTAATACATGACTAATATGAAGTACAATAATTCCTTTTTTACATGAATTATTTTCCAAAATGTAGAGAATGAGCTAGATCTACCTTATATGTATATTTTAACAAGATACTTTTCTCTGAAAAGTTATCATGAGTGTTAGAATGACTTTATTAAACAGGTCGGGGAAACTATTTTCTGTGACGTCGGAATAAATTTACATACTAAATGAGGCACCGACAAAATCGACAAACTGACCAATCAGCTGAATGACATTCCTGAGTTGAAATGCATCATGGGTTACTACAAAAAATACAACGTTTAGAAAATGCTAGTTTTTCTAATTGCTTTTGGAAAGGCATAATTAATTTTTTCAAGCATTTTGCACACTTGAAACAATGTTTACATCATCATCTACTAAATACATGCTCACATTTACAAACACTCATTTTACAATGGAAAAAATTTGGTTTCATCAACTGCATTGTATAAGTCCATTCGTTGACATACGCCTTAATTACTGCCAGCGCTGATTTCTCGTTGAATACAGATTTCACGTGAATTTCATGGTCCTAAGCATTCGACTCGGAGGTGTTCGTACATTGTCAGGCATTCAAAAGACCTCATGTGGCCATTTAAAGCCTAAGTGTAAATGGTTACGAGATGCGTGTTTGGTGCGTACTTTTGATATTGATCCATGTGAATCTTGTGAGAAATATTTCAACGTACTATTTAACATGGAAAATCGGCAATGTTTGTTAATGTGAGCATGGACAATCTTAATTAGTATCTAAACTTTGCATTTTTTACAAAAAAGTTGAAAAATTTTATGAATTGACGTTCCCGCAGTCATTTGAAATCAAGTCGTAAATTAGTCAAAACCACGTGTTTATTGTAAAAACGTAAACATGTAGTAAATCACATGTGTTGCTTTTTATTCACTGATTGGACAGATGTTCGCGGTATGCATCGCTCTGCGCAATGACAACAATATCCATATAAGGTAGTTTCCCCGACCTGTTAAAGGATACTAAATCACGTACATGTACAATGGTTGCGAGTTTTGATTTGTTATTTTGAATTTTGGAACTGTGTCAGAAACTAAAATAAACGAAAATGAGACATTTATAATTTTGTATCTAACGACTGTCAATTTTAATTTGTCTCAAGTATTTCCTTATAACATCATTTCAGCTGTTTATTTTAGGCTTTTTAGAAAAGTCCGAATTCATATATATTTTATGTCTCAATATTACAGCATTGTTTTACTTTTTAAAAAAGTAAATTTAGACGAACAGTTAATAATTATAATAGTTAAATTTATCTCGATTTTAGATATTTTTAATCTGCAAATGATACAGTGCAATTTAAGTCGTCTCCAATTATTTCCCATTTAGCTTCATGTAAATTTCATGCACTGCTTCCGATTCCTTTGAACTGTTTTACTGCACTGTCCAATGTTTTTTCACCGTCATGTTTTACTTTAAGGTTGTTTAGATATTTAGAAATAAATCTGAGACGAAAACTAATATCTTCTTATAGCAGAATGAAACTACGAAGAGGGTTCCAAAAATAATGTCATTTTACCTTCTTCGTGTGAAAATCGTGTAATATCTTACTGAGAGCACATACGATTGATCATTCAACCGTAGCGGAAGAAAATTTCATGTTAACAATTTCACTGACTTAGCTACAGTGTACATTGCTTTGTGGCGTATTCATTACACAATACACAAAAAAACCCCAAAAAACTGGAAGAACAAACAATGCACTTGAAATTAGGGCCTTTAAAAAGGTAGGTCCTTACTTGGCATCAAACCCGTAGATATTAATCGTGAAGTCTGTGATAGCTATGGGAATGGTCAAATGTCTCATAGGTCTGTTTGAAGGCGAGTTGCTAAATTTAAATAAAAAAGGTTACGAACATCTCAAAGATGCTGCTCACCATGGTTGCCCTGCAACAGTTACAACCAAAAGTAACATCGTAAAAATCCACCAAATCTTACAGAAAGACGCAAGATATTCCGTGAGGCAATTGACTCGGATGACAAACTTGTCGTTAGCCCGTGTTCAGGGTATTTTGAAAAAAAATCTAAATATGTACCCCATTTGCTTAGCGATGAACAAAAGAGAGTCCGTGTTGAAAATGCAAATACAATATTTAAAATTGTATTCAAAATATACCAAAAAGACTATTTATAATTTAGTTACCGTGAAGAAGGTTTTACATGTTATTTTCTCTGACAATAAAGGCCCTGTCATGCAAATTTCTGTGCCAAAGGGCAAAACAGTCACAGGTAACTCCTATAAAAATGTTGTTATAAAAAAAACTTAAGAAATATTTCGAAAGTCGTCGCCCCAACACGGGTATGAAGTATCTCCAACTTTTGCCCGACATTGCACCTGCACACAAAGCACGCATTGTGACCGAGTATTTGGAGGCGGAAAAGGGTTACTGTCCTACCACACCCCCTTTTTCTCCAGATTTAGCCCCATGCGAATTCTTTCTGTTCCCCAAACTGAAATTCCACGTATCTTGAAAAAGATACAAAACCACAAAATGCCACTGGGTCTGCAATTTATGTATATGGTAGGTGTTCCTATTGAGGAAAAATGTTTCCAGAAGTGGATTGATCGTCTAAAAAGTGTATCAAGGCCAGTGTTGAGTACTTTGAAAGGCAGGGACGAATAAAAGGATCAAAGATTAATAAATGTGGGTGAAAACAGCCAAGTGTCATTATAATTGGAACATTTCTCGTATCTAAAATATTTCTTTTCTAGAGCGTTCTACATATTTTGTCATATTAAAGCAATTGAAATGTTATTAAAATGTACCAGGAGATTGCACAGTATCCGCGTGGTATTCTTTAACAAGTCTTTCAAAAAGTTCCGAAGAAACCAACGATATTACCTTTCATTTCAAATTCTAGTAATTATTTATTTTTTGGTAAATATCTGATCATATTTTTTAATACTTATATAATGATGAGTATATCTATTTCGGTAATTAAGTAAGCAATTGATGAAAAACTTTGGACAGAGATGATTCAGAATTTTTATATTGTACCTAATCAAATTACCTTTTATTACCCTCTTTTTCCATATCAATTTTATTACACTTTAAGTATACTTTATTATAATCTTATTTTAAAAATGAATTCTCTGCACAAAACCTTATTTAAAAAGTTTGTTTCAAAAGACATACACACATTTATAACTTAACATTTAAGAAAAGGAAAAAGCGTGCCGTATTTTCGGAAGAAATTCTCCTTGGGCTGTTTATTTTAGAAGGAACATCGAGCCCTGTTGATTCTTCCTTTTGGGAAGTTATTCGCTAGTCCTATATTTGTTAATGTCACGAACTTCTACTAATTATAAATATCATCAAGATTAAAAATACAATACTTGCATTCTGTGTATACGTTGAAGTCAGAGCGGCATGCATCATCAGAACAGGACTCAGTACATTTGTTACTGTGCGCGAGAATTCCTTGGATTTTGCAAATGCAGAAGCACAGAGAGTCCTTAAAATAAATTACGGCGATTTACCTTAAATACATGTATTATAATTGCAGTAATAAACTGATTTACTTTATATTTCTATGTAAAGGTTGGATTCTGCGATCAAACGTCTTTAAATCTACACACACAGTTTATCCAAAATTCAAAACAAAAATTGCTGGTCTATATGCTTCTTTGGCGCTACGGTGCATTTAACTTGACCTTTCTGCACTTAAAGTGAAACTTACAGATAAATCGCTTTTCCCTCTATTAGTTTTTATCGGAATGAACCATTGCATCAAATACAAATTGATTCTATTTAAAATAGATAGAATTAAGATAATTATAATAAAACAATGTTCACAATTTCATTACCTAATAACATTTTGATCTTTTTGCACTGCTGTTTTCGGTCATTAGCATTTCAACATGCAATGATATTATTTAAAGGGACTTAGACACGATTTTAGATCAAAATATTATTTTTAATTTTTATATATAAAATGGTTTACTTGCGCATTTTGAATGATTGACCAAAATTTGAATGTTAGAAGTCAAGTTATACATGTAAGAGAGATACAGAGGTAAGAATTCATTGTTATGTAAACAAAGCTCGAGTCTTATATTTGTTCACAAATAATGTAAAGTATGGAATTACCTTTTCTTTGACAAAATGACCCGTAGCAAACAAAGTAAACTGATTCAATGTGTTCATAAATAATATTATCAACAGAAGAAAGCAACTTTTTATTTAAAACGTATACCAGTAAACCACATTCATGTATGTAAACAAGAACAAGGCTTGAGCTTCGTTTACAAAACAAAGAATGTCAATTTGTATCTAACTCAATATTTGACTTTCAAAGTTTGACAAAGCAATAAAAATATCCATATTAATTATTCCAAACATTAATAATGGAATTTAAAAAAAACCATTTGAGTTCAAATCGTGTCTAAGTCCCTTTAAAAGTCTCAAACTTTTACAGACTTGTCAGAAAAATCTTAAACATTTGGAAAAAAACCCCCAATAGTATGGGTCAATAATGTAAAGTTTTAGATATGGCATAAAATAAGCTAATTTCAGGCAAAAATTGGAGTTAAATTTTTCTTGACTTTTATGAAAGATAAGCTAAATATGACAATATATGTCAATAGAAATTATATTAAAAAAATGTTCAAATATGTTTTTCTGAACAAAATAAAGATATTACAATGCACAAGCTATCTGGAAGTTTGGTATGCAGTGAAAATTAGGAAGTTACAGTACTCTAAAACTATTAAGTTATGAAAAATGTTCATTTTCTTCTTCCAAACCTTCCGCCACAAAATATAGCCCCTTACTAAATCTGTAAAAATGTAATTTTCCCTTAACTATTTTATTCAATATATTTTAATTGGCATTGTAAAATATAAATATACGGTTAGAATTGGAGATTTTCAGACTAGAAGTGACACACAATGGCTACTCAGAAACAGAGCAACGAACCTCTTTAAGAAAAAAATATACTGATTCGTTTTGTCCGCAGCTGATATTCTCCTTTTGACACTCCAGGTAACATCCCTCTACAGTGTTGTTTAGAATATTGTTTTGGTGTTTTTTATGTCCTGCAGGTATACTTTGAATCTCAAAACAGCCTATGAAACAAATACACTTTTATTGACATTGACCTAAAGTCGATTTAAGGTATTTCCAGTGTCTTTCGGATCAGGTTCTTTTTTTACACGGCGTGCTAAATTTCCTGTTATATTTTTTGGCGAACAACATGTGTTTTAAAATAGTAATGGTTTGGTCAAAAAGTTTGAGGGTTTGGAGAAAGCAAGGAAAGCAGCAAAATGTAAACACGGTAAATGAGTGTGTAATATAATTGTACGTATTGTATGCATTCTCTTCCAACAATTACACTGCGTTTATGTAGCTTGATGACCTCATGTGTCATCCAGGACATGGAGAGGATGGATAAGTAAGTACTTGTGTAGCTTGAATTTTAATTAAAACTATATAACACTGATTGGGGTTTAATCTACAGATAAATATGTTTAAAAAATAGGATAGAAAGTATTTGACAGAAAAAGGGGGGGGGGGTACTATTGCACTCAATTCTATGTGTTTTTTGGCAGTCTCAAACCTTTATTTTATATGTATAATACAGTTTCATTGAGTATATTAATTTTAGTGACTGTTAGATTATGTCTTTTTGGTACATTTCAATTTTTTCCAAAGTTTTCAAAAAACAACTGCAGTCGGTAAAATTTACATTTTCAAAATGGGGGTACAGGTGTTCAAGAGATTATCAAGCAAAAACTAAATGGTCAATTTTGATAAACTATGTTTTATTCTTAACACAATATGTTACTCTTAATAAATATTTTTAATAAAAAAAGTATGTAAACTGAATAATTTTTTAGAATTTTCCAAAAATATGCAATTTTGTGATTTTTCTGGAAGGTCGTGGCAAGAAAAATGTAAACAATTTTTACCATTTTCTGTAGAAAATCAATAAAAGTTTTATGATTTAATGATGAATTGATTTGCTTAAATTATAACCTACCATGATGTATTTTGGTGCATAATGTAATAAATTATGAGGTCATGCTTCGTGGTGTTAAATTTTGGCTTTTGAATTTTTGGACCTTGTGAGCTGAAGCTCACTGTAGGAAAACATACGTGCAAAGATATAAATATTTTGGCCTCTATAGTTTGTTTATAAGTTGCTTTAACTGTTCAAATTAAAAAACCTTTTGTTTGACACAGATTTCTATAACACTGGAGTTACCTTAATTGAATTTGATGTAAACGTGTTATTTAGAAACTGTCTTGATCTTTTTTTTTCTTTTTTTCAAATTTATCATTATTAATGTATGGTATTAAAACACCGTCGATTAAAATTTATTGACTTATAAACGGTTCTCTTAACCAATTTTAATAGGCATGCCGTCGTACCCGACCCGCTGAGACATTACTTATATCTCATTCATGTTGTGTATCGTAAAACTGCATCTCGTCATTGAAGATACATGTAAATAAGAATAACGTCTAGTTTGTGATCCATTTCTCTATCCATTTAGACTAATTAAAAAATCAAAACACCCTTATTTGGATTCCTCATCTAGTTTGCCTACTTTAGACGAATTTGTTAAACTTGATCGAAATGGGGTTACGACTAGAGTATGTTTCATGACATTCAGAAAAAGAATCATAATAATGTTGTTAAATTAACTATTCAGGGACTGTCTTCGATTACCTATATATGCGATCCATGGAGTATAATTCCCATCTACGGACGACCGCATTGGTCGTATAAGTAATTCTGTCTGTGATCCAGAATTATTCAAATTGTTCAGTCTTATCTGAGAACCGTTGCCAGTACGGCAATATTCTTGAAGAGTTGCCCGAGTTGGATTCGATGTGCTAGGTTGACTACCTGTAAAAATGTTATTCAACGGTGATGACGCGTTTATATCTAAAAAGTGCTTTTTAATTATATCTACTTGAAGTTAGAAATAAAGCATTCCAAAAAAATCAAGCAAAATTGAACTTACTTGTCAAATGAAAAACTAAAAATATTGTGGTAAATATCGAACTGTTCAATTTTCCGGTCATATTTACGTACACATAAGAATTATTCATTTCCTGGTGAAAAACAGCTGATCACCAAGTTTATATCAAATATGGTTCAACCCAATGTTCTACTGAAACATTTCCTGTCAGATGTGTGTTATCGCTACAAAGAAAGAGTGGCGACACCATTGATTAATAACATCCAGACATAATGCGGATTTTCCCCCCAGAATAATGTCTTTCTGACATATTTTAATTTTAACAATAAAATTATGCAGTAACATAACACAATTTTATTGTCAAAATTAAAATATGTCAGGGAATCAATATACTCTTACTATCAGGGATACACTCGATTACTTTCAATATTATGGATTAAATTACAATTACATTTGATTTTAAAAGTAATTGATTACAAGCTGATTACATCCATTTTTAAAAAGTAATCGATTACATTAGATCACTTTTCCCTCATGTAATCATGATAACTTATGATTACTTTAGATTACATAATTTATTTTCAGTGTTTCCCTTTAAATGCCTAATGTTTTAAAAAAAGAAACTATGCAATTTGACATGTCGTCAGTATTATAGTCAGTTAATCTGTCATAGGCTTTCTCAATACACTGTGATGGTTGGTCTTTAGGAAACTCAAAATGTTGGATAGCAAACTTGTTAATTCTAAGTGGCACTTTAATGATGTTTTTAAGTATATAATTTAGGGTGTAAAACAATCGTGCCCACAGTACGATATTTAAGTATTCGTAGACTTTCGCATGACAATCGCATTGCAAACTTGCACATTGTAGCAATAAATCTTTGACATTCGTAGACAACTCGCAAAACTTCGCGTACTTACGATACTACGAATATCCTACGATCTACCCACGAGTTCCTGCAATTGTTTCTCGAGTCTTCACCGAGTGTCCTCCAAATAAATAGGAATGTAGTTCGATTTAATGTGAATACAATAAGAAAACAGGCGATTGGAGGCGAGTGCAATACGAGATCTTTGCGAGTAAACTACGAGTTAGTACAAATAAGAAAATGGATAATGTTTCGCAATATTCTTATTTTGATTTCAGTCGTTTTGTAAGTTACTTACAGAACATTGTCTTTCGAAATGTTACATATACTTGTAATTTCTCCATTCTTAAAAATGAATTTTGTTCTTTATTGATAATCTAATTCAGGGAATAAATCAAGCATTACTGCTGCTGCTTGACATGATTATTTAAACATTCATGAATTAAAACAATATCATGATCTTCTTGTTTGTTCATAATTTAAATAATAATTAATAAGCAAATTATTTAAAATTTTATTTACACTTGCAAATATTGGGTGCGCTTGATTTGTCTTCTCTGGTGCAGACGATTTACACCTGATAATCAAGCGCAATTTGGTGTAGTGTATATATTCAGTATGGTCGACAAGGAAGTGACAGCTGCCGAGGAGTTCCTTTTTGGAGACAATTTTTCCCTTTTTAGCTCACGTGAGCTGAAACCTCAAGTGAGCTTTTCTGATCAACTTTTGTTTGGCATCCGTCCGTCCGTCTGTCTGTCTGTACACTTTTTACATTTTCGACTTCTTCTCCAGAACCACTGGGTCAATTTCAACCAAACTTGGGAAAAGCATCATTGGGTAAAGGGGATTCAAATTTGTTAAAATGAAGGGCCACACCTCTCTAAAAGGGAGATAATTAAAAATTATTGAAAATTTGTTGGTATTTTTCAAAAATCTTCTTCTCAAAAACCATTTGACTAGAAAAGCTGAAACTTGTGTGGAAGCATCATCAGGTAGTATTTT
This sequence comes from Magallana hongkongensis, assembly GCA_016163765.1. Taxonomy (NCBI): domain Eukaryota; kingdom Metazoa; phylum Mollusca; class Bivalvia; order Ostreida; family Ostreidae; genus Magallana; species Magallana hongkongensis. The sequence continues at coordinate 13,224,664 of WFKH01011801.1, forward strand.
TGAAAAATCTTCTTCTCAAAAACCATTTGACTAGAAAAGCTGAAACTTGTGTGGAAGCTTTATCAGGTAGTGTAGATTCAAGTTTGTTCAAATCATGATCCCCGGGGGAAGGTAGGGGCCACAATGGGGGGTCGAATTTTTATATAGGAGTATATAGAGAAAAATCTTTAAAAATCTTCTTCTCAAAAACCATTTGATCAGAAAAGCTGTATCTTGTGTGGAAGCAGCCTTAGGTAGTGTAGATTCGTTTGTTAAAGTCATGATCCCCAGGAATATGATGGAGCCACAATGCGGATCTTATTTTTACATAGGTCAGGAATATATAGAGAATAATCTTTAAACATCTTCTTCTAAAAAACCATTTGCTTAGAAAAGCTGTAACTTTAGTGAAAGCAATGTTAGATAGTGTAGATTCAAAGGACTATGTGCGGAATGGTCAAATATCTGCCCCCAATTTTAACCGATTTTTAAATACTATGGTGTAAAAATAAAATCTTCATAAATCATTGTACAGAGGATGCCTATCACTTTTATCTTGATTTTAGTCATTATGTTCATTCGCTGTTTATCTATGACGTCACCCAAATGACCTAATATCCCGCAAATTTGAAAACAAAGGAAAATATTCTCATTTTTGCTTTATATTTTGCATTTGGGGATATAGAGCGCAGGTCTGCTCAAGTAAGATTTTAACATATTTTTCTTCAGATAATTTTACACATTATACTAAAAAATGGTACTTGAGCAAGCCTGCGCTCGATGTTTCCCAGTCTAAAAACTATCGGAAAACACCCATATTTTGCTACAAAACATCAATTTATCAAAATAAGACAATCTTCATGACGTCATTTCTACATTATGACGTCACTGTGGTGATAACCTTTTACACCCTTATTTTCAATATGATTTTAACTATTTTTCACCTTATTTTTAAAGCTCTTTATAAAACTTTAATTTTGGGAGCAAAACAATGCATAATACCGCACATAGTCCTTTGTCAAAACCTTCAGTAGTAGGGTGGGGCCCTATGGGGGGATGGGTCCAATTTTACAAAGGTAAAAAGTTTAAATTATCTAAAAAACTCAAATGTTTTAATATATGGTTTCGCTTATATGCAAGCATTTTGACAAATTGTTAATTCTTTAAATTTGTTTAGACCTTGGCCCCTCCGACAATTCTTTGACCTCACAAGGGGTTCAAACTTTGATTTATAGGTTTATATCTTATATATAAACAGTTGTTTCAGATCTTTTTGAGAACTGCAATGCTCAATGTGTGATATGACTAAAAAATCACCCTGTTACAAAATGGGGTTAAGGATTAACATTAGAATATCCAGGGGGAAAAAATTTGAACTTTTCTTATACAGAATATGTTAAACTACATTGTCCATATATTTTGTATATGACTCCATAAAGCTGATTTTATTATAGCTATTGTTACATGTATTCAGGTGAGCGATTTGGCCCATGGGCCTCTTGTTTTATATCTTTTGAAAATAAATAATTTTTGTAATCCATTGCTACCTTTGTCAGTTTGCAGGTACATGTTTACAAACATACGATGTCTTTGTTTCATTTACTAGACTTATATTAAGGAATTTTATTTAGGAGTGACACAATGCTCGGCAAAAAATAAAATAAATAAATGTATTGTAAAGCAAAATTAAATAAATTTATTAATAAAGTGAATTTACTTTCTTTACAACTGAAAAGTATAACCTGACAAAATTACTAGAGAGCTAGTGCATTCATAAGCATTGATAAATAAATGCGTTTAAAACTACATGTATCTTTTCGTACTTCTTAGTACACTGTACATACTACATACAGGGTTATTTTCGCCCCGTGAAATTTTCGCCTTTCTACACTTTCAAACAGTTTCGCCCCGTCTTGAATTCGCCCAGACACAGTTTTCTTAAAAGAGAGATAATTCGAAACATTAAAATTCGCCCAGTCTTAAATTCGCCCGCTAACAACGAGGGCGAAATGGGCGAAAATAAAGCGGGGGGAATATTTCCCTGTATAAAGTATATCCGTTCACTTTTGCTGATAAACATGTGGCTGGGGAGATATCAAAAGCGATATCTGTGTAATAATTCTGTTGTTCTTAAGTATAAATATACGGAAGTATTTTTATTACATAACCAGAGAAGAGGTTAAATCAATCTTGATGATGGCAACTCAAACTTTCAGGAATAAAATGAAGATTTATGGAAGAAAACAGGTAGTTACCGACAAATTTATTTATAACTTGATTAATTTGTCCGACGTGAAGCGGGAAACAATTCAAAAAGTTAATTTCCTTTCATCACAATATTTTATCGCCCCCATCACAACACCATAACAGTTGTATATGTGTTAGTCAGCTCCTTATATGTAATAATAAGCTATATGTGATTGAGACATTTTAATAATTGAAGACTTTTGTGTATGTTAAGACCATTTAAATCTGTAGGACCATTTACTTTACATGTTCCAAATAGAATGCGTATTTATGACATATTTATATAAATGTCCAACCGTGATAATATAAACGCACAATGTAATGTAAAATTAATATGAAGAAAGGACAGTTTTATTTACATGTTACATTTCACCTTAAAATGGCTGCCATAGGAAATATGCTTGAGATATTTTTTTTTAATTGGTGGCCACGAAATAAAATTCGTTCCCACGAAATAAAAGTGTTCCCATGAAATAAAAATTCGTGGCCAAAAAATAAAAGTCGTGGCCACAAAATAAAAGTCGTGGCCACGAAATAAAGTTCGTGGCCTCGAAATAAATTTCGTTCCAACAAAATAAAATTCGTTCCCACGAAATAAAAGTCGTGACCACGAAATAAAAGTCGTGACCACGAAATAAAAGTCGTTCCCACGAATTGTATATGCTATAACAAAATGAGTATTGAATCCGTTTAAGAAGTACTACGTGTTATTATCTACTTTTATATTTCATCAGTTTTGATGGTCAGCATACAAGTGAACTGTTTCTATGAACCTGCACATTATTTGTTTATTATGACTTGCATTTATTACTTTTAGAACTTCAGATAGGAATAAAAAAATGTTGAAAAACATGATGATATAAATCCTCTCATTTCATTTAAATCCATATTTGAAATGACCCGTAAAACATATCAAAAATCAGTTAATTCTTTTTTACTTTTTAGCTGAATTGACTTAATCGAATTAATACACATCTCTATTAAAAAAGAAAAAATGTAAAAAAAATATATAAAATGTAAGGTATAGGCAAGTCTGTAAAATGTAACTGAAATCATGAGCACAACTGTTTCATGTTTATTTGGCTATTATCTAGTGTTAAATTCTTTGCAATCAGTGAATGTAAATTTGAGGTTCTATTTTTTGTTTTACAATGTTACAATGTTTATTTCGAGGGAATTATTAAGTATTAAAGATGAAATTTTAGACGTATTATTCGACAAATTCCTTCAATGGTCATTTCATTTGAATATATAGAATTCATTGGAACGAAATTTATTTCGTGGCCACGAATTGTATTTCGTGGGAACGAAAATTTATTTCGTAGCCACGACTTTCAGTTCGTGTTCACAAATTTTATTTCGTGGGAACGACTTTTATTTCGTGGCCACGACTTTTATTTCGTGGGAACGAACTTTATTTCGTGGCCACGAATTAAAAAAAATATCTCAAGCATATGTCTTATGGCAGCCACCATAAAAATGGCTTAAATATATGATTATTTTTTTTTACCTTTTCATTAATTGAATGAAAATAATAAATAACTAGTAGGAACACCATCCTTCTCCTTCTCTGATTCACTAGGATATACAAAAGTTGATCCAAAAGTGATGATTTTTGCGCTTATCATTGGCGAAGTATTTTAGAGAAAAATATATCAAAATTTCAAAATTTGCACATAATTATAATTCTAATTTAAAAAATGATTAAACTTTCATAATTCAAATGATATCAATGTTCAAAAAGTAATACAAAATAAATGAGAAAAGAAGCTTCATGTTTGAACCCAAAGCGCTTTCTGACAATAATTATTGACGGAATGGACCAAAATAAAACCAACATTCCAATTCTCTACACTAAAGCTAGAAATTCAAAACATATTTCTAATCTTCAGCAAATAAGGACACACTTGCTAGGTGTACGTGTCCATAGGAATTCAGGTAAAATATAGAACAACCAATATTCATGAAATATTTTCAATGTAGAACACAATAATTAAAGTAAATACATTGTACATTCGTCCCTCAATTTCTTAGTTGAATATCTCTGTAATTATTGCTTTTCAGAAACTTCAGGATTGAGAAAAATTGGATTTGGTCATTTTGATTTAATGCGATTTCCCCATGACGCCAACGGTCTCACCTTCAATTAGGTTTCCGCTCGAAACTTTATATCGTAAGTACTGTTTCTTGTAAAATTAATACAAAAGACAAAGACAAGTTTACTAGAGCCTAGCCATGAATGTTTGATACAAAGGTATATGGAAATTTATTATTTTCAGAGTTCAAAGATGCACTAGGAACAGAACTTCACTTGCAAACAGACAGTGCTTCGGACATAAGAATAAGAAGGTTTTAGGCTTTTTAGGATTGCTAGTGCATTTGGGCATATTTGAGGAGGTATTTCTTGTTTATACAATACACAATTTAATATTGAATTATTTTCTGTTCATTAATACCTACTTGTTAGTGACATATACAGTAACAAATATTTTTTTCTTCAGTGTTACCTGCACATGCTCCCAGTTGGCCATACACATGAAAATATAGACGCAATGTTTTCAAATTGTTCAAGCTCTTTAAAAGCCGACATTATGACATTAGATGGTAAAATTTAATTTCACACCGAGTTGAAAAACGTATCATAACAATTGGTGAAATGTTAAATTACATCAATGCTGGTTTTTCTTTACAATACTCGAAATTATATTTTTTAAATTTCAGATCTGCTTCAAGCTTTTCAAAAGCTATTATATGTTAAGGAAGGAAGGATGGTTTGGGATTTCAGGGATGGATGCAAAATAGCCTAATTAACAGCCATGGTCTTGGGTATCAATTTGAATTACCGAATCCACACAATTGACAAAGGTTACATAAATCGATATACATTTATGTTTCAAGTATCTGAACATTATAATAAAAAAATAAACGATTTATTAAAACAAACAGAGATCTGAAATCGATAAATTTAATCTGCATTGGATTTTAGCTGACCTGGAATATATCTTGTTTTAATCTGAATGTCATTCTACGTGCATAATAATACCTATGGTCTTACAAGAGACATGACAAGCTGGGACTTACTTGACTTGGCATTCAATATATCGACCAAGGCTATGTTTTCAGTGTTTATTAGTAGTTTCTTTGCTGTAAACTAATCTGTCCATACCCAGATGGGTAAAAGAATAGCCACTATTTCCAAAAATGTAATATATCTTCGTATATCTGGACCCCAGGATGTACCTGCCTAGTCATTCTGGAAAATCAGACCAAGATAGTTCTGAGAATAGTGAACGTCCACTGTATGGAGAAATGTAAGTCAGATCCTAGCATCCTCTTCAACTGCTTCTGTAACTTTGATCAGGTAGTAATGTTTCCTAATACCAGTTGTGTTATAAAACCTGCGGTTAAAAGCCCTGCTGTAAGCGATGGCTTTAGCTAAAATTTAAAGGAGCCACAAAGGGATTCCATTTCTTTTAGGATAACTTTTTTGAAGAAATAAGTGATGTAAGCTTGGAACTTTATTGTCAGGAATGAAAATTACCTTGTCTATGGTATCAATTCTTGGATCTTCAGTTTTTTTTATGTTGTTCATTGGGACGACCAACCCTCTGCTTTTTAACCGGAACATTTTAACAAGCTTTGATCATTGTCAGGTGATCTCTCCAACAAATAAAACATCGTCAAGATAATGGATAATATTATGATTTTGAGAACTCTGAGCTACAAGCCAGTACAAGAAATGAGAATTTTTTCACAAGAAGAATATGCTATCGAACATCCAAAGGGCATGCATCGATTAAAATAATATTTGTCTTTAATACACATTAATAACAGCGAAAATCTGAAATGTATATCACAGTGCAAAATTGACTGTTCTATAATTAACTTTATTTCGGACTTTAACCTTTAAATACAACATTAATTTTATGTTTGTCATACGTTCTAAGAAATTAATGTTTACAAAGTGAATTAGCGATTGGCACTTGGCAGACACTATACTTGTAATTACAAATCAGACAGAAGAGACTCCAAGAACTGCTTATCTCTTAAAACAACATTGCGTAATTATATGCCTTTCATGTCCTGGTCATCAAAGACTCATTGAGTTTATCTAATTGCCTAATACCTGTGAATCTTTCACTCAATTCATTTGATGTCATCAATTGTTACTTTTACTCATTGTCTAGATTCTTATATATACTGAATTGTATTTGTCACTATTCAGTTCGGAGGCCAGATGGATTACCGGCCAATTCCGTCTGTGTTCCTTATTGTCCATCTTTAAAAATTCGATAATAAATACGGAATCCTTCATCACTTGGTTCTATTTCTCTGGAATTGCATATTGGTGGACCTTAGGGAATACGGCATACCTAACCTTTGTTCTTTACCTTACGGCCCACAGCGCGCCTCAACTTTACACCTTGTACCCTCGACGCCAACATTCCCTAACCCCGTTCGTACTGCACACGACGGATGCAGTTCCAGAAGAATTCCTTAGCACTGTACAATCCTACGCGGTCACAATTATCATGGAGTGAAATTTTGACAAACTCTTGTTAAAGACATTTTCGTGAAATTTGACTTACTTTTTATCTATTTCCAAAAGAATTCATTAATGTACCTTTCCCTTTGTACAAGACAATAATTCACTTTAGTTATAATTGCTTAATTATTTTATTAACTCTTACATTTCACCTTTGATTTAATTGATTAACTCAAATTAAAGTTTTACTCTATGACATATGTCACTCGTGCTTAAGTGCTAATTTCTATTGTTTTCAACTTTTATTTATATTGTGATATACATGATTGTCGAGAGAGAGGAATTAGGTTTCGGATTGTTCGGGTGTTGTTTTTGGATTCCCAGAAATCACCCATACCGACCTTAAGTTCAAATAAAGTGCTTTTTACCATCTAGAGCATTTTAGTCTTATTGTCGCCAGATACACCTTATAAATATATTGTATATATATTGTATATAGAAACACCTTAATTTCCTCGGTGATAGATAAATAGGTAAAAGTCTGAATGCGCTAGATAATCCATCTTGCAAAGCAACGCCCCTATGCCATTCTGTTGAATCCAAGAAATGGCTTGATCAAAGGAAGCGTAAGATACTGAGCACAAATTTGGGTCAATATGTTCATTGACAAATTTGAAATCAACCGGTAGCCTCCATCTTTTTGGGCAGCACCCTGACAAGGATGTTCACTCGCAGATTTCATATTTTGAATTATAAGTAGACTCTAAGATTTACGTAAAGTTTACGTAAAAACCGTACTTTAAACCATTTAAAAAAAAATTGGACATTCTGAATATCTTGGTATTGAGCGAGGTATTGCTGTAGAACAGGGACCTCATTTAAAGTTGAACCTAGGTGTGTAAAATCTTGGTCCTTGTGACTGATAGTGCCTTAGTAGGGACGAAAATTAATGTTATTTTGCGGGGTATAATTCTGCTGTGCTGGGTTTGGATTTGGGCGGGGGTGGGGTGGGGTTGGAATTGATGACCTGGGTCTTGGTCGACTGATAGGACCAACAATGTATGCTTAAATGTGACTTGTTGCAATGCGTGCATACATGCTGGAATGAACACTGGGATTTGGGACAGAAACCTTTGATATTGTAATCAAAACATTTGAGTAAAGATTTTGGTTTTTCAACTTGTTGAACTTGAACCTGCATATTCAATAACATAACTCTGCATTGATAGTGCCAAAGAATATTGATGTTTTTAGACATTTTTAGATGGAACCATTAATATTACGGTCATATCCTAAGCGTATTGTGTGGATATATTTCAAAATATCCTGTATATCAGAGGGGTGTCTAGCAACGAATTTGCTGGAGAAAAAAAACAAGGCATCAAGCCAGCTAAGAATTGATGTGTTGTTTTGTTTGATTTTGGGTTCAATGACCAACTGACCCTCAACTATCGAAAATTTATGTGAGTCCCGACTAGATGTAACTATCTAGTGCTTCTTATCTGAGAAGTTTTTCCAAGTCGATATATTGTTTTGACAGTTTTTCTTTGATTGCTTAAGGGACAGGAACCCCAAGGTCATCAAAAATACTTATTAAGGGTTTTGAAATTGGTTTTCACCTGAGGTTGCCAAAGGGATTGATGGTGCTACAGCAGGTAATGGCGCTGCAGCATGTTAATAGGCCAAGGGATCTCCGACTGCAAGCGGATGCTGTTGATTTTGAGGCGAGCTGGACACTGGCTGCATCGCTGCCTTTGTGGGCCTGATTGAGTCTGAGTGGCCGTGGTTATTGGGTTTAGGGCTCTGACCACTTGGACTGGCGTAGGGCGACTTCCTCTTTCTTTTGCTGAACCGCAAAATATTCCGTTTGATCAGCAGCGACATGACTTGGAATACATTGTAATACAAACAGTTATGAGCGCTTCAACTTGGACAATTATATAATTTACCAAAGATTACCCGATTACGATTAACACACCAAGAAGAACAATGGCTGGCTTGCATTTTCCAAGATGAAGTTAAGAAAGGGCGATGAATTTGCGCATGCGTAATATAACGACTTAGAAGGGGCCGTGTGAAAAGTTTGTCAAAACCTGATATGGGGAGCTATATATCCTTCTTTAAAAGTATAATGTAGTACAATGGTTAATTTATAAATTTCCATAACTTGACTTAACTCATATTGAGTTAAATCGGATTTATTAAAACCATTCCCAACCTGCATATAAAAAAGGTATGCCACTTCGCTTGGTAACTGTGGAGGAAGTAACGAATATTTTTCGGTCATTGTGGTACGATACATGTAACATCCGAGAAAATCGGTTTACATGAATTGTCGCGCAAAAAGATTCCTCGGATTTTATCGTACAAGAGTGTACATTACGTCAGCGAAAGATGTTGACTTCCGTCCCATTTACCTAGCTTGTCTTCGAAAACTCGCTTGACATGGTATTAAAAGGTTACAGAAAAACGCACATTCATTTTAAAAGCATAAGGAGAAATAATTATATATATCTACTGCGACATATCAGCCACTGATTGTTGGATATATAAAGCGGATACATGTTTTATGGTCTCAAAGTGACGAAGGGGTAGTAATGAAATCAAACATGTGACATACCTTTCCTCTTTTTATATGCTGGTTGTGGGGTGTTTTATATTAATCGATTATTTTCCTTTAATTTTCAAATTTTAGGAAAAGGACATGTTCTGTACATGACTTAAAAGGAATTTCTTATCAAGCCAAGTCAACTACCCCTGGGATCTAAATCGGTTGGGAGGAAAAGGGGGCGGGTGGTTGGATTGGGTCCTGTCCTCAAACACATGTGTTTAAATTATTTTAATTTGAATGGCATATTCCTGTTGATGTGTAAATCGATTAACACTTTTAATTTTCCTTATTTGTTTTTATATTAATATTAATCGGTTTTTGTCAAATTATGTCTGCATTTTTTGCTTCGTTATTCATTTTCTTTATTTCTTCCTCAAAGGAAGGACAAATGATGTGATTGCAGCAGTCACGGTAAAAGATAATCAACTCAACGTTTGAAAGAGACAATTAAATATCATTCTGCGTTAACAAAAATAAACTCTTAGTTTAAATTGTACCTTGCAGTTTTCGAGATAAAAAAATAGTTACATATATATTTTCTTAAAAAAATCACATTTGCCTAATGTCATGGAACTTTTCATATTGGTATTCAGTTTTTTTTCCTAAATGTTTAATACTGTCGTAGTAGTGATTAGCTTCTGAATTACAACTGTTTTCCGTTGTAGGTTCCATGATATGATACACTTTTGATGGATGTTTATTGCTCTGACGTAAATTCCTCTAAATGAATTTCATGTTTATCGTTGTCTCTGTGTGATTTTGCATGCATTTCTAAAATAAAAGAAAATTAAGACCGTTTTATCTATAAAAAAATCACCACCACTTATTTCCAAAAACATCGATAGTAGGATCGTTTGAAATGTTTTGCTCAGAACATGACTTTCAAAAATATAATGACGAAATAAGAATTAAACTGCATATCTCATCATTAAATAAAGATAAAAGAGATGTTGAAGGGAAGAAATGAAATTTCAAAGAATAAAGCTATTAAAGTAACGTATATTTTAGATCCACCTTCTACACATTAGTCCTTGGTACAAAACAAAGAAAACCACAGCACTTGTTGCGATGATGCTACTAGAAGATCCAATGATGACTATAATGGCATCTGAGGAAACAAAACATATTTATGAACATGCTATTTTTTCAGTACATACGGTTCAAACAGATTAGTTTTGAAACATACAGTGATGAAATACAAGACATTAGTGAAGTTTTAGAGAGTAATGCCACTATGTCCCTTCTTAATCGCTAAAATTTTACTGAATAGGATCTAAATTAACTAAAACATAATCCTTTTTTATTAGCTTATCAGAACTCCTGCATCAATCAAATGTTTTAATATGTCCTTTGTTTTTGTTTCTCAAAACCGTCGATTAAAAATTTAACGTCACAGTAAACAGAGGAAAAGTTTTAAGGATAAAAAGCATCGCTTAATGTTAAATTAATTAACTGCTAATTGGATAAAAAAAGGAGGTTATCATAATGTTCTTAACATAGCTGATATAGTTTGATTCTTCAACACTTTCCCAAATAAGTGAATTACCGGAAATGAAGAATGAACTCGACATGGACGTTAATTTTGATATAGGAGATGTTTTACAAATGATGGAAACTGCCGTAAACGCCCAAACTTTTACCACTTCCGAATCTGCATCTGACGATAAAATGAAAAATGAACGATTTGGTCAGGTTTCAGATGATGAAATTCAACGTTTAATTGACTCGCAAGCAAATTCAAATACGCGCAAGAATACCAAGTGGGCGATTGAGACGTTTAAGAAGTGGCATATCGCGCGGGTCAATGTACCACTGTTGACCGAGATGACGAGTGAAACTCTTAATTACTGGATGCAACGATTTGTTTTGGAGGTAAGAAAACAAGACGGATCGGAATACCCACCTCGTTCGCTCTACTACATTGTGTGTGGTTTGTTACGTTACTTGAGGGATGAAAACATTCACAATATGAACTTTTTAGACGAATAGGATCACAGATTTGATTTATATCAGCGGGTTTCAGACGCGCGAATAAAAGAACTGCTGTCAAAGGGATTAGGAACAAAAGTTCGCCAGGCGAATCCAATTTTACCAGAAGACGAAGAAAAAATTTGGAGCCAAAAAGTATTTGGTATGTATTCTTCTAAAGCGTTGCAATACACAGTATTTTTTTATAACTGTAAACTTTTTGGGCTACGTGCGTATGATGAACACAAATCACTGGAATGCGATCAGTTTGATTTAGGCTGTGATGAGAGAGGGAAATACATTCATTTTCATGGACGATCATCAAAAACTTATAAAGGAGGCCTAAGGCATATTCAGCGGCAAAACAAGGATATCAAACACTACTGCTTCAATAGTGAGTTGAACTTTGTAAATATTAATAGAGTATAAAATGTAAATTTTTAAAAATGTGCATTTTCCCATGAGATATTAGTTAAGGTTACTCTATTAAGATTATGGAAATGGAATAGCTATATTACAGTTGTATTCTAATTTTGTATTTTCAGCGGAGAGATGTTTGGCTGACTTTTACATGGCATATATCGATGCCCTCGTACACAGGGGTGCATTTTACCGACGACCTTTGGCAAGTGGTATCAAGTACAGCGAGTAGGTTCTTGGAATAAACATAATCAAGGGTCTGATGAAAGAAATAACCGGAAATGCTGGACTTGTTGGGAATTTTACAAATCATTCCGGTAAAACGACCTGTGCTACCCAGCTGTATCAAGCGGGCGTCGACAAGCAAGATATCATGAGTAGAACCGGTCATAGGTCCGAATCCGCTGTTAGGAAGTACAAGCGTACAAATGCCGTTCTTCAAGAAAGTGTATCGAAAGTTTTGGATCCTCCCAAGAAGACGAAATGTGAGATCGCATTAACGCCAGACATGGATCTGGATGTATCGCCATTATTAGCAAATCATTCCGACAACGACGAGAAAAGCGACGCATCGAAGTCAGTCTTTAACAATTGTGTGTTTAATTTTACGGCATCAAACAAATGCGTGCTGAATTTTCAAAACTATGCCCTTTCGGATTCTAATTTTGCATTCAGTTCAATATCGTGCTTTAAAAAGTTTGTGTGTGTTTTTGAAATATGCAAGAAAACAAATCATTTTATTCATATTTTTGTCAATAAAATTCTTTTGCTTTGTTTAACTTTATTTTTATCAGTAAGGTTAAGGGTCATTCGTACATTCTATATTCTGAATATGGTTTATCTGGATACACCACAGCTGTTAGAGCACAGCTAAACCATGGTGTATCAAAAATAAAAACACAAAGGTCATCAAAGCAAAATCCTCGCAGCAATGATACAAAATATGTAAAATGAACAAATTTATAGATTGTCTTACTTATCAGAAAGAAATGCTAATTTTGAATTGGAAATATTCTTAGTGCAAAAACGGCATAGAAGTCATAGCAACATTTTAACATTTTAAACACAATTATTAAGATTGCTTTCAAAGTACACTAGTCAAAATTTCTAACGCCCCAGGCAAGTTTTTTTGTATTACACTTTTCCTAATTCTAATTATTTTGACCATGACAATGATTAAATATAAAGATTGAAGAAAAACAAATTATTTTTTAAAAAAACTCAATCAAAATTTATTTAAGGGCTTTATAAAGAAATCAAGAACGTACAGGTACCCTACGATATAAAAATAAAAACATTAACATCTCGTGCGTTCTTTGCATTTATAAGAGCATCTCATAGCGATCCCACAATTGAATTAAAAACCTTTGTGGAAGGTTATTTCATTGTTTATGTGGTCTAGTTCTGCGAAATTCGGATGCCGAGGAACTGTCTCACTCTTGGATTTATCTTGTCCCATCCATACAGGCCGTTAATGTGATCTAAAAAAATTTTGACATGAACAGTTGAGCATTTTAAACACCAGTCGGTAGTGGCAACGACTTAAAAACTGAAGTTAAAGTTTTCTTAATAATAAAAAAATTAAAGTGGGGCGTTAGAAATTTTGATTAGTATATTTTTTAAATGTTATATGAAATCAATGTCTAGTCAAATTTAGTGCGTATTCGCATGTCAAAATATCTAGTATTCTAATATTCTAGATTGCAATGTTTAATCAAGTGCCATATGAAAAAATATAAACCATAAAATGCCCGAGAAACGAAATGTTGGGGGTTTACAACTTATAGGATACAAGACGTTAGACTGAAATAGACATATTTGGACAATGAATATCTGAAATTTCTCATGCATATCACTGAAACAGGCAGAAAGCAGCATAGATGTAGGTCATGATATTGAAATTGTTTAACACTGTCTTATATTAAATATGATGATAAAGAAAAAAAAAATTAATTAAAAAAATACATATTTTACTTAATCTTATTTCAAATGCGGAAGGTCACCTTGACTGAAAAAAAAATGTTTAAAGTTGAATTAATATATGCTATAATGCAAATCTAGAGTCGATGAGTACTACATTTGATATATAGTTAGTTCTCAAATTACTTTTCGTATACATTCTATAAATTTACGCAACATTGTTCTGTATCAGTTTGCATTCACAGAGGTGTATTATAACTGACAATTAACGCTGTTCACAAAACCGTCGTTGAAAAATTGACTGAAATTGGTCGGTACCTGTTCAAATTAAATCTACTGTGAAAGGGGAAGCTCTTCAAACTCCATAGAAATTGTGTGACCAACGAACTTAACACTACATGGAAGTTTTTATGTAATGTTTGATTAGTAGTGATACATTTTGTAACAATTTCCAGATTTTCGCTTTACTGCATCAGTCTGATTAACAAGTGTAACCTTGATAGACATGGAGTACATAAGTTATATTTAGCTACTAAAAATTTCAAGGTTGTTGTTTGTACTAACCGTTATGTTTTGCACAAACAATGGAAGCTGTTGTGTACAGTTTAATTTACTGTAATTCAGATTGACGTTCTTCACTTTTATGCCATAACAAACATATTCCCTTTCAGCTTGAAAATAAGTTTCATTTGAATTATTTTCAGCTTAAAAAACTCCATGGTATCGACAATATTGACTATAACTACAAGAAATCAAATGATTAGCAAAAAGCTATGAGATAAGCTTAACTGGGTTGCAAACCTTTTGATATATCAGAAATAGAATTCTAAATAGAGCTAGAAAAAAAAATCAAAGAAATAAATTACAACTTACAACTACGAAAGTCTATTCTCTAATTCAGCATTTAAACATTAGTAGAGTGACTGTTGCCAAGATTTTAATCTTTCATCTAATCAAATTAAATCAATTATTTATTTCACTTCTAACGCCTAATATAACATTTATTATTACCTACATTAAATACAGCATTTTTTGTTTTAAATGGAAGTCCAAAGATGATAAAGTAAAAAGACACAAGATTCACACAGTCTTACAGAAGACTAATTGAAAGAAGGTTTAAAAATGTTATATGTTCGTTTTGGGTAATGGTAATGGTGATGTTAGTGAAATATTAGACTTCGAAGACGATGATTTTATTAGAAAGAGAGTTGAAAACAATATTTTTTTTTCAAGCAGGGCTTAAGCTTATAAACATGTTGAAAATACAGTCCGATTATTCTTAATGTTCCAGTATTGTACATGTATTACAGCTTTGTTTACAAACGTATCACAAATGGGATATAAGATTTGTTGAATTTTTTTCTTCTGATATTGGTAGTCTTACATATGTTGAATTACTACAATAATGCAACATGCTTACTGAAAGCATGCAGCAATTTAAAGGTGTTATCAGTGCTGTTTCTAAGTTTTTAAAATTGCTTTCTGTTCAAAAGAGAAATATTTTTAAAAAAAATTTAATATTCTCTCTTCTTAATTGTATTCCAATGTATTTTGAAATGATGTAATTTATGGAACGAAAAATGTACCAAAGTCATAAATATTACTTTGAACAATATTGATGTTATTCCTCCTGCTATAGCAAGCTGGAATAATGAATTATTACCATATGGATTGTGGAATTAAATTGTACAAGACTGTTTTAACGTATGTTTCAAGATTACTTTCGATACAACTGTTCAGGGGCTACAATATAGAATTCTTCATAGAATCCTTCCAAAAATTTTGAAAAATCAACTCGAAGGTTGTTGCAAATGATTGTTGCACCTTCTGTTAATAAGAAACTGAAACAAACCAACATGTTTTTTTAAGTTGTGATAAAGTTTTAACATCGTAGAAAAATCTAAGTATGTTTACATATAGAAATGGGTTAATTTTAACGTTAATTATATATTATTTGGTGAAAAATTCCCCAAAAAGTGATAGCAAAGTAGTAAATCTTATGATATTTTATACAAAACAAAACATATTTGTATGTTTGCAACAAAATAAGATTCTACATTTTGTCGAGCCATTGCATCATATGAGTATATTTACATTCAGTGTATATTTCCCCTTATGTTTGCATCGGAAATCTGCGACGTTCAATTTCCTATGAATACACTTTGCTAATTCATGCGCCATGTGCACAAATATAAACGTCACCACGTGTTTTAAGTATATTTATTTTTGTAAGATTAAATGAAACGTTCAACCTTACATCACCAATTTGATATATACTTTAAAAAATAATCATTAAATTATATCTACTCCTTAATTAAAAAGATTTTTCTCTTCAAAGTTTATGGCACTATATTTTTAGCCGTGGAAGCATACTAAATAACATGTTAATATGGCTGTTCCATATATATATGTTTCATATCGATGTCGTCGGTTCTATGACACACCAATGCGGTGCAGACAAATGATCATACCGCGCTATTGCGCAGTTTTCAATTTGTCTGCACCGCATTGGTGTGTCATAGGACCGACGACATCCAAAAATTAGCATTCAATGCTTAATTGAATACAAAGTAGAAAAATATGTCTCAGCAAAAATTTCAGCTTTCTCAATTTTTAACACGTAGGTCATCTTGGAAAAATATTTTTGATATTGAATGTATAAGTCAATCATGATATGCAAGAAAAAAAAACCCACCCAACCTTATGCCCAATTTTAGATTTTTTGTGAATGAATGGGGAACAAATGGTGTATGGTGAAGGGTGATATTAAATAGCATAAAAATGTAATTTATTTCCAAAAATAATACATTTATTTGTGTGAAAAATATGTCACTTTTGCAGCGTTTGTGTTTCTCACTGAAACATACTGAAAACAAAGTGTTTACTCGAGATATCATTGAAACAAAGTTTCCGTAAATAGTTTCTCTAATTTTTTGTGATTTGTATTTGTTAAATAATATTTACATAAATTTATTCATAGATTGTTGATAGAATTTTACATAACATTTGTGAAAAAGAACGAATATTAATTTAAAAAATAATCCTAAGTTATTTGATCTTGATCAAATCAAAAACAGTTGCAGGACATTATTTATCCAATGATTAATTCTTTCACGTATGTTTATATGATACAACTGTATCAGAATATTCTCGTATACAAACACATCATCTTATTTTTTCCTCTTTTTTGAAAAAAAGTTTTTTCAAAAAATAGTTCTCTGTTTTGTATATCCGTAATGTTATTCAGGTAGAAATAAATGTATTCAGTTCAGACAAGTATTGTATATGTTTCATATTTCAGCATTAGCAGGAATCACTGTATGAACCAATCCTTTTCTTCAAGATATTACTTTTAAAAAGCTTCTTTGCCGTCATGTCGTTTTATGATAAAAAAGATGAAATGAAAAAGAAAAAAGAAAAATATCAGAATTGTATAAATATATATTAAATAATGGTAATACCACACAGTCCAATAGGTTCGTCGCATCCAAAATCATTTGAGTTTAAATCTTCTTTTGAACAAAGCAACTTTTAAAACAAAAAAAAAACATCTGTTATTGTTTTCTCCATCACATTTACAATACTGAACAAATCCAAAGGGCAATAGTTAATATGGTGTTGTTTACACTATTTAATGTGCATTTCTAAAAATGTCAAGTGTTTGGCGAGAATAAAAGTTTGATTCTTTAAAAGTACAAGTATGTTCCAAAAACAGATTTGACGATTCTTAAAATTGCTTTTTTAAAAACTATCTTCCAGTTATATTTAAAAACTATCTTCCAGTTATATTTAATTAAACATCGCCAATTTAATTTTCAAAAAAAGCTCATGTGAGGCTGCTTTGAAAAGGTTTGACCTGCAACTTTTGTTGTTTCAACTAAATACAAATGGAAAATCATGGAAACAAATTCCATTTACATTTGAGTGTATAACATTTATTAATATTAATTGCTTGCTTACAACAAATACTATAAACTTTAGATTTTTAAAACTTCTAGTGGGCTCTGTAATAAAGAAAAAGGAAATTTAAAAAAAATACAATACTTGCATTCTGTGTTATAGTTATCAGAGTGGCAAGCACTATGAGAAGAACAGGACTCATTGCATTTTTTTACTGTGCGCGAGAAGTCCTTGGATAATGCAAATGCAGAAGCATAGGGATTCCTTAAAATTGGTTGATAATGTCAATTATAATTTGAATTTACAAGTTATCATTTCATTACAGTGTTAAATAAAATTTTCAACTTAAAAGGTACTTGGGATTCTTACTCTGCGAACTACGGTTAAAGTCAAAATTGTGTTTTAAAGTCTGCTATTTTGATCTGCTGAATTTTTTTAAATAATTTCAGCCCCCAAAAATGTACACTTTTGATATTATTTCATTCTAGGTGTTGATCATTTAAACATTATGTATTAATTTATTTTATATGCAGACATTTATTTTTTTAGATCGACTCATAAGGGTGATTTGTAACGTATCTTAAGAGCAAAATATATTGGTTCGTTTTGTCCGCAGCTGAAATTTTTGTTGTTGACACTACAGGTAACACCCCTCCACAGTGCTATTTAGAATAGTCGTTTGGTGTTGTCTATGTTCTAAGGGCATACTTGTAATCTGAAAACATCCTATGAAACAAATACACTTTTAATGATATTGGCTGTAAATCGCTCAATTGAATTTACTGTAAACTCGTGGGCGACAAATTGTTGTGGTCAATGTTATTTATTATTAATGCAGGGTACCAGAACAAACTTTTAAGTCATAAATGTAAGATTTATTGGACAGTTGGCAAAATATAATTCTATATACCGCAGAACACATATAAATATTAATATCTTGTACATGTAGCCATAAAAGATCATATACGAGGGTTGTCCCAAAATAGCGTAGACATAACACATAACTTAAAATCTGTTCATCGCAATTTCATTAGACTTCTATGTTTTTTTCAACGACCCTTTGGCAAACAATACTGAAAAATTCAAATCTGTACTTCATTTATTTCTTGAGAAAATGAATAATTAGTAACAACAAGTTTTGTCAGGCAGCGCAATGTGCGACGTCGAAAATTTCCAGTCTTTACGTTGTTGCTAAACCCTTCACATTGTTTACAATAACATTTAGTTTAATAACCGAAAATGTCATGAAAAAATATTTTCTTTGAACATGTACCCTCAGTGCACATTCAATATACATTTTTAGTTTTTCTTTTTTGAAATATTTTCTTAGTACAAACGATCTGCGGACTCCAAACATGCTGTTTCACAAGAATCAAAAGTCCTTGTCAGGGTTATAACGTTTATTGTTTAAACCTAAAATTTAACAGAATAAACCATAACTTATCATACATACACTCACATTTCAAATTATCATTGACAATTATTTTGTTATTTTTCCAATATTACTTGCGCACTGATGGGCCTTTTCGAGATAAACACAACATGTAAAATTCTGCCAAAACTGTCTCAACCCGGAAACATCGATTTGATCACTAAATACATGTAACAACCCCCCCCCCCCCC
>WFKH01011801.1:13243917-13264101 GCA_016163765.1 Magallana hongkongensis
CCCCCCCCCCCCAACACAGTTAATTTTGTTCTTCAACAGGTAGAATAACCACAATTCGATTAACTGATCTATTGATCCTCGAGTCGACTTGACCATGGTACGTAGATCCTGGTTCTTGCACCTTGTAACGCAGTTCAACATCTCTCACATTGCCATCCTTTCCGGGTGAAGCCTTCGTGACCTGTGCAAGTTTCCAGTGTCCTCGTATAGCATTACTGTCTTGAATCAAAACAACATCGCCAACTTTAACATTTCTAACTTTTGTGTGCCATTTCTGTCGAACTATTAGGGTAGGAAAGAAATCACGCATCCATTTCTTCCAGAAGGAATCAACAACTTGCTGTATGAACTTCCATCGACGCTTAAAGCAATCCTTGGATGACCATCGGCCTTAGTACCTTAGTAGTTGCTCTTCCCAAAAGTAGGTCATTTGGGCACAGGTAAGTACCTTCATTTGGGTCCCCGTTCTTCAGTCCTATTGGTCTTTCATTCATGAAGTTAGCAACCTCAAATAGAACTGTTTGCAACTCTGGACATGACATCAGCATCCCCTACCGCACTGGGAAGGCAGGATTTTACAATTTTAATAAGAGCCTCACAGCACCCATTTTCCCATGGAACATCAGCTGATTTACAGAACTTCCATTCCATCCCACAGTGAACTCCTAGATTCTTGATCCTTTCCCAATCCCAACTTTCGTTAATGTCCTGTATTTCTTTGGATGCAGCAGCAAGCTGAGTGCCTACATCTGACCTCATCTTGTGTGGAAATCCTGTATAGATACAAATCGACGCAGAACTATCATAAAGCTATCCGTGCTATAACAGTCAGCGAAATCCAAATATACTCTTCTTGATGTCAGACAAATAAAAATCACTCCAAATGCCTTTCCATGGGTCCTCCTCTTTATAGTGTCACGGATTGTGAAGGGCCCAAACAAATCTACAGCAGTATAGTAGAATCCTGGTGAGGGTCGAAGTCGATCTAATGGTAGAACCCCCATCGTTTGTCCCTGAATAATCTTCTGCTTCTTTCGGCAAGTTACACATCGTATCCTTAATGCCTTAATCAACCGACGGGCTCCAGGTATCCACAACTTATTTCGAGCCTTGGCAAGTGTAGCGTCAATTCCACAATGGTTCTCATTATGTACAGACTGCAAATACAGCCTTGCGAGGTCAGATTTAGGTGGAAGGCGTACAAATTCAGTCCGATTCCACGTTGCTTTTAACCATTCAGCCATTCTGGATCCTACCACAACAACTCCATCTCCTGTAACATCAACTCCCAATCGCTTGAATGAGGTTCTACAGACCGACTCTAGATCTACCTGTGTGTATTTAATCCACTTCCATGTCCTTTGGCGATATTTTGTCGACATTAAGTCGAAACGATCTATTTTTGGCTATCGCAAGAATCATGGCAATCACTCGAATTAGCTTGTTAATTTCATTGTATTGTGAAGGATTTATGTCATCTAGCTTGCAGTTTTTTCTAACTGGGAACTCTTGTTTTGCGTGGTGGATTAATCCAATAATGTCTGGTAAACGGCTTCTCTCAACAGTACATTCCTGACTTACTGGCCATTCATTTTCTGGTCTCCTTAAGAAATCTGGCCCGGTTTGCCACATGCCGTCTGTTTGTAGACTTTTTGGGTTTGTTGCTCGAGTTGTTAAATTCGCTGGGTTCGATTCTACTGACATCCACCACCATTCATCCTTTTTGGTTCTGTCTTGTATCTCGGCCACTCTCGTTGGTGTGAATGTTCCGAAACCATAACTTTCTCTCTGTATCTGTGCCTTTACTATCATTGTGTCTACTATGTGGTAAATTCTCTCAAAGTTATAAGGCATGTCACTAGCAAAGTCGTGCACCTAACACCGCTCCACATAGCTCCAATCGGGGGATAGACAACTGACGAATAGGAGCTATACGATTTTTTGCTCCAATGAGACATGCTTTGTAGTTCCCATCATCCATCCTCCACTGAACATATGCACACGTTCCATATGCATATTTGCTTCCATCAGAGAAAACAATCAATGTGGGATCTCCCACAGCCTTGTTAGGTTTAACACGTCTAGGAAACTCCAGATCTTCAACTGTAAATAGGTCCTTAAAGAACTTCATCCATTCACCTCTCATGTTCTCATCGATTGGCTCATCCCAACTATTTTTCCTTGCTACAAAGAGCTCTCAGTAACAGCTTTGATTGTAGAACAAACGGAGTAAGGAGCCCAATGGATCATAAATGCTAGATACTTGACTCAGCACCATCCTATGCGTCAATGCGTAAGGTATTCCAGATGGAACTTCGTCACATGTTAGATCCTTGTCTTTATGAACGCCTTTGACCTTCGGAGAAAAGTTAACTTTGGCTTTGAATTTAAAAACATCTCTCCGGCTCCCAAATCATTCCAAGTATCTTCTCTTCATGGAGTTCTACACTACTCTGTTCCACTTGTTTCCCGGACATGATCCATTGCTTGACGCGAAATCCCCCTGCTTTGAGAATTGTGTCAATTTCTCCCACAATTTTTTTTGCCTGGAATTTACTGCTCACTGCAAATAAAATGTCATCAACATAACCGTCTTCTAATATCACATTAGAAGACTCTTCCTATTGATCCTTGAACATCTGAGCAGTTTTACGTAATGCAGTAGTAGCAATTGCACCACTAGGACGATCGCCAAAAGTTACTGTTTGAAGGACATGATGGTCTGGTTCTCGGAACAGGTCCATATCTCTCCACAGAAGTCGATGGGTATGTTGATCAAATGAACATATTTTGACAGCATTGTACATCTTGGATATGTCTCCAGCTATTGCAATAGTTTCATGACGAAATTTCAGAAGCACGGTGAGCAAGTCATTTAAGATGTTTGGTCCCTTAGCCCAGTAATCATTCAGGGTGTGTCCCATGACTGATGCCGATGAGTTGAACACAATCCTAAGTGGTGTTGTTTTTGAGTCTGGCTTCAAAACTTCATGATGGGGAATGCAGTAAACTGGTCCATCATAATTTTCAATTTCTATATCGTTTAGTTTCCTTGCCACTTGGCGTTTAATCATATTTTTGATTTGCAGGTCATACAAGCTTGCATACTCTTCACCATTTCTTTTGAGTCTTCTCTCAGTGGACTGAAGTCTTGCCTTCGCAGAAGAGAAATTATTCTGAGGTTCTTGTGGATTCTTGATCCATGGGTATGATCCAGTCCAGCAATGGTTCTCTATGTCATATCGTAAACTGTCTTGTATCAAAGAAAGTTCGCGCTTTTTCTGAATAGTGTACTCCTTTCCTCCTGTTGTACATTTGCCGCATTTGTATCCACCACATTTAGGAGTGCATTCTGTCCCTAAACTTTCAATGCTGAAGAACTTTTCTAGATCTCCTTTGATTGATGATCTGCTTGCTACAATGATTTCACCATCATTAGTGTCAGACTAAAGACCAGATGTGAAATGAATCTGAAGTGATCTTCCTGTGTGCGCTGAGGAAGCACCAAGAATTTCATGTTTTCCACGCAGGCAATAGCCAAACTGATTTTTCATTAATTGAAGTCCTTCAACTTCCTGCACTTTGTCCGGAAGTAGAACACAACAATCTGTTCCGATCAACAAGTCAACCTTCCCTGTTGGTCTTCGAATGTCTTCCTTGGTTATTCCGGGGAACAATAATGCTGTATGGTCTTCATTTGCAAAGTCGAGATTAGCTGTCACTTCCTCTATTCCACATGCCCGGACTTTCCACCCATTTTCTGATTTATCATAGGGTGGGACAACATACTCCTTACTGCATACGGTCTAACAGAGTTTCCGACTTTGGTCAAAGTCAGCGTAATCTCCTTTCCCACTAATCCAAGCCAACGCGCTGCTCTGTGAGTAATTAGGGACATATTTTCTCCGGGATCCCATAATGTCGTAAGTATTCCTTGTTTGGAGTCGACACTGCTTACCATTAACAATGTTCTCTCACTACCCCGAATATTTTCTCCATTGATGATCCATGTGTTGCTATGCAGTGAGTCACCTGCGCGGCTCGCACTATATAAGGTAGGATGGTGTGTGCGTTGACATCCCTGGATGTCACACGGTTTTCTGTCAACACAATTTCCTGATAGGTGACCCTGCTTTAGGCAGCTGAAACAACCTCTGTTTTTACGTTATAGGTCTATTTTCTCCCCATGTTCTAACTGGGAAAATCCAGTATACTTTCCAATATCATGAGAATCGACACCGTGGTACCAGCATCTCCACTTTGGTGGGTTGTTCCTTCGTTGTGTCTCATTGTTCCATTCTCTTGATACATTTTTGCTGCTAACCAGTTCTGCAACTTGTGCAAGCCCTTGTACAACTTGCTGTAGAATCTCCTGCTGTTGATCTAGCTTAGCTTTGAGATTATGGGTCCCTTCGGGTTCCACTAGTGCCGAATGAGCCTTCCCTCGTTGAATTCCGCTGTTGTCATTGCGAATGTCACTTTGCATACATTCAAGCGCATGCTTTTCTTGCAGTAGGAAGTCTAAAAAAGTTTTAAATATATCCTTATATTCGGATGCTTTTAGCTGTTGTTTCATAATGATCCACTCCCTTTTCTGTACTCCTGGTAAGAGTTTCTCTATTTGGCTCACCATAGTTGATGTGTTTATTTCAGACTCCAACTTGATCTTTTTCAAATTCAGCCAACAAATTTCGACAACTTCAACCATCTTTATGAACCCAAGATTGTCGCCATCACGAATCACCTTTAAGCTCTTCAATTCACATAATACAGCATCAGAAAGCTTCTCAGGTCTCCCATACTTTAAGTCAAGTCTGTGAAACATCTCACAAAAATACTCGTCTACTTCTCTGACTGTGTCTAATGCCTCTCCCCTTAGACATTTCTATAAGGCGAAGAGATCTTGTCCAAATGATGGTATCATATGTTGTTCATAGTCATGTTTGAAGCTAGGATAGTCTCGAATAATGCCCGAAAATTCTGGTGCATCTAGTTTTTTCACTTTTAGTCCTGCCTGGTTGCTATTTTAAAGTTTTGGTTTAGACTCTTCAGCCTTGGATTCAGTAATTTTTCTGGAGAGCTGAGACTTAACATCATACAATTCTTTATAGATTGAGTCCATATCTTTCTACAGTTCCAATAATTTATCACTGTCGTACTGTTCATCTAACATCTTCATGTATTTGTTAGTTTAGCTTTCTAGTTCATCATATGCTTTTTCCAGGTCCCGACATAAATCTCCTAAAACACAACACTGTTCGTCGGGGAACGATTCCACAAATCTACGTTTTTTGCGATAGAATATACCTTTAGCGTGTGCTCGTCTTCTCTTCTTTGTCTGTACCTCCTCGTTCAACATCGTCAGATCTGTTTTCCCGTGCGTTGAAATGTTTCACAATAATCAAAAGTCCTCGTCAGGGTTATAACGTTTATTTTTTCAACCTAAAATATAACAGAATAAACCATGACTTATCATACATACACTCACATTTCAAATTATCATTGACAATTATTTTGTTATTTTTCCAATATTACTTAAGCACTGATGGGCCTTTTCTAGATAAACACAACATGTAAAATTCCGCCAAAACTGTCTCGACCCGGAAACATCGATTTGAACACTAAATAACAAACCCCCGAAGCTAACCCGAACCAAACCGAAATACTGGAATATCGAACCAGATACACATGCCCTGTATTACTTGTTGTCTAACATCCGTCCTACCGAAATGTGTCGTTCAGCATTTTGACGTCCATTACTATCAGTCGGAGTTTCTTTTTCGACTTATTGTCATCATACTCGTCCAAATATTTTCAATGTTGTTAGACTACTAATTCACAAAATGCAGTCCTAAGCGATTTTGTTAATTTTATTTACTTCAAAAGCCGCTAAGGATTTGTTTCAATGTCCTTATAAAACTTTATCAGTTACCGCTGCGCCGCCCTAAACGCTGACGTCATCATTTTATTACGAGTTAACACTTCAACTTGTCACACGCTATAAAATCTTTAAAAGTTTTGTTTTAGCCAAAACATTTTCTGAGTAAATAATAGAATTATTAAAAAATATATATGTATTTTTTATTTGATTTTTTTCATTCGAAAAGTATTTTTCCTCGCAATTTTCATTCCATTATGTTGATTTTAACTTCGTTTTTGAAATTGCGCCGCATGGTGAATTTATGATCTAAAATGCTTTCATTTTACTAATCTAATCTCAAACAATATTTGATTTCAAAACATAATTTCGGTGCAAATTACTTGAACCCTTTGTGGCACAAGTTCATCTTCCTGTGTCTTCGATTAACTGAATAACGCCACTTGTGTACGCTATTTAGGAACAACCGTCGTATATATTGTTTTTCTATAGCTTGACTAGATACAAAACGTATTTATTAGACCTGATTGACAATTGACTTCGTTGACAAAATTTACATATTTTGACATGCTCGGAAATTGGGGTCAGAATTAGGAAGTATTTGAAGACATCCTAAAAAGAGTAATCATAATGTTTCTACGAATTTATTTTTCAGTAAAAAATTAGTATTAAGTTTCCGTCTTTATTTACCTATATATACAATCCACTGAGTATACTTTCCATCTACAGATGACCATATTCGATTCGTCGTATAACTAAGTTTGTAGATGATGATCCGGTATTATTTAGATTGTTTAAACTTATAAGTAGTTCGTTACGAGCTCTGCACTGTTCATTAGCAGTCGCCAATATACGCTTCAACATGCTGGGTTGACTATCTGTAATATTATTAGAACATACATTAATTTAGATTATTTCTGTATATATCTAACAGTTATACAAATTTTAATTAAACATGTATCTATATTTGTAGAGAATACCAAAGGAAATCCTTCAAAATGGAACTTACTTGTCACATGAAAAACTATCAAAATCGTGCTAATTTCTGTATCAAAGTATTTAATTCCCCAGTCATTATGATATCAAATTTCACATGAGATTTAGTTATTTCCTAGTAAAATACAGCTTATCAACATCCAAGTTTACATCCAATCAATTTGTGGTTAAACCCAATTTATGTCCTTTGGAAGCTTAATGCATTTACATGTATTTGGTTAAACAAAATTTCCTTATCAAATGTTAACACTACAAATTTGAAACGGGCGATTACATCTGATCTTCAAACTAATATGAACTCAAGTCATAATTCCGAATTTATTTCCAGAACAGTGTCCTTCTGACATATAAAATCATATACACAGGATGAACCTCTGCCATTCAGTCAACTGAATGTTAACTGAATGGTCTGGAAAGGTGACTGAATGGCATGTTTCCGCATTCATCCAACTTTCAGTTACCACTCAGTCACATTTCAGTTAACTGAATGGCAGAGGTTCATCCTGTAATATTTTATTCATCATGCATTTTTATTGTTAAAATTATAATATGTCAGAAGTAGACTCCTGTGGAGCTGTCGTGAGATTCGTTAAAACGACATCTTTGCAAGCAAAAATATTGCTCTAATTAAAAGCCTTTCCTTTTTGAATAGTTAAGAGTTCCGCGACACCAGCTTATATCGCCTCTTTACCTACAAATATACCATTACTCTAACTTATTCATCAGTGATCTGATTTTTGCTATACACATTTTTCACAAGGTTTCATTTGGTTTTGGCTTCATTTGGTGATGGTCATCGTTTAAAGCATAGCCCCGGATATTTCAGAAATGAAGAGAGAATATATATACCTAAGAATCTGAAATCATTTATTTAAAATACGTTGTACTGGGGAGAAAATAAGCCACCGCTTAAACTGTAATCAAGACGCAATGTTTTCCTTCTGGAATATATTAAAAAGTTAATCTGTATATGTTTATACTTTATTATTATTATTTTTTTATTCAAGTATTCATATAACATAAATCATAATAAATTGCATATTAACTTGATAAATATTTAGAGAGAGAGAGAGAGGAGAGAGAGAGAGAGAGAATTGCTCTAGATATATATTGAATAAATTCTTCCAGTTTTCCCAGGCCCCATCAAATAGTACTTGTCTATTATTTTTACAAGCAATATATCTATTTGTGTTATACATAATCTTGATGGAGGATATCAACCCATTCAGAGAAGGTTTCTTACTATAGCATCTCATACTATATATATAATATTTAATTTGTAAGGCAATAATATATTTCACTTGATCTAAATTCTCGTAAGATCCAAGAATGAATTCTTTCTCTACAAAAACCACATATGTAAGAATATTTCTAAAACAATACGTAGCAAAGTCATTCAATAAATTTTGTATAAATTCACATTCCCAAAAAATGGGCTCAATGGTTTCAATTTCTTTTTCACAAAAGGAACAGTTATACGAGTCTACCTTTTTACCTTATGTAAAAAGGAATTTGTTGCTAAAATTCTATTCTATGCTAAAATTCTATGGTTAATTCGAAATTGATGCCATTGAAGTTTTGTATTTTTAGTAATTTGTAAATTATAATTCAAAAGACGGCTCCAACTTGTTTTGCATAATGGTTCGATTATTTTTTGAGTAATATATGGCATTAACACTTTTGTAAGAGGAACCATGTTTTTATTTTTTAGCCATTCTCTTATAGCTGCTATCAGCCCATTGTATTCAAGAAAATATACATTAATGCCATATATCAAATTGAAGTCATGTAGGTTCATGAAGGAACCATCTTCTCTCAAAACATCATTAACGAAAACAATATTTTCTCAAACCATTTTTTGTAAAAAATTGTTTTCCTACCAACTAAGATATATTTTTGTTAAAAAATAGTGGTTCCATAGACATATTTGTTTCTAGTTCTGGTGATTTATCAGAAAAAAATATCCATGCATCTAAAACATCCTTCCAGAATATATTTTTTTCGTTTTTTAATTAAAGCAATTTTCTTAATATCTAAGTCTAAAACCAAATGCATATTGCTATTTCTTAATATGATATTCTTCATCCAAACCAGTTTCAATGACATAATGAATTCTTTGATGCTAATCATCTTAAAACCACCATCTTTAAATTCCTTAGAACACACGCCCTTTTTCAATCGAATGTGATTACTTCCCATTACAAATGAGTAAAATTCACAATCTAAATCTCTCAGCTGTGAATCAGAGGGATTAGGAAGTGATGCAAAAATGTGATTTAAGGTTGGCAGTTAAAGTGTTTTTAAAACCGTTCAAACGTTCAACGGTGTAAGGTTTCTACGTTTCCAATGTCTCATTTATTTTTTATATTTTGAAACTTTAATCTAAAATTCACATCAAAGATATTTGCAGATTTGTATCAAATTCTATGCCAAGTAATTTAAAAGTCTTCTTGCCCCACTCCAGAGCTTCATTTGTACATATAATATCATCACAATCTTTTTTGCATCCTATCCAAACAACTTGTGTTTTACTGAAGTTTATATGAAGGCCAGATATTTTTGCAAAATCTCTCAAAATATTAAGACTTGATTGTAAAGATTTCTTACTACCATCCAATATCAATGAAGTATCATCAGCAAGCATAGAGATTTTTTTTTCACCATCAATAAAATGTATACCGTTGACATCCTTGCTTTTTCGAATTTTAATAGCCAGGATTTCAGCACATATCAAGAACAGATAAGGTGATAATGGATCGCCTTGGCGACATCCTCGGTACAAACAAAAAAGTGTCTGATATGTTTCCTCCCTGATTCACAGCTGGTGTTATGTTTGAATAAAAAATACTAACCCACTTCCTATTGGATTCACCAAAATTAAAATATCTTTTCTTCTTCTGTATATTGCATAATATCATATATAAGTCTTATATTTTCAGCTATATTTCTTCCTTGTATAAATCCTGTTTGGTCAGGATGAATTATCTTATCTAAATATTTTTTAATTCTATTAGCAATTGAATCTGATGCAATTTTATAAACAGTATTTAAAAGTGAGATTGGTCTCCAATTTTTTAAAAGATGTTTTGGTTTGTCACCCTTGGGCAAGCATGTAATAATTCCATGTCTTTGAGTAATACTTAACATTTTATGTTCATATGCATAATTAATTGATCGAACAACAAAAACACCTATATTCTTCCAAAATACTTTAAAAAACTCTGACGTGAAACCATCAGAACCTGGTGATTTATTTGATTTCATTTTATAAAATGTTTCTGCTGCTTCCTTCAAAGATATATAACCCTCTAGTGATCCTGACTACTTTATTATATTGATTCAACAATATAATATAACAATAGAAACTAGTTTATTTACTATCCTAAAAAGATACAACAAAGGGTTATACCATACATGTATATCCGTGACTACAAGCGCCAGACATAGCTCACTTGAACCATCATCTCAGGTGAATTAAAATAAAAAAATAAAAATAAAAACATGAATTACGTGCATGATAATTAAGTTCCTGATTTCATCTTAATACAAGTAAAATTGACATAACTATATTCAATTTTAATCAATTCTTGTTTAAATATTGCACATGTTCATTGCACATACTAGGGTTGTCCAAAACATATCGTGGACACATGTAACTTCATTCTAAATAACGACGCTATTTTCAGGAAAGTATTAAATGTATAATATGCATTGCTTATACTGGCCGATGGGTTTTCATGATTTCATGATGGCGCGCTGTTCCGTGCGGTTAGCCGACGTCGCTTTTTCCGGCGTTTTTGAAGACATATTCTTGCTACAAATGACGTATGAAATTGCCGTATACAATACTAACTACATCACAATTGAAGATATTGATGTTTTGACATGTTTTTAAAAAACTGTAAATATTCATAACTAAAAACTCTTCTACGAAGTTTGGACAATTTTTTATACTGGGCCGTGCGTACTTTTCGCAACCCTTTAATACAATAAAATTTTGGTTTACTTTAGGGAAAACATTCAGAACCACTTTAGTTTGATTTGGAATTTTATGACAAACATTTCGGTATGCAATATGTATATATAAACTCATTTAAAATGATAAAAACGAACAGCCCTCGTATATATTCGAAAAAAAAACCGCTAGGTGGAAAACAATGTATCTAAAAGACTAAAATCTGCTAACTTTAAGAAGTCCTTAATACCGATGATCTATTGAAATAAAATATTAATGCAGTCTAAATATTATGAGTTCCACTGCCCATGAAGACGAGAGCTTATCTTAAATTTGGATATCACCGACTTTATGGCTTTGAGTAAAATACCGGTACTTTCAAAACAATCCGTCCTTTTTTTTTTTTCTTTTTTTTTTTTCTTTTTTTTTTTTTTTTTTTTTTTTTACAAATTATAGCTACCTCTCCTTGGAAGGGCGCCTGACCTTTCAAGCACTCCTTGTTAGGTTGGATTAAGCTCAGTAGTTCTTGAAAACAAGATATGTGAAATGTAAACTAGGACGATGACGATGCCGATACCATGAAACGGGACAAAATATTAGAAAAGCTCCTTTCAGCTCAGATGATCATTCAAACACCATGCAAAACACATGAAAAGAATGAATGGTAGGTTAATAACCATTTCTTTCTTTTTGTATAAACAGTTTATAGTGATCCAAATTGTAGTGTTTTGAGTGGAAAATTCGTTTATAAGATAACTTCCTTGTTGTGATAGTCTTTTAACTCTGTGATTTACAATCTTTAATCAAAATAGGATACCTTAGTTTTTAATTATGATATTGCTTATTAAAAAGTATGTTGATGTTTTTTCTAAGGTAAAATGACTACATGACCACTTTTGTGAAGTAATTCTGTCATTCTAAAATATCAATGTACGGAAGTATTTTCATGACATAACCAGCATGACAGGAGATACATGTATTTAAATCACTTCACATGATGGCAACCCTACATTTCAGGAATAAAATGAAAATTTGTGGAAGAAAATAGGTAAATACAGGAAATTTTAATGTTACTAATTTTGTCTTTACGACAAGAAACAGGACATAATGAAAATGTTTCCTTGCATTACAAAAATTACGTAACAACTGTGTGTTTCTAGCGTCAAAATTGTGCACTTATCTATGTTTCCTAAGCTAAGATTTAGCTAAGATTACCGTGTGAAAACACGCTCCATTAAACCTTTTTTTAATCAGTGCGGTAAATTAAATAGTAAGTTACCAATGTATTCATTTAGTTAAAAAAATCCTGTTTGTGCCGATTATCGTGAAGAGACCTTCTAATTACGGACAATCAACGACTCTGGGCATTTGCGCGGGAAAACTTTCAACTCAAGATGGATGCAAAGGTAATTAAGCATGTGATTGTTTACTGCTGTAAAAAATTACTTGTTTTGTTAGGTTTCTTTTGAAATAATTAAAAAAAAAAAGACTTGTTTATTTCGCATTCATTCTTTACTATGGAGTAAATTTCCCTTGCATTTTTAAATGGTTTAAACGTTTAGAAAATATATAAATCTATCGATATGGGGCCCCTTCAAGGGGTTGACATTTCTTACAGAGTTGCGTTTACGAGTAGAATTTCTTTTAATTTTTCTTCATTTACATATATTCAATTTGATAAGAAATAGAACTTAATTATTACAAATTTTATAGAGTTCAAGTGAAAAATCAAGCCCAGAGCAACAACTACGACAAACTAGAGAGACCCGTTCATTTTCTTGGAGTTTAGTCAGAAAAAGAGGACGTAGACTAGGACGTGGAAGGTGGAGAGGTAGGGTCAGACCTGCAGGAACTTCCAGGGGTGGACGTGGAGGGAGAGGAGGTAGTGGAAGAGCACAACACATGGGGGATGTTGCAGCTGCTGCACTTCAAGAGAGGCAGAGGAATTTAGAAGTAAGTATATGTATTTAAATACAATGGGACTTTAGATATCCGGACGCCAGATAAGCGGACGCTTCATTTACGGACGATTTTATTTGGGAACAGATTTTCTATACGTTATTTTGTCTCATTTATCCGGAATTTCGCGTTCCGGATCCGGACGGTCTGTTTTTACCACAAAACACTGTTTAGCTATAAATCTTGCTTCATTTAACCGGACGGTAAAATTTAATGATACCCCACTTAATACAATAAGATTACGCTTGTCAGTTCAGTTTTACACCTTTTTAACCTGCTAGACCCTCATGAGTAGCTTGTATAAACACTTTGACTTCTCGAATCACTTTTAAATTACCGACACATGCGACAGTGCTGACCAGATAAGATTAAAGTCACGCTTCGCTGCACGTGGCTTGGGAATATTTACCTGTGCACCTGTCAAGTGCCATCGCTTTTTAAACATTTATTTATTTCAAAGGAAGAATGTGCTAAATAAATCAAAGAACTAGAAAGTTTTACATTGCTTTGTGGTTTATCTATTTAAAACGTTATTTTCGACAAAACGAATTGTCTCATGGATTAAGTCAAAACCGGAAGTACAGAAAAAAACAAAACGAAAGCATGTCAACTCATTGGAAATATATTAGTGGATCTTGCAGTTGTCGAGCTAATTATAGCTATTTTTATCATTAAATTAACTTTGTTGAAGAATAAAAATATTTAAAAAAACAAATCATCAATTTCTGTGAAAATTGGCGTTCCAAGAAATTGATAGTAAAAAATATAACGTAAAAAAAGCATCTGTACAAGACTTAGAAAACAATGAATTAAGCTACATTCGTATATAAATACGGTGCGGTTTTTTTTCCTGACAAAATAACTTTATGAAGCGGTATTCCTGGTATTACAAATATGCGTTTCAATCGATAAATCTAATTTGTTGCTATCTAGTATAAAAGGCAAAAATAAAACAGTATTAACGCTCATTATAAACACATTATCATTTGTGACACAATGGACACATTTCTGATATCCGAATTTCTGACGCTTTACCTATCCTGACGATTAGACTTGGGAACGAAAGCGTCCGGATAAATGAGGCTCTAGTGTATGCCACAAAATTATGTTATTTTTGCAATTGCATTTCAAGTTTATTCCAGTTACATGTATTTTTAATAATAGGCTCGAATAATTGAGATGACAGATGAAGATAGGAGACAGCTGTTGCTGGAGACTGGAAAAAGGAATCCCAGCATCCTCCTTCATTTGGCCGACAAGCCGGCCCCTGAAGGAGGATTCCACCCACCACCTGTTGCGGCGGCACCAAGTTGGTGTACTTGTTTTAAATGCAGAGTTATGCCAACGCAGGCAGAGCGCATTTGCTGTGGAAGACCAGCTGATCAGTGCCAGTCACAGTCGCTAGTAAGCTATCATCACTTTAAAATGTTAACTATAACTGTTACATTGGAAAACGTAACTTTAGTATGCAGATTTATAAAAGTCATTTGTAAATTTCAAAAAAAAATTATTAATTTCTTTCTTCTTTTTTTTGGATAATATAGACAGTTAATTTTTTTATATAATAAGGCATCTTTTTGTTATACATGTATGCAAGTAAGATCTTCAAATGATTTTCTTTTGAAAGAATTTCCAGTTACTTTTCCTTGACGAATCGGTGCTTACTTTAGCCCAAATGTACAGACAGGATGACCTGGCCCTACCTCAGGAGAAGGATTACAACAAGGAGAAAAGGCATGCTGCCTACCGCCAATTTGTTATGTGGCACCATGGCCGACTTGGCGTAGGAGTGCGGAAAGTTATTCCCAGCTGTTGTGTTTGGGCTATCCGTGACAGGTATCCAGACCACTACGGGCAATATGTTGGCTACATTCCCTCCCGTTTAGTTTGAAGCTGAAGATTATTTTTGTTTTATATCTTTAAGGAGACTTGTTGGTCAACAAATTACTCATCAGCTTTACTTTTAATATTTTGATATGATTTTTTAAGCTGTAAACTATTATTTGTTAGAGAAATATTCCATAATTTTCAGCTTTAAAATTTGAATATTTCCTTATATCTTTACACGGAGCTCTTCTCAAGATCAAAATCTCCATTTATGTTTATCTAAAAATGGCCACAACCATCCAGCCTTCTGAAGCGGGTATTATGAACTGTGAAAAAGCAGAAAAACTTAACAAAATGAAATTATAATTATCAGAAAATTGTACAGGACTCAATCATTTTTATTTATAAAGATTTAATTGTTCATAAAAATTCTGTATGTTAAACTTGCTGATATAAATGTACCTATGCATTTGTTGAAAATTCAATTGATTTCAAAGTCTATATGCCGAAAATTAGTAAAAATAAAACATGTATGATTTGTATCTGGGTCTCGATGCATCCCCTGCCTCCAATTATATTCTGCCATGAAAACCATCCTTGTCTTTCTATCGTTTTTAAAGTACTTTCCTGAGAAGGGAACTTACATGGTCATAGATCTTTTTTCCTTAACAGGATAGACTGTCCATCTACCGGATTTCTTGTTGTACGTCCTTTGCAATCTGTAAAAATGTACAATATATTAAGTGGTTAAATGGCCCTTTAATGAAAATTACCACTTGTTCATTTTGACTATAGATATGTATATAAATGAATTTCCTAAATGTCCATCATTATTGATAATAGGTTATCTGTTAATGTTCTAATTGTAATCGAATGCTGCCAAATTGCTCCTAGCCCTATACACTGGAGGAGCATAGAAACATCGCTTTGAAGAGTACATAAGCATATGCTTATGGAAACTCTCCAGCTCTGATGTGCTTCTGTATTGTAAAACAAAATGGTTTTATTAGGCACCCTATACTAATCAGTTCGTCCGACCTTCCGTCCGTCTGTCCGTCCGAGATCACTTGTCCGGGGCATATCTTCTCTCCCCTTGGCCGAATTTGGCTCATACTTCACCTACAGAGTGCCCTTGGGTAAAGGATGCGCAGCGACCTTAAACCAAGTTTCTAGGTCTTAGGTTAAGGTCATATCTGAAAAATCCTTGTCCGGATCATATATTCTCTCCCTATGGTCCAATCTGGCTTATGCTTCACCCACAGAGTGCCTTTAGTCAAAGGGTGTGCATTTATCTTGAATGACCTTTCTATGTCAAGGGTCAAGGTTATATCAGACTACGCAAAAAAAAAATTCAGAGCATATTTTATCTCCCCCTAGCCATATCTGGTTCATACTTCACATAAAAAGAGCTTTTGGGTAAAGAGTGTGCAGTCAAATGTCATGGCTATGTTTGATGGCAGGATAGTCCTTTCCTGATTAAAAATAAAAATACACATCATTAAACCTCATTATAATTATTTATATAATCTTGGAGCAGAAAAACAGGAAGAAATGGTTATGGAGTATGGAGTTAGCAAACCAAGATCTTGTTCTCCTTGATAAGAATTTATCTCTATCACTGGCAACTTGAACACTCCATGAGACATGATTTATACATGTCCACATTCTAATCTTTATTATTTCTCATGTTCACTTTTCATATTCACATGTAAGTGATGGCAGTACATACATGTATACGTTTATGGAGAATTCCAGCAAGAAAATTCTCTCCATTAGCACACTTGACAACCGAGAAACAGATAAGAAGAGTGTAAACTTGGAAAAATCTGGATTCATTAGGGGATCGGAATAAATCCATGAGCACGACCTTTATGTCTCTGAAATTGTAACAGATGCCCATCTTAAGATTGGTGCCCAGATGAGTATGTGAAAATATTGGAATAGAATATCTCATGTTGTCTTTATTTTCAAAATTTTATGCAAAACTATGGTATGAAAATTTATGAGACTTTTAAAATGGTGGACGAATATGAAATTATTTCCCCTAAGAGATTCAGCATTTTATACGCTTTGTCTCACGACTGTCTGGATCAACCAAATGAGCCATTATCCACAGATGTAACCAGATATCGCCTTTGCAGGCGTCTAAATGAAGACTGGCTAAGGAATCCAATTTGACTTGAAGAGAAAGTTAGGGGAAGTCAGAGGGAAAAAGTCTACAATACTATAATATAGTATAAAAGGAGGCCCTTTTATGCGTGGTGAAGGCAAAGGTAAAAATGTCAAGAAATACTGACAAAATATTGTATTATTCTATAAATCGTATTCGTCAATTCAGCCATTTTATAGTTGTAAATGATATTTTCGGTTGAGATCAAGTCATACAGTTCATATCGTAACTTTAATACTTACTATGCTACAAAGGAGGAACTAGGAATGGTGTATTAAAGGTACATGTATATGTGGCGTATTTTTAGTGAATAACAATAATAACATCTGATTATTTGCTTCATTTTATTACTAAAAGATAGGACTTTCACACAAAATACGCTTTATAAGTCAATCGCATAACAAAGATACAAGAAATCAACAACAAAAAATTTTTAATTTTTACCGGCACGGTAAAAAATACAAAAGATTTTAATAACACCGCCTTAAATGGGTCACGTGACATCCATCTCAGTCTATCAACAACAATGGCGACGACGAGAAAGATAGGTATACCGTTAAGTTTGACAGATTTGGCAATGAAAGGAAAAAGAGACAGACTGACAAGAATAGGAACAAAGGGAAGATTGTCATCGGAGACCATGTAGATTGATGGAATAGGAATTAAAGCCGAACTAAACTTAAGTTTCCATCATGAAGTTGTAGGGGTTTTGCTAGTCAGGTTCGTGCTCCATGTCTTTATAAGTTATAAACCACAAGTGGATTTTCGTTTAGAGGAATTTTTGAATAAAGAATAAATAAACACTCTCAGTACATACATCCCTCAGGGAGAGGGGGTATTTACTCAGTTTACCGTGTCGATGATGCTAAAATCGTGTTTCGATCATCTCTATTACACATAATTAACAATTTATATCGTTTCTTAATAATGAATATCGGAATAGCAATGCTTCGAGTATCATCTGATATAAGAATTATCTAATTTAAGACGTGAAAAACGTGATTCTAATTTGTAAACAAACTGTTCTTCTATCGTGTTTTCAATGCTAGGTTTTCCCGCACTCATGCGCAGTGGCGTAATAAATGGCGGATCACATTAATATTCATCAGACGTGTAGCAAAGTTTAAAGACAAATAACTAGAGACAGAAAATGTTTTATGGGCCTAGAGTTTGTGAAACGTCTAATTATAAGAAGCATGATGTATATTTTTACTCAAACTCATGTCAAAAATTTTACTCCAAATACGCCACATATGCCTTTAAATGGATTTTAATTTTATCAATTTTTTGTTTTAGTTTCAAAATTTCGAGATAATAAATGTTGAACTCAGTCTTTAAAATTAAAGTTCCGAGTGACCACCTTCACATTAAAAAGCATCATCACATAAAAAAGCACCTTCATATAAAAAAGCACCTTCACATTAAAAAGCACCATCATATAAAAAAGCATATTCACGTAAAAAAGCACCATGATATAATAAAGCACCATCTTCACATGAAATAGCCACATAAGGCAGCTATGGCGTTCCACAGGGATGACCGCACACTTGGATTGATGCGACACTAAGCAGAGCAGGGATTACCACACTCTCAGTATCGTAGGTTATACATGTAACACGAAGATTATAAAGAGAGGGATGACCACACACTCAACCAAACCGTACCTGTAAGAGTTTTACGCCAACAAGTCCTTTAGCTGCAGCGTTAATATTAATGTCCCTATAAAGATGCCGGACTATTATTAATTATAGTTTTTTATGTTAAAAATACCAGCTTGAAGATAAACATGAAAACTACATCCTACACCAAAGAGCTTAAGAGGCCGTTGAAATCCTAAATCATCAGTTCGGATTAAAATAAATATATATTCATATAGCTGGTATATTTACTGGAGGAACTAAATCGCCGAAGCGGGGTGTGCCCCGATTTTCAATCGATTGGGGATTTCATTCATCTCGAAAAGGGTATAAATCGCGTGTCTTACTAAATATACATTAAACAATTACTAGTCAAGTTTGTATGTTAATTCGAT
Organism: Magallana hongkongensis; assembly: GCA_016163765.1. Classification (NCBI taxonomy): domain Eukaryota; kingdom Metazoa; phylum Mollusca; class Bivalvia; order Ostreida; family Ostreidae; genus Magallana; species Magallana hongkongensis. The sequence continues at coordinate 13,262,735 of WFKH01011801.1, forward strand.
CGATTTCTTCTAAAAAAAAATCGCTTACATGCAACTATTTGATACATGTATATTCTTAAAATAATTTGAAATAATTTAATTTCCAGTGATATACACGTACATGCATTAGTTTGAAGAAAAAGAGTGAAATTGCTTCTTAAATCCGCACGTTCCATATACATTTATGTATAATTATTTTACACATGTGGACGTTTGCACATATGAATTTATGAACAGCAGCAAAAATTAATATTTCATATAAGGATAGCCTAATTGATACATGCTTCCAGTTGAATAATTTTGTTTCTTTTTGGAAAGCTATTAATTGTGGAATACTACATTCACATTTGTCTTTTAATCACCGTTTCGTGACTAAACAAGATTACATATTATACACAGCCTGGATTAATAAAAATTAACAACACCCTTCTTCCACAATATCTTCCGAGATAAACAGGCTCATATAAAAGTATGAACAATCAGTCAGCAAATGAGAAGTGTGACATAAGAAAAAACAAAGATTGTTTCCACTTATTTTTATTTAATTTTACATATTATTGAGCAAAAAGAAAAAGAAGCATAATTATCATACAATTAATTAATTGCTAGAAGAATTTTACTATCCATGTAAGTGAGAAATGATTCTTTTTATTGTATTTCCTTATGAACAATTTCCTACTCCTTTCAGTGGAGTGTAAAATGAAATAGTCACTGTTAGAATTTGCTATGCGAATAATTTACTTTTTAAGATATTACAAATGTTTGTACTGTTATTTATACAGGAGACCTTTTCATTACTTACAGACACTGAAATAAATTCTAACTGGTAACTTAAGGTTATTTTTGATGTAATGAAATGTAAAAGAAAAAAACCACTTGTAAATCATCTTTTAAGACAAAAATTTGCAACACTTAACGGTCTCTAAAAAGAAATTGTATAGTTCAAATTTTAATAAAATTAAGAAGTATAATTGTCATGACCCGTTATTGAAATACATTAAAATAATGAAAATTTAACCGTGGGTTTTAGAATAAATTGAAGTTTAAGTATTTTTGTCAAATTGACGAAGGTGCAAATTGATAAAAATCCTAAACGACGTCATCATATTTGACCTTTGACCTTTGATATGGCCTTGAAACTCGATGGGCATAAATTCTGAACACGGGTGATGGTTGTATCCAAATTTCAGTTCTTTACTATGAACGGAACACAAGTAACACATTTTTCAATGATAGAAGCAAATGAACACCATTGAAATGTAGGTTTCGAAATTATCAAAATGCGCTGTAACTCAATTGTTTTCTACCTTGAGTAATTTATAAGTATGGTTCATTTTTTTCTTCTTCAGATAATGGATTAAAATTAACTTTTACATAATATTACAAAT
>WFKH01011801.1:13270693-13318389 GCA_016163765.1 Magallana hongkongensis
ATAGATTGCACACTTCTGTAAAATAACAAATAAAAAATGCATGTGCCTTTCCAAACCATTACTACTATTACAAATTATTATTTCATTAATTCAATGTCTTAATCAACTTCGTAAACATACGAGTTATCAATCGAAATTTCTGAGTAAGAGTTATCAATCACCCAGAGCGAAGAAACCTCCGAAGAACAACGTTACCGTTACGCGGAATTACGGTGAGTCAAATTAATAGAATCAATCACCCAGAGCGAAGAACAATGTTACGGTGAGTTAATAGAGTTAATAGCTTAATGTGTGTTTGAATGTTTGTTATTTGAATTTAACACGCATAAATATAGTCAAGGAACGTTTAGAGAAATTATATTGAATTCGTCACTGTTCGTTATCGAGGACACTCGGCGACCACCGAATTCGTTTTCCTTTCACCTGTTCACTATCCTCGGATCGTCGGATTTAGTGCCTAAAGGTAGGTAAATTACCTTCAAATTTTTAGAGCGTACGTGGTATGTTTCTGCTAGGAATAAGGGGAACTGCCCAACCACGTATGCACACAGAGCCATCAATATTAAGTTAACGAAATTGTGAAACCCCCAGTCAGTCAGTCAGTAATTTTCAAAATTTAACATCTCTATTTTATCTTGTTTTGAATGTCTTGAATTTCTCAAAAGTCAATGAAAATTAAAAAATATCATTTCATACCTAAACTTGTTTGTATATAACTGTGGTTTGTATACAACTGTGTAGCTATTGGTAATTTGGTACTTGATGCCAATGTAAATATATTTATGTAATTGTACAACTTGAAAATAAAAGGAAAAAAGTTGGAATTTCTTTGGAAAATGTAAAATTTTAAATTTCCCTAAGTCGGTGGTACCTGTGGGTCGACAGTCAGATGACAAAATGATTGAGCAACGAAGCAAGACTCAATCTATTTTAGCTAGAACAATATGTTGAAATTTAAGTGTTGTGACACAGTTCAGAAAAAATTGTAGGAGTAAGGAAGATAATGGGGTGTCTATGTTTTAGCTACAGCTGTAGAATGATATGTTTAATTTTGGGTGTTGTGACACACTTTGGAAAAAAGTATATGAGTAAAGAAGGTTGCAGGGTGTGGAGAAACATTAAATGTTCCATCCTGTCTCCCTATGAAGCATGATGTCAAAATATGTAGATGTATGTGATGCACTGTAGGTTATTAGATTCAAAATGTCCAAAATGGTTTACATTTTATTTATAAAATATATCCTTTTATTTTTGACATAAAATCAAAATCATTTCTATTTTATGACAGGTTATCAAGACATGACTTCTCCAAGTCCTGCCAAAAAGAAAGGTTATCAAGACATGACTTCTCCAAGTCCTGCCAAAAAGAAACGGGTTGAAATGCTGTCTGACTTAATAAAAACAAATGGGGAGGAGCTTGACACTTGCATTACGTCCACTCTCTACCATATAACTAAGAAAGATTTCAAACAATCATCAACAATGCTTGAGAAGGTCAGAAGACTCTTGAGAGCAAACAATGCTAAATACATTTTAAAACTACATGAAATAAATCTGGAAATTTGTGCACTAAAGCAAAAAACTGATTGTCAGGAAAAAAGAGAGCAGTTCCAGTCGAGGCATATTGCTAATCTTAAAGCCAAGTTGGAAAGATTTACAAGCTTTATTTCATTTGAGGACGACTTTGACTCTACTGATCTACTAGAAACTTCAGTTGCTGGTAGCTCTCAAGGCGAATCCCAGGAAACTTCAGTTGCTGGTAGCTCTCAAGGCGAATCCCAGGAAATCTAAACCAGTCATCTGTGACTTGTGTGAAAGTGCAGAAACTTTTTCCTGTCAGAAGTGATTTTGGTTATGTGATAAAAAGAAACTTTACTTAATTTGAATAACTTTTTTGTTTAAATGTATGTGAAAAAAAGAAACACTAGTTTGAATAACTTTTTTGTTTAAATGTATTGTATTGTGCAGGAGCATTGATCTGGTTTATTTTTTTGTTTATATGTACCCTAATTTTTATTATTGGTTGATACATGTCATGTAAAAACATTAATTATTGGTTGATACATGTCCTGTAAAAATCTTTATATTTTGTTCATAAGTAAATTAAAATCTTAATCTCTTGTGAATTTACATCTTAATTTGTATTTTACATGCAAGTTGTAATATGTATGTAAGATAATTAAAAGTCCTTTTCAAGAAAAAAAAATGATTAAAAATTTATTTGTTCAATTTTAGGTTGAAGTACCAGTATCTCAGCAACAACAAAAATGAGTTATCCACACACAGAAATGTTTCATGGCATTTCGTACACAGATGTTTTAGTAGGGGAGATAACAATTGCTATTATGGATTTAATATCTATCAGAATTAAAGCACAGTTCAAAGAAAAATTTGGACTTTTTCCTCCATCGTATATCTATGCCAAAATCTGTGCGAAAGAGATATTAAATGAAAATGAAATGATTACAAGCGACATCAAAGCAGTGCAAATACATTACATCAATGGACACTATTTGATATCCTGTCAATTGCCACCCAATATATATGTTTTTGATTCTTTAAAACATTATCAAAGGATAAATGAGTTGATGCCACAGCTGCAACTCGTGTATGCATCAGTCTCAAACCAAACAGTAAAACAAAAAGATATAAAGTACATTGTTCCACAATCCCAAGGGGTTTCAGTGGATTGTGGGGCATTTTCTGTAGCTAATGTTATTTCTCTTCTTCACAATACTGATCCATCAAATATTATATTCCATCAAAATCAGTTAAGGTCACACATATTTCAGAGCTTATATGGACATAAATTTCTGATGTTTCCTCATTCTGTTAAAAACAGCATCGACAAAACCAGTGATGTTTTGATAAACAACAGGGAAAAACCACATCAATGTTGGAAAACAGTGGGAAAAAGAAAGAAAAATACAATTGAAACTAAACTTAGAGAGAATAGAGCAGAACCATATGAACAGGAAAATAATGATGAAAAAGAAAAACAAATATTGGAAGAAAAGTGTGCAAAACGTGCAAAGAATGCTCAACAAATGAGAGAAAAAAGAGCAAGACAAACAGATGAAGAAAAGTGCAAAGAGCGGGCAAAAAATGCTCAACGAATGAGAGAAAAGAGAGCTAGACAAACAGATGAAGAAAAGCATACAAAAGATTTGAAAAATGCCCATCGAATGAGAGAAAAGAGAGCTAGACAAACAGATGAAGAAAAGCATACAAAAGATTTGAAAAATGTCCATCGAATGAGAGAAAAGAGAGCTAGACAAACAGATGAAGAAAAGCATACAAAAGATTTGAAAAATGCCCATCGAATGAGAGAGATGAGGGCCAAACAAACTCATGAAGAAAAACGCACAGAAGGTATAAGAAATGTTCATAGAATCAGAGAGAAGAGGGCCAAACAAACAGATGAAGAAAAACGCACAGAAGGTATAAGAAATGTTCATAGAATGAGAGAGAAAAGAATGAAGTTTACGAATGAAGAAAAGAAAACGGAAGGATTAAAAAATGTAAATAGATTAAGGGAAAAAAGAGCAAAACTTACAGACAAAGAAAAGCATACAGAAAGATTGAAAAGCATTCATCGAATGAGAGAGAAAAGAGCGAAACGAACAGATGAAGAAAAACTAAGCGAATGTGCAAAAAATCGTTAACGAACAAGAAATAAAAGAGCACAAGAAACAGATTGGAATTTACAAAATAAGCGCATAAGAAATGCCCATAGCATGAAACAAAAAAGAAATATGCAAACAGCTGTTGAAAAAAATGTTATAAAAGCTAAACAAAGGAAACGGATATCAGTGTTCCGTGAACAACAAGATAAGGTCTTAACCTTTAGAAAGCTTTGTTTAAATGGTCCTAATCATGTGTGTGCCTCTTGTAAGCGACTTATGTATGCACATATGGTAACAAAAATCACAGATAAAATATATCAAAATGCAAACAAAGACCTTTTTCTTAAGTGTCTTCAAACACAACCTCATCCTGACTCGCCAGTTGTTGTTTGTAAAACCTGCAAAGGATATCTACAAAGAAACAAAATGCCCCCACAATGTCAGGCGAATAACCTTCAGCTAGACAGTATCCCAGAAGAGCTAAATAATTTGTGTGAGCTAGAGTGCCAACTTATTTCAAAACGAATACCCTTCATGAAGATAGTTAACCTTCCACGAGCTGCACAGAAGGGCATTAGAGGAGCTGTTGTCAATGTTCCTACAGATCTTTCAAAAGTTTGTGCATTGTTGCCTCGAACAATGTCAGAATCTGGAATTGTAGCTGTTAAGTTGAAAAGACAACTACACTATACTGGACATGTGAATTATCAAACAGTGCGTCCAGAGTCTCTTTACAAAGCAATAGAATACCTAAGAGAAAACAATAAACACTATTCAGATGTCAACTTAAATGAGGAATGGCAATCTATAAATACCCAAGAAGATTCTGAATTGTGGAAAACAATAAATGTAAGCAGTGTGAGTGAAGACTTACAACCACAACCTCAGGAAGAACAACCCATTGAAAAAGAAGTGGATTCAGAGTCAGAGGAGGAAGAAGACACATCAAACCCAGCAGTACACTTTGATACATGTCTTCAAAATGCTAATGGACCATCATTAGAGTTTAGCATAGCCCCTGGAGAAGGCAAGCAACCAATTAGTTTTTTTAGGGATGAAAATGCAGAAGTAATGTCTTTCCCAAGAGAATTTCCAAAGGGGAGATCTGGTTACAACACCACCAGAGACACGAAGTTATCTATAAAGAAATATTTCAATTCCAGACTCCTCAGTAATGATCAAATATTTGCCAAGAATACGTCATACATATTTTATGCACAGTATATCACAGAAGCATCGCAAATTCTGCAGAGCATAAACATTGCACTTAGAAAGAAAAAACCAGTGTCACTTTATGGCAGGTGTGCAACTGCAAAAGATGTAATTGATAATGACTCTGTCAACAAACTCATTAGTTATGATGATGGCTTTAGAGTTTTAAGAAACATAAGAGGATCTCCAGCTTCATGGCAGAAAATGCAGTATGACTGTTTAGCAAAAATTCGTCAGCTTGGACCATATACTTTCTTTATGACATTTTCAGTTGCCGAATTTAGGTGGACTGAAATAATTCAAGTCATTGCTCAACAATATGGAGAATCTCTAACATCAGATCAAGTCGAGGAAATGGACTTTGAAACAAAAAGTATTTGGCTTAAAAGAAATCCAGTCACTGCTGTGCGTCATATTGACTTCATGTTCCAAAAGTTTTTCCATGGGGTTGTCATTGGATCTCCTCACCCTATTGGCCAAATTTTAAATTATGATACAAAAAAGGAATTTCAGGGAAGAGGACGAGTGCATTTTCATGTAGCTCTTCACGTTAAAGATGCACCAAAACTTGACAAGAATACAGATGATGAAATAATACGATTTGTAGACAAACATATCTCATGTAGTCTCCCTGATGAAAGTGAAGACAAAGATCTACATGAACTAGTCACATCCTTGCAATCCCACAGGCACAGTCAGACTTGCAAAAAGAAGAGCACAGCCTGTAGATTCTTTTTTCCGCGACCCATCAGTCCGAAGACTTTAATTGCTCGTCCTCCTGATTCAGACACAGACCAAGTTAAGTTGACTTCCATGAAGAACATTTTGCAAACAGTATATGATACTATGATGAGCTGGAATCTTGCTGAACCGCTAACTCTTGAATCTCTTCTTCAGTCTTCTGGCATCACAGTGGAGACATATATTGAAGCATTACAATTAAGTACCAAGCGCCACATGGTGATCCTGAAGAGAGAAGCCCATGAAAAATTTGTTAACAATTACCACCCTCTATTCTTGAAAACATGGAGAGCCAATATGGATATTCAATTTGTATTGGACACTTATGCATGTGTAATGTATGTTACAAGTTACCTTTGTAAATCTGAAAGAACTATGAGTGAACTTCTGAAGCAAGCATCAAATCAATGTAAAAAAAGAGACATGAACATTAAAGAAAAACTTTCAGTGCTTGGAAACGTCTTTTTAACACACAGAGAGATGTCAACAGATGAGGCCATCTATCGTCTTTTGTCAATTCCATTGAAAGAGAGCAACAGAAAAGTTATTTTCTTGCCTACAGAACTGCCAGAACAAAGAACTAGACTTCTAAAGTCCAAAAAAGAGCTAGAGTCATTGCTAGATGATTCTGTTGATATTTTTCAAACAAGTATTGTTGATAGATATGCAGCTAGACCTAAAACCCTCGAACACATGTGTTATGCTGATTTTGCATCTCAGTATGTAACAGGTTCAAACACTGAACAAGACAATAATTTGGATGATGCAGTCAAAGTGATAAACAGTAAACGGCAATCAATTACACTCCAAAATAAACTTGGAAAAATTTACCGTTTAAAAACGCCTAATTTCATTCGATTCCATGCAACTCCAAGAAGAAAGGATCCAGAGAGCTATTGTCACAGAATTCTTATGATGTACCTGCCTTGGCGCGACCATGAAGAATTGGAGTTTGAAGGTTCTTATGAGAAGAAACTACTTATGGTGTCATCTCAACTTGTGGAAAAGATTGAAGAGTATGAAGGACGACTTCAAGAGCTCATGGACATTTCAGTTTCAGAAGAAAATATTCCCCAGCATGCATGGGATTCACTAGCAGCACAAACAGAACAAGAGAAAGATGATGAAGCAATAATCATACCAGAACATTTGGATCCATCAGAGAATCCCCCAGAATTTGATGTGACTAGGTCATTACAGCAAAATCAGCCATTCTCTGTGGAATATTCCAACATATATATTCCTTCAAGCCAGTACAATAGTATGGTTCAGACATTGAACGAGAGGCAGAGATTAGTTCATGATTTTATTGTGGATTGGTGCTGGAAAGTCAAAATGAAGCAGAATCCCCAGCCATTTCATCTGTTTCTAAGTGGAGGAGGCGGTGTTGGAAAATCTCACACATTAACCACTGTGTACCATGGAATAATTCACACATTAAGAGAAGCAGGTCAAGATCCTTCTCAGATAAGTGTTCTTCTCACAGCTCCAACTGGAACTGCGGCATTTAATATTGGAGGCATGACAATCCATTCAGCCTTGAGTCTTCCAATAAAAGAATCAAAAATGCACAACCAGCATGAATACATACCTCTCTCAAATGAGAAAAAGAATTCATTAAAGTGTAAACTGCAGCATCTTAAAGTACTGATAATTGATGAGATATCAATGGTTGGTTCACAAACTCTAATAAATATTCACAAGAGACTAAAAGAGATTAAGGCTGAACAAAGTGAAGATATTCCATTTGGTGGTGTTTCAATACTAGCAGTTGGCGATTTACTACAACTTCCACCTGTCGGAGATTCTCCTGTGTTTGCTTCTCCAAAAAATGCAATGCATAGACTATCCATGTCTCTGTGGGAAAAACACTTTCAGTACATTGAACTTAATGAGGTACAAAGACAACGAGGAGATCCTCTTTTTGCAGATATTTTGAATAGAGTTAGACTCGGGAACCAAACCACAGAAGATATTTCAGTGTTATCTTCACGCATTACACAACAGCCTCTTGACTGTCTGCACATTTTCCCAACAAATCAACAAGTGCATGACTTTAATGACCAGAAGTTGCTCCAAATCTCAGACACAGCTACCATTACAATCCATTCTCATGACCAGTTGAGTGTACAAGGTAAGAGAAAATTACATATTCCTGAAAATCGACACTTGACAGGTGGACTTCATTCAGTGCTTCGTCTTGCAGTTGGAGCAAGAGTTTCTATTGTTAAGAATTTGGACATATCTGATGGATTAGTGAATGGAGCATATGGCAGCATTTCCGCTATAAGATTAAACAAGGATCATCCCTTGGATGGTGTTATAATGGTAAAATTTGAAAATGAGCAAATTGGCAAATCTGCAAGATCAACACTTCCACTTTCCCTGCAATCAGAGGGTGTACCAATTACTGTAACAACATCCCGATTCTCTTTGGGCAGTGAGTCTACAGTTGTTGTTAATAGAACCCAGTATCCACTCACTCTTGCGTGGGCTGCAACAATCCATAAAGTGCAAGGACAGACTGTAGAGCAGGTTTCACTATCATTTGAAGGGGCTCGATTTACTGCTGGCCAGGCATATGTTGGGTTGAGTCGAGTTAAATCTTTATCTGGTCTTCATTTAACAACCTTTGATGATAAGAAAATGAAGGTAAACAGAACAGCTCTCTTAGAAATGGAAAGGCTAAGATCTAGCAGACATTTCCCTTGGCATCCATCAATCCAAATTGATGACTTGCAACTCCCTAACAAAATTACTGTTGTTCACCTTAACACAAGGTCATATAATGCACATAAAGATGATATTAAAGCAGATAAAACAATGCAAGCTGCACATATCATAGGATTAACAGAAACTTATAGCTGTAATGTCTCATTAGACCAGTACACAACATTTTCAAAGCAATCTCAACACGGTGTGGCAGTTTTTGTGAAGAAATCCATACCAGTTGTTAGAAGAAAGTCCATGGAAATGAACAATATCCTGGAGTCAATTGTTATATATTTGCCAGATTATGAAATAACTATTGCTGTATGTTACATCAAACCTGGAGTTTCACAACGAGAAATGACACAAATGATGCAATTGCAGACTGAACTCATATCCTGTGAAAAAGTCATCCTAATGGGAGATTTCAACATGGATTTACTTTCACAAATACCACTTGTACCTCTTTCTGAACCATTCTTCAAGCAACACATATCGTCTCCAACACACAGAGATGGTGGATTGCTTGACCATATATATACCAGAAAAGTACATGTTGATAAGAAAGGAACTATTTACACATACTACTCGGACCACTTGGCTGTGTTTATCCAAATTACAGTATCCCAAACATCAGATTGAATATACTGTCATTAAACCACAGGTAAAAAAAAAAATTACGCAATTCTTATGTAAAATACTGTATTTAATTTAAAAATCTATAAAAATGTATTGATAAATATATTGTATGTCCAATTTTACAACAATTATTTTGAAAAGAAAATCTTTGAAATTATGCATTAGGATCATTAGAGCATAAAGCTCTGTGATTATAGTCATTTGCTCAAACCCTGCTGTGAGCACTTGATATTGAGTGTTGTATCCTTTGTCAAGAGTCTTTTTCTGCATTCTGTCAGTTCATCAGTAGAAATTGGGTACTTGCAACTTGCATTCAATGCACTTTGGAGCATGTAGTCAATGAGGCTCATTCACCAAATCTTACTGCTCTCAGAGTATGTGATCAAATATACCGGGCTTGTGTGATGAGTATTGTGCTAGTGTATGTAAGTGTGTACATGAAGGAGGAGGGAGATTCGATACATTAACCCATTATTATTGAAATATACAGCTAAATTTAAAATTTGTAATAAATCTTGCTAATACAATTATCAGAACATATATTTTAATTTATTTGAAATTGTTACTCAATGCAAAAATTAAATATACAGTATGTAAACTATATTTTAAAATCAAAATGTCAATCCTAATTAGAATATGCTGTGGGTTTCTCATTAAAGCCAAGGACCTTCTTCTCCTCACTTCATAATATGTAAAATACTGTGGAATCATTTAAATTTTTTGAATGACAAATTTACTCATTTGTTAACAGTGGATAACTTTTCAAACGGGAAAACGATCATGAAAACACAATTTGAAAAACACATTCTTGGGATTTAAAATCTTATGTTGAAAACATTAAAAAATCCACAAACATTGGTTCCACAATAATTACCGATTCCACAATAGTGTTTTAATTCTAATTAATCATTTATGTCGCGAGGGGATGCTCCGCTTAGCGGTGCTCTTGTTTAAAATTACATTTGAGTGTAAACAGTGTATAGTGAGCAAAATTGCAGTTTTATTTAAGTTGGAAATTTGCTCTTTAAGATAACATTAACTTGTTATGGTAGTCTTTTAACTATGGAACGCCAAATTTTATTTAAAACATAATATTCAAATATCTGTACCTATCTTCCAATAATTGTACCTATCTTCAATTCAATTGTACCTATCTATAAATAAATTGTACCCATCTTTAAATGAATTGAAGATAGGTACAATTGAATTAAAGATCAGTTTAATGTTAAGATATAATATTAAAGATAGGTATGATTGGTTTTAAAAAATATGTGCAATTGAATTGAACCTATCTTTAATTATTACGATATTTACAATAACAACTACTTCCCATAACATTTCCAATACAATTTATTGGTTCTGTTACGTCATGATCACAAATGGCGCGAAAGTATTAACTTTAATTTTCATTAGTTTGGTATATATTTTTCTCTCACTTTTTGCCATACAGATAATTTTTAAGTATATAATGCTATTTGCATATTTTAGATTTTGACTTTTATTTCTCCTTTCATCCTCGCTCTGCATGCTATGTGCGTTCCCCCCCCCCCCCCCCCAATGTTCAAGACTCCGAGGGAGCGTTCTTTATTTTCAAAAACACAAAATGAATTGAACCTAGGTATAATTGAATTGTTCCTATCGTCAAATCCTTTGTGGACATGTTCTAATTGAAACTATCTTCAAATCAAACGTGCCCATCTTTAAATCAATTATACCTATCTTCAAATGAATTTAAGATATGTATAATTCAATTGAACCTATTTTTAATTAAATTGAAGATAGGTGTTCTTCCATTAAAGATAGGTGTAATTAATTTGTACCTAGGTTTAATTATTTAAAGATAGGTATAATAATTTACCCCTATCTTCAATTCATTTACACCTATCTTTAATTCAGTTGTACCTATCTTCAATTCTTTTAAAGATAGGTACAATTGATTTGAAGATATGTACAATTATTTAAAGATAGGTACAATTATTTAAAGACAGGTACAAATATTTGAATATATGTTAATTTGGCGTTCCATATTTTACTCTGTGATTTATAATCTTACATAAGTTTTAAATATATTGTTTGTTAAAGAGTATTTTGTTGTTTTTAGGGAGAACGACCACATGACGACTAGTGTGCGGTAATTCTGTTATTCTAAATTGTATATTTACGGAAGTATTTTCATTACATAACCAGCATGTTGAAAGATATTTAATTGAATCAACATGATAGCAACCAAACATTTTAGGAATAAAATGAAGATTTGTGGAAGAAAATAGGTAAATACAGGAACTTTTAATGTTTCTAACTTTATCTTTACGACAAGAAACAGGACATAATTAAAATGTTTATTTCCTTGCATTACAAAAATTCTCTGACAACCGTGTTCCTAGCCCTACAATTGTGCACTAATCTGTGTTCCTTAAGCTAAGATTACGGGGTGAAAAAACCGCGATGTAAAACACTTTAAAGCTACATGTACACACGCTGCCATTAAACCTTATTTTTAACAGTGCGGTCAAGTAAAAATTAATTACCAGTGTAATCATATAGTTAAAAAACATGTTTGTGCCGATTATCGTGAAGAGAAACCTTCCTTATTACAAATGGACAACGGACAATCAAGCTTTAAATTTAGTTAGCCTGTTCATGCATATTTATGAGGGAAGAAGAAATACACTCTGCGCATGTGCGCGGGAAAACGTTCAACTTAAGATGGATGCAAATGTAAGTATGTGATTGTTTACTGTTGTAATAAATTACAGTTTTGTTAGGTTTCTTTTGAAATAATTCCTCAAAGTCGGAATGGAGTGAATTTACCCCGTGCAGTTTTTGTAACTGGGTCAAACGTCTAGAAAATATATAAATCTATCGATGTGGGGCCCCTCACAGGGGTTGACATTTCTTACAGATTTGCGTTTACAAGTAGCATTTCTTTTAATTTTTCTTCATTTACATATATACAATTTGTTCATAAAAGTAGAACTTAATCATTACAAATTTTACAGACAAGTTCATGTGAAAAATCAAGCCCGGATCGACAACTACGACCAACTACGACACCAGTTCATTTTTTGGGAGTCCAGTCAGAAAAAAAGGACGGGGACGAGGACAAGGAATGGGGAGAGGCAGAGGAAGAATCAGACCAGCAGGAACTTCCAGGAGTGGACGAGGAGGGAGAGGAAGTAGTGGAAGAGCACAACACAGGGGGGATGTTGCAGCTGCTGCACTCCAAGAGAGGCAGAGGAATTTACAAGTACGTACATATGTTTAAAAATATCACAGAATAATGTTAGTTTTTGCAATTGCATTTCAACTTTATTCCAATTACATGTATTTTTAATAATAGGCTCGAATAAATGAGATGACAGATGATGAAAGGAGACAGCTGTTGCTGCAGATTGGAGAAAGGAATCTCAGCATCCTCCTCCATTTGATCGACAAGCCGGTCCCTCAAGGAGTTGAGGCGGCACCAAGTTGGTGTTCTTGTCTTAAATGCAGAGATATGCCAACACAGGCATAGCGCATTTGCTGTAAAAGACCAGCTAATAAGTGCCAGTCACAGTTGCCAGTAAGCTATTATCTCTTTACCGTGTTAACTATAACTGTTACATTGGAAAAAGTAAATTCAGTTGGCAGATTTATAAAAAATCATTTGTAAATTTCAAAACATTCATCAATGTCTCTTCTTTTTTTGATAATATAGACAGTTAAATATTTTTTTTATAAAATAAGACCTTTTTGTAATATGCAAGTAAGATCTTTAAATGAATTTCTTTTGAAAGGATTTTCAGTTACTTGTCCTAGACGAATTGGTGCTTTCTGTAGCCCAAATGTACAGGCAGGATGTGCTTGTCCTACCTCAGGAGGATAACAACAAGGGGAAAAGGCATGCTGCCTACCACCAATTTGTTCTGTGGCACCATGGTCGACTTGGCGTAGGAGTGCGGAAAGTTATTCCCAGCTGTTGTGTTTGGGCTATCCGTGACAAGTATCCAGACCAGTCCGGGCATGTTGGCTACATTTCCTCCCATTTAGCTTGAAGCTGAAGATTATTTTTGTTTTATATCTTTAAGGAGACTGGGTGGTCAACAAATTACTCATCAGATTTACCTTTAATATTTTGATATGATTTTTGAGCTGTAAACTATTATTTGTTAGAGAAATATTCCATAAATTTTAGCTTTAAAATTTGAATAATTTCTTATATCATTACACGGAGCTCTTCTCAAGATCAAAATTTCCATTTATGCTATCTAAAAATGGCCACAACCATCCAGCCTTCTTAAGCGGGTATTCTGAACTTTGAAAAAGCAGAAAAACTTAACAAAATGAAATTATAATTATCAGAAAATTGTACAGGACTCAATCATTTTTATTTATAAAGATTTAATTGTTCATAAAAATTCTGTATGTTAAACTTGCTGATATAAATGTACCTATGCATTTGTTGAAAATTCAATTGATTTCAAAGTCTATATGTCGAAAATTAGTAAAAATAAAAATGTATGATTTGTATCTGGGTCTCGATGGATCCCCTGCCTCCAATTATATTCTGCCATGAAAACCATCCTTGTCTTTCTATCGTTTTTAAAGTACTTTCCTGAGAAGGGAACTTACATGGTCATAGCTCTTTTTTCCTTAACAGGATAGACTGTCCATCTACCGGATTTCTTGTTGTACGTCCTTTGCAATCTGTAAAAATGTACAATATATTAAGTGGTTATATGGCCCTTTAATGAAAATTATCACTTGTTCATTTTGACTATAGATATGTATATAGATGAATTCCTAAATGTCCATCATTATTGATGATAGGTTATCTGTTAATGTTCTAATTGTAAAATAATGCTGCCAAATTGCTCCTAGCCCTATACACTGGATGAGCATAGAAATATCGCTTTGAAGAGTACATAAGCATATGCATATGGAAACTCTCCAGCTCTGATGTGCTTCTGTATTGTAAAACAAAATGGTTTTATTAGGCACCCTATACTAATCAGTTCGTCCGACCTTCCGTCCGTCTGTCCGTCCGAGATCACTTGTCCGGGGCATATCTTCTCTTCCCTTGGCCCAATTTGGCTCATACTTCACCTACAGAGTGCCCTTGGGTAAAGGATGCACAGCAACCTTAAACCAAGTTTCTAGGTCTTAGGTTAAGGTCATATCTGAAAAATCCTTGTCCGGATCATATATTCTCTCCCTATGGTCCAATCTGGCTTATGCTTCACCCACAGAGTGCCTTTAGTCAAAGGGTGTGCATTTATCTTGAATGACCTTTGTAGGTCAAGGTCATATCAGACTACGCAAAAAAAAAAAAATTCAGAGCATATTTTATCTCCCCCTAGCCATATCTGGTTCATACTTCACATAAAAAGAGCTTTTGGGTAAAGAGTGTGCAGCGACGTTAGTCAGGTACTCTTAAACTCCTCTGACTTCTCCTGAGAAAGTGTCATGTACACAAACACTGGTTCCCATTTCACTGTATGGTAGATACCATTCGCGTTCCCCGACAACATGGTCAAACATCCCAACCCACGTTCCCTACAAGGAGAAAACGATTACTTTATCAAATATACAACATTCCTTTTAAAAAGTATATTCTTTCATTGGTAAACAGTGAATTTTATCTTGCATCTCTTACTACAAATTCTTTAATGCTTCTAATAAATTATATGTTGCTCAAAATTAACCGTTTAACCGTTAACATTTAATTTTAATATAACAAAGAATTCGTACCATTAAGTCGTGATGGCTATTAGAAGATTTGCATGTATACCAGAAGTAGTTGACAATATCTCCAGCCCACTTCTGCAAATTCCGGCTGTTTTTCTCTTGTTCAGCCTGTATATGAATGTTAGAAAACATCTGAAAATATTTCAACCTACATTTACGATATATTATTTGTGTTGAAAATTAAATTGCCTAATCAGCATTAAAAAAAAAATGTAAATGAGGGATTATTGTTCTATTGTAAATACTTGGGTCTACAAAAGAGGCATATGAAAATGTTTGTTATCGATATTCAGGACTTACTATTAAAAACTTTTTGCCAAGGTTCTTGGCAGCAATCGAAATGTCATGGCTATGTTTGATGGCAGGATAGTCCTTTCCTGATTAAAAATAAAAATACACATCATTAAACCTCATTATAATTATTTTATATAATCTTGAAGCAGAAAAACAGGAAGAAATGGTTATGGAGTATGGAGTTAGCAAACCAAGATCTTGTTCTCCATGATAATCTCTATCACTGGCAACTTGAACACTCCATGAGACATGATTTATACATGTCCACATTCTAATCTTTATTATTTCTCATGTTCACTTTTCATGTTCACATGTAAGTGATGGCAGGATGGACATCCCTGGGCACTGTACTCAATTCTGTACATACATGTATACGTTTATGGAGAATTCCAGCAAGAAAATTCTCTCCATTAGCACACTTGACAACCGAGAAACAGATAAGAAGAGTGTAATCTTGGAAAAATCTGGATTCATTAGGGGATCGGAATAAATCCAGGAGCACGATCTTTATGTCTCTGAAATTGTAACAGATGCCCATCTTAAGATTGGTGCCCAGATGAGTATGTGAAAATATTGGAATAGAATATCTCATGTTGTCTTTATTTTCAAAATTTTATGCAAAACTATGGTATGAAAATTTATGAGACTTTTAAAATGGTGGACGAATATGAAATTATTTCCCCTAAGAGATTCAGCATTTTATATGCTTTGTCTCACGACTGTCTGGATCAACCAAATGAGCCATTATCCACAGATGTAACCAGATATCGTCTTTGCAGGCGTCTAAATGAAGACTGGCTAAGGAATCCAATTGACTTGAAGAGAAAGTTAGGGGAAGTCAGAGGGAAAAAGTCTACTATACTATAATATAGTTTAAAAGAAGGCCCTTTTATGCGTGGTGAAGGCAAAGGTAAAAATGTCAAGAAATACTGACAAAATATTGTATTATTCTATAAATCGTATTCGTCAATTCAGCCATTTTATAGTTGTAAATGATATTTTCGGTTGAGATCAAGTCATACAGTTCATATCGTAACTTTAATACTTACTATGCTACAAAGGAGGAACTAGGAATGGTGTATTAAAGGTACATGTATATGTGGCGTATTTTTAGTGAATAACAATAATAACATCTGATTATTTGTTTCATTTCATTACTAAAAGATAGGACTTTCACACAAAATACGCTTTATAAGTCAATCGCATAACAAAGATACAAGAAATCAAAAAAAAAAATTTTAATTTTTACCGGCACGGTAAAAAATACAAAAGATTTTAATAACACCGCCTTAAATGGGTCACGTGACATCCATCTCAGTCTATCAACAACAATGGCGACGACGAGAAAGATAAGTATACCGTTAAGTTTGACAGATTTGGCAATGAAAGGAAAAAGAGACAGACTGACAAGAATAGGAACAAAGGGAAGATTGTCATCGGAGACCATGTAGATTGATGGAATAGGAATTAAAGCCGAATTAAACTTAAGTTTCCATCATGAAGTTGTAGGGGTTTTGCTAGTCAGGTTCGTGCTCCATGTCTTTACTTTATAAGTTAGAGGAATTTTTGAATAAAGAATAAATAAACACTCTCAGTACATACATCCCTCAGGGAGAGGGGGTATTTACTCAGTTTACCGTGTCGATGATGCTAAAATAGTGTTTCATCTCTATTACACATAATTAACAATTTATATCGTTCTATAATAATGAATATCGGAATAGCAATGCTTCGAGTATCATCTGATATAAGAATTATCTAATTTAAGACGTGAAAAACGTGATTCTAATTTGTAAACAAACTGTTCTTCTATCGTGTTTTCAATGCTAGGTTTTCCCGCACTCATGGGCAGTGGCGTTATAAATGGCGGATCACATTAATATTCATCAGACGTGTAGCAAAGTTTAAAGACAAATAACTAGAGACAGAAAATGTTTTATGGGCCTAGAGTTTGTGAAACGTCTAATTATAAGAAGCATGATGTATATTTTTACTCAAACTCATGTCAAAAATTTTACTCCAAATACGCCACATATGCCTTTAAATGGATTTTAATTTCATCAATTTTTTGTTCTAGTTTCAAAATTTCGAGATAATAAATGTTGAACTCAGTCTTTAAAAATAAAGTTCCGAGTGACCACCTTCACATTAAAAAGCATCATCACATAAGAAAGCACCTTCATATAAAAAAGCACCTTCACATTAAAAAGCACCATCATATAAAAAAGCACTTATTTTTATTTAATTTTACATATTATTGAGCAAAAAGAAAAAGAAGCATAATTATCATACAATTAATTAATTGCTAGAAGAATTTTACTATCCATGTAAGTGAGAAATGATTCTTTTTATTGTATTTCCTTATGAACAATTTCCTACACACGTTGACGTATTTTAACAATCGATATTTGCATGTTATGGAATTGAATATTTCATAATAGCTATAATTACCGGTAATAGCTATAAAGGAAAATTAATTAAAATCAACACATAGGAAATGAATGTTGGCTTAAAAGTCGATTTACATGGTTACCAAGGATTTATTTAACAAAACTAATTAGTACCCTATACTTTATTTGATTTCAGTGAGTGAGCTGAATAGTTATCAAAATATTCTAGGTTGGGGGGGGGGGGGGGGGCTAATTTTTTAAATTTTCGTATGGTTCAATATTTTCTGAAATTTTGATATTTTTTATTTGGACTGAAATCTATAAATATGTAAAATTTGAAGAAAAAAAATCCGACCTGACAGTTTTTGCTCACATCGCCTCAAACCTACTATTTGAATCTCCTTTCAGTGGAGTGTAAAATGAAATAGTCACTGTTAGAATTTGCTATGCGAATAATTTACTTTTTAAGATATTACAAATGTTTGTACTGTTATTTATACAGGAGACCTTTTCATTACTTACACAGACACTGAAATAAATTCTAACTGGTAACTTAAGGTTATTTTTGATGTAATGAAATGCAAAAGAAAAAAACCACTTGTAAATCATCTTTTAAGACAAAAATTTGCAACACTTAACGGTCTCTAAAAAGAAATTGTATAGTTCAAATTTTAATAAAATTAAGAAGTATAATTGTCATGACCCGTTATTGAAATACATTAAAATAATGAAAATTTGACCGTGGGTTTTAGAATAAATTGAAGTTTAAGTATATTTGTCAAATTGACGGAGGTGCAAATTGATAAAAATCCTAAACGACGTCATCATATTTGATCTTTGACCTTTTGATATGGCCTTGAAACTCGATGGGCATAAATTCTGAACACGGGTGATGGTTGTATCCAAATTTCAGTTCTTTACTATGAACAGAACACAAGTAACACATTTTTCAATGATAGAAGCAAATGAACACCATTGAAATGTAGGTTTCGAAATTATCAAAATGCGCTGTAACTCAATTGTTCTCTACCTTGAGTAATTTATAAGTATGGTTCATTTTTTTTTTCTTCAGATAATGGATTAAAATTAACTTTTACATAATATTACAAATGTAAGCCATTATTTTTTGTTTCGCACTCTCTTAATGCCAAAAAGAAGCTTTTATGAAAATGTAGCAATTTTAGTTTTTACTGAAAGTCTTACCTTTTCTGAGAAGGAGGTTATTATTTTCACAATTTATGACCCCCCCCCCCCCCTACAAATGTGACTACACAAGTAAGTCAAGGTTTGTCAGGTAGTTTTAGAGCAGAACCATGGGCGTCTGATCAATCAAAGTTATACCCGAAATCATTCTTATTTACTTTGAATATTTCTGTTTTAGAAAGGATTCCGATTCTGCTGGTGTAAATAGGTAAAAAGTCTTTAACTTTCAAAGATAATTTGATTGTAATTATAGCCAAAAAATCGGACCAATCAGCTTTAAGCCAACTAACGATAATGACTTGCCATGAGAGGTGTTCAATTGGAAAAATAGGAAATAGTGGCACAATAGGCGAAACGCCTGCGATCTGTTAAAACTACTCAAATTATTATGGATAAAAGTATGTTTCTCTTATGTCATCAGTGGGCTTCTTGCTCTCTGGTAGGTATGATCGTAATTGGTATGCTCTACTGATCTACAAAAGTTCTCCTCATATATTCCTATAACGATGCTGTTATATTCATCGTCAAGAACAAGAGAAGCTTTCCTTTTTTGTCCTGCCGTTGAATAGAAACAATCCAACTCAGAAGCAGTTCCATATCTGTCTTCTTCTTGTGATTCAGTCAGTTTATGCCGAATAGAATGTAAATGGTCATACTGTCCATCATCTTTTTCCACATAGATATCCTCTGTTTCAATAGATATTCTTTTCTGGTTTTCATATATTGGTGTATTGCTGTAGGCGACGTCATTCTGTTTCTGGTCAGATTTAGACCTAGTTATTACGTCATCATGGGTGATGTTATCGACAGTCGTGAGGCAGTTCTTTGGCCGTTGACTCAAAGAATTTTGCATCCTTCTGTCATTAGAGAAAAAAAACTCGTTTTTAAAGCTTTTGTAATCTTAATATTATATGCAATGCGACAAAAATTTCTCCTTTGACTACTTTCATAGACGTGAAACAGAAGTTTTATTCGAACAGCAACAAATATTCAAAGAATGCCTCCTAGAACTTTTTTTCAAATAGGTCGGACTAAATGTATCTAAATGTATCTAAATATTGAAGCAAATCTGATAAAAACCAGTATTGTCGCAGTGAATTCTTTATAAAAATCAAATGTTTAATTTGATATTTGCAATTAAATATACCCATTGCTACTGTAATTCAATTTGATATTAATTCTCTGTATATATGAAATCCTATATGGGGATCCTGGCACGCATGATCCCCGATTTTCTTTATTTGTATCATTGTTTGCGAGCTTTCCCTTTGATGTTTCATTTTTTCTTGATATACTGCAGTTTTCTGTGGTGTA
Organism: Magallana hongkongensis; assembly: GCA_016163765.1. NCBI lineage: Eukaryota > Metazoa > Mollusca > Bivalvia > Ostreida > Ostreidae > Magallana > Magallana hongkongensis. The sequence goes on from WFKH01011801.1 coordinate 13,290,549, forward strand.
TCCGTGATAGATTACACTCCATAATTTCTGATAGATCACACTTTATTTATAAAATAAAATCAAGAAAAATAAGAAAATTGTATTTATTATTTGCAAATGCATGTGCTACATGAAGTTTAACAGAACAGTTACTGAATGTTTAAAAGGAGCTGTGAACATTATTACAACTGATCATTTTTTCCCTGCTCAGACAGCCACTCAAGGCTTGAAATGAAAAACACAATTATTAAAACCTGATTTTTGAACGGCGCCTCTTGTTACCATACTGTCGGACGTCGGATTCAAATTTTCCTCCCTGTTATTTTCAGACTCACTCATTTCAACCATAGTTGTTTCACATTTCATTTTCTTCACGTTGGGGGGATTTAAAACTTCAGATACACGCTTTGCAGTGCCGAATTAGACAGCTTGTATTTTCTAACTGCTACTTCTGACCTGTGACCTGTTCGAGACATAATTTCCTGCTCATCGATAATTTCCTGCTCATCGATTTCAGCTTCGTATAATTGGGTGGCACATGTCCTCTTGCCCGAGTGGTTGGTGAAGTTTCCCTCCAGTCCCGCTTTACCTGCGATTTCCTTCATTAGTCCCTTTAATTTGTTGACCCCCAGTACTTGTTCGCCATAGCGCACACAGACATTACCGGAAACGGCTAAGGGCCGGCGGTAGAAAGGTCCCTCATTACTAAGAGCTCGAGCGTCAAGATAGGTACGATAGAAATCGGCAAGGCATCGTTCATCTGAAAATAAAATAAAAACGTTGAATGTTTCTTTTTATAAATGTCTCTACACCAATTAAAGAGAAAACATTCTATAACCAGAACCTTTGTAAAGTGCAATAATTATTGTAAAAAATACTAAAATAAGGACAATTTACCTTCTTGGCAGTAATGTTTCAAGTCTTTGTTGGATAGCTGCAGATGTTTCAGTCCTCCTTTGTATGTTTTACATGATCTTCCCGTAAATCGGATAAATTTTCCTTGCTCATCATCATTTCAAACTGGGAACACTCTAAATTCCGGTGTTCGTCAAACGCCCTCAGACCGAATGTCTTGCAGTTATAAAAGAAAACTGTATACTGTAGAGCTTGAGAAGAGTCTAACCCGAATACTCCACGAGCCCAGATTTTTTCCTCATCTTCCGGCAATATCGGATCAGCTTGTCGTACTTTGGTACCTAAGCCCTTTGATAATAACTCCTTCATGCGCGCATCTAAAACTTTGCGGAAAACGACAAACCGGTGCTCATCTAGAAGATTCATATTATGGATTTTCCTCTCGCAAATGACACAGTTATCCGCACAAAATAAAATATAGAGTACGCGGGGGATATTCACTGCCATCCTGTTTACGTATCTCTAACACAAAGCGTTGTAACCAGTAATTCAGCATTTTGCATTCATTTCTTTCATATAGGGTACATTTTCCCGCGATTCGCGCCATTTATTAAACATTTCAACAGACCATTTCGTATTACGATTTGACTGAGATTCAATCAGCTGCTTCAAATCATTATCTGACACAGCTTCAGCAAATCTCCGATTCTGTAACTCTTTAGCACCATCAAAAGTTTCTGTTTTCATGTCAGCATCATTTTGTTCCAATGATTACTCCCGGGAAAAAATTCCCAAGTCAAAATCTATAGTTTCAAAGTCCATGTTTGTTTTATCTTCATCCCCGAGATACATATCAATAGATTGTGAAATGTTTAGGTTTCCTAATTGGCTTAAGGAATTTTCCATTATAATTTCGGTTTCTACTGTGTCAAAAATCTGCGATAGCATAAAATCGCAGCCCTCATCCATGGCGTTCTAACTTGAAAGGGCGAGGTAGATAGAACTTTCAAGAAATACAGCGCGCTAAACTTCTCGAATCACGTGCTCTTTTTTCATTGGTTGATAAAATTATGACTTTCGGCAAACCTCGACCGAGTCCGTAGCCTATATCAAAGTTAGATGAGGAACAAATCGGCCGAGGTCTGCCGAATGAAAATGTTGATAGATCATGGGTAACTTCACTGAGAATATACTAGAATCACGCGCTATTTACGTGAAATTTGATAGATCATGGGTAACTCAGAACTCGACTGCAATGATACAAAACATATAGAGTAACTTTTTAACTCGTGCATCTTCAGATATCAGACTCGGGGGACAAGCCCCCTCGTCTGTTATCTGAAGATACACTCGTTAAAAAGTACTCTATATATTACATAGCAAACGATAATTGTTGCTCTTCGTATATAATTATCTAGACTCTTTTATACTGTACGTTGAAGCATTTTCCAGCAACACAAAATATTTCTGTTATAGAATTATGAAAATCATAGCAAATCATTTAAATTTTTTTACTGGCCATTTTATGTCAAAGCCAATGTCAATTGATATCGTATGCATGAAAGTTCATCCCTTACATGAAGATCATTTAAAATTGTAATTTTTCAATCTTTAGCTTCGGTTTCCATGGCAACGGAAAAAATAGCAACAATCTTCTTTATTGATCATAATGCATAAAACTATAAAAACAGAAAAAAAAATATGTGGCTATGTGTGGCCACCGTTTGGTTATTTCAGAAAATCAATATTTAAAGTTATTTATGGGGTAGAACCAATTTTCGGTTAGACTTACCTTTTACGATGGTTTTGAAAGTTCCAGGCGAATAAAACCACCAAAGAAACTATGAGGATAGTAAATAATATTCCAACGATGGCATCTAAGTAAAAGTTGAAGAAATAATTTCTTACAAATTTTATTAAAGCATCGAATCTCAATATGTAATCGAATGCATGTACCATTAAAGTCTTTTCAACAACAAAAACGGTTTCCTATTTGCTATACTTTAATTGGCATAATGATATATGTATATGTAATGCTAAGGTTTTACACTTTCAATATTTTTAACCCGACAAAGTATTTTTTCTCCCATTTTTTTAAGAGGTAAAATTCTTGCTGATTTTTTGCTCTTGCATTAAACATAATAAAAATAAGTTATTGGTCCCCTCCCGGTGAAACCGGGGTGGGGGTGGATAACTATAGTCTTTAATGCGGTTTGTCAGTCAGTCTGTCCCCACATAGTTTTCTATACTTTTTTGGTTATGGTTTCGCGAATTGATTTTAAACTTCCTGTGTATCTTCATAATGATGCCCTACAGATAAAGTTGACTTTCGTTACTTTAAATCAACAGATATTTACGTATTTTTTAAAATATGACTCATATTTACAATCGGGTTAGTGCTAGACTCCATCAGAGTTCCAATAAATGAGGGAAAATCTCTCGTATTTATGATCGGGTCAGTGCTACATCGGTGCGTCGATTTATCCAAATGAACCCAAATGGACCAAAAGATTATGAAGAAATTATTTTTAAACGACTGGTTTTTCATTACTAATCAGGTTTGTCCTTTAAATTAAAATCTTTCATCAATTTTTCTCCAGAACTATTTAGCCCATAAAACGACAATTGTTTTAAAATTGGGGGGATGCCGTAGGGAACATGCATGTGTTGTTTATGCAATAATCTCAGAATGCTTGTTCCATTCGCTAGTCATCTCATAAACTCATGTAATAAAAAAAGGTGTCAATTTAAAAACCTTTTTTCCCATGTCTAATATTGATATAACGACTGCAGTCATTGCTAAAAGATATCAGTAACCGTGCTACCCATCTAAAAAAAAAGCAAACATTTTATTGTTGGATGATATGTTACCTTTTGTCGGTGTATGGTTGGTGAAACCTCTTGTGGCTGATATGGTTTTCTGGTGCTTGTATGTGTCTGTTCATATATTATTTTAATGAACTTTAAGCTTTAAAGGGCATGGTCACGATCTTGGTCAGATTTTTTTTTTGTATTTTAATTGATTACAATGCTTTAGTAATGCATTTTTATTGATCAACCAGAGAGTCAGTCGTACAGTTAGATCTCACGATTCTTTGTAATGTAAACAAGGCATGTGCCATTTATTGTTTCCTTGTGTTTGTCACATTCAGTTTAGGTCCAAACCTGGAATCAAAGATTTGTGAGCTCTGTATCTCGCTTATAACTCGATGACTGACTCTCAAACTTTGGGTGACTATTAGAAATGCCTTAATAAGCATTTAGTCTGATTAAAACCACCCCCTTCTCCATGCACTCGTCAGGGTCTGACAGGTACATGTATCGATAAGAGGTCATCTACACACGACCTTAACTTCTGACCAATTGAGGAAGGGCTTTCGCTGCTTTAGAAAATCTATTCGAACTCTTTAAAAAGAGATAGAAAAATTAGTTCATGCTTGTTTTCTATGTTACCTTCGGTATTGAAGTTACACCTGTTATGAAACAGATAAAAGCATGTCTGTGATTGGTTGGTGTATTTAGATTGTATGCAAATGTAGAGGTCGTGTGGAGATGATCTTTTATCGATACCTGTCGTACACTGACGAGTGTAAGGAGATTGGGGGTTTTATCAGACTGTGAAGCATTGTAAACATTAAAAACGGTAAAAATATAAATTTTGACCAAAATCGTCACCATGCCCCTTTAATGTTATTTGTGATTCAACAGTAAATAAATAGTTCATGCGTATGAGTCCTTGCTTAATTATATTTACTTAATACAAATTTGTTATAATATTAATTGAATGAATAATTCATTGACTATAATAATATCATTATTGAAGCATTACTAATTTATAACACATTTTGATTTTGAGTCCATGATACTTTTGATACATGTTATTAAAAAAAAAGAATTAGAAGATGGAAATTAAAATACCGCCGGTCGATTCATAGTTGGAAAAATGTGATGTGGCTGTCTCTGTAGTTATACGATTCAAGATCGTTTCTGTTAAAAATAGGGCAAAAATTATATAGTTCTTCTAATTTAGCACTTATGTGTAACAGGTCGGGGGAACTATTTTCTGTGACGTCGGAATAAATTATATACTAAATGAGGCAACGACGTAATCGACAAACTGACCAATCAGTTGAATGACATTCCTGAGTTGAAATGCATCATGGGTTACTACAAAAAATACTACGTTAAGAAAATGCTAGTTTTTCTAATTGCTTTTGGAAAGAATAATTAATTTTTTCAAGCATTTTGGCACACTTAAAACAATATTTACATCATCATCATCATCTACTATTTCCATGCTCACATTTACAAACATTCACTTTACAATGGTAAAATTTTGGTTTCATCAACTGCATTGTATAAGTCCATCAGTTGACAAAAGCCTTACTGCCAGCGCTGATTTCTTAGAGAATACAGATTTCACGTGATTTCCTGGTCCTAAGCATTCGACTCGGAGGTGTTCGTACATTCTCAGGCATTCAAAAGACCTCATGTGGCCATTTAAAGCCTAAATGTGAATGGTTACGAGATGCGTGTTTGGTGCGTACTTTATTTAGACAGTACTTACAGTTAGTGTATGCATCTAGTCGGACTTATAACATTCCATTACAGCGAGTATGTACAAAGATGAAACATTGTAAAAATATGTAAATATTGTTCACTGTGTACGTTATATATATATTTATAAATGATACAAGTAACACGTGTTCGAATGTTGTTGTTATATTTATATCCAATCTCTGATTGGTCGTTTAACTAAAGTTACTCAGGCGTATCGAAAGTTACCTGGGTATGTGCTTAAAGCTGACATGAATTCATAAATACGCATTATTTCCCTTTTATCTCCGACTACCGCCATATTAGTTGTCGATTTCTATTGTTCTGTTCATCGCTACACTCCCCCTATATAAGGCCGATAGCACTATTCATGCTTCACCGCATTCAGGTATTTCATATACCCGAACACGTTACATTGGACGAAAAGACTTTTAGAAACGCGTTTTGAATAAAAATAATATGACAACCACAGCACTGGCAAGGAATATCCAATGAACAACGAAACAAGACAGACTGAAATCCAGGCACACATATTTCAAAAATCCTCGATAATTGTAGACCGTTTTCCTGTGTATGTTATAACATCGCACATGCGCAAACCACACACTGGCTGATCGAGCAATGTCAATGATCGCATGGATTTTAGAAACTGAGCGTTTTTTGTAGAAACCGGTGGAAATGATGTTACTTTGTTACTTACTTGGATTTACTATCATTTATCTACTGTGTTGGATGTAGTGCCGCCAGGGTTTTCAAAAAGATACAGACGTTATGCATTCTGTATGAACGACACACGTGTTCGATGTGCATGCAGAGTAAGTCAGCACTCTCTGTGCAAAAAATATACGGATATCTTGGAAGTTCTTTCAAAGAATAAATATATTTTGTGTTTTATTGATTGTAGTTTCCTTTATTCTGTATTACAAACATTTTACTACAATGTGTAGTTCATGCATTTAGAAGTCCGTGCAACCTGAATGCCTCGATCGGAAAGCAACCGACCGTAACTTTCTCAACCAGTATATATACCCCAGTGGCAGTAGAGGAGCGATCGAAACTAATATGGCGACCAAATGCTTTTATGAATTCATGTCAGCTTTAAAGTAGTAGAAGTTATTCGAGAATTCGCTGCCTATCCTGCAACAGTTCTCCACCCACCCACCCACTCATTTTGTTGTATTGGTGATATCGATGTTAATAAAATGTTTTTTATATTGTAGAATGTTGAATGAAGGAAAACGAAAAGTTGATTGTACGTGTATTTTATGTAATAAAAAAGTCTGTTGCACTCGCGCAGGCGAGCTGTTCCTATATCTTGGTGTTTTGAGTTTTAGTTTATAAATATTTTATGTTCGTTTGAACGGGTGAATTAGAACATAAGTTATTTTATGCTAGCATTTGACAAACATACTACTGATATATGCATGCACAAAATTAATGTACAATGATCAATGTACATGTACATGCGTATTAGTTATTACTATTTTGTTATATAAATGTCATACAACAATTAACATGTATCAAAATGAATTCAGTTTTAAATTCTAGTCAACAAAAGCAATACAACAGCGAAAAACACAAAATTTACGAAAATCAAATACTGGAATATAATGACTTGTGAAGACTGTGAGAGGTATTTCAACGAACTATTTAAAATGAAAAATCGGCAATTTTTGTTAATGTGAGCATGAAAAATCTTAATTAGTAGCTAATCTATGCATTTTTTTTTACACAAAAATTAAAAATTTTTATGAATTGACGTTCCCGCAGTGATTTGAAATCAAGTCGAAAATTAGTGTTAACCACGTGTTTATTGTAAAAACGTAAACATGTAGTAAATCACATGTGTTGCCTTTTAATCACTGATTGGACAGTTGTTCGCGGTACGTTTCGCTCTGCGCAATGACAACAATATCCATATAAGGTAGTTTCCCCTACCTGTGTAAGTGTAATATCGAATTTACAGTTACGCTGGTCAAATGAAAACAGAATATGTAAAAAACAAATAACTTATACTACTAACCAGGCAATTTTAAATAAATGATACTTTTAATGGTACTTTTATCATAAGATATTACAAAGTAGCTCAAACGATAAAAAATGGAAAATTACCATCGGTTGATTCATAGTTGGAGAAATGTGATGTGGCTGCCTCTGTAGCTATACGATGCGAGTCCGTTTCTGTTAAAAATAGAGTAAAATTAAACGTTTACTTCTGCAAATATCATTGTATGTGTGAGTGTATTTTCGAATTTACAGTTACTGTGCTCAAGTCAAATTGAAAATAGAAAATGTAAAAAGAAGACATGTAACTTAAGTACGTTCAACAAAGTAAATGATAATCTTACTTATAGATGGGAAATTAATTACCGTTGGTCGATGTATAGTCAGAGAAGTGTATTGTAGCCTCTTCGGTAGTTGTCCGATTGAAGTCTGCATCTGATTAATATAAATTTTGAAATTTTCAATCGATCAATTGAACGCTGGTTATAAGACATGTATTTTGCAAGTGAATTGAAATAGACACACACAGGTCAATTTTCGTTCACTGATTCAGTAATGTGATACATTAACGACGTATCGCGTATTGAAAGTCGTATTCATACAAATAAGTATTTAGCGGGATACAAGAAAAAGTTTATTTAACTTTTATTATTTTATATTAATTTCGAATATAATAATGGATTTCATAGCTTATTTGATTAACATATTCCCATCAAAGTATACAACTATACGCAAACCAGGGAGTATATGTTCCTGATGACCAAACAGGTAGCTCTATCATGTTAGGCGAGCGTTCTCTAAATCACTTAAACGTTCAAGAGAATCGCTTTGAGATGTATTGCGTGCATCTGTTATTTCCAATTTGACTTTGACCTTCATTTCATCAGTTTTGCATCTTGTAAACACTGCGCTTTATTTTTAGATTTAATAGTAAATTTTAAAATATATAAAAAAAAAACCCTCATTAAATGTTTGATATGTTGTTATTTGATTCACCATGTGACATGACTTGCATTTAATGAATGAATTTAAAAATAAATTTAAAGAAACATATTCTGCATATGTATAATTTTGATAAATGTTAGCATTGTACATACCTGTCAACATGAAAAGGAACTGCGCCGTGGTGAAAGTAAGAGCTCTCATCTTCTTGGTGTTGTTTTGACGTTCATAACTTAGATTCCATTTTCTTCCTGATCAAATAATCGTACGGTCCAAAACAATGTTATCAAATCGTTTGACATAAATCAACTGTCATAACAACAGTTAAAAGTAATAGCAAGTTGTGTTTAATTTCCTTGGTGATAGTCTTTTTTCTTTTAGATTAAAAAACATTTTATTCATGTTAGAGTATTTATCCATTAAACAGTATCAACAAGCATTCTTAGAATATTGCAAAAGCAGTATTTGTCCCCTGCCAGCACCTCCACTTTTTTTCAAGAAATGTCCTTTTTGTGTGCTAAATTGGTTTTGATAAAATCCGGACGAAGATATTTGAACATCTATTATTTTGTAAAACTATTTAGAGAAATCAAGCAGAATTTCCTTCACTATAAGGTAGGAAGGTTCTTGTTTTTGTAGAATGAAAATGAATTGGGGCTCGTGCGAACTCCACTTATCTTTTAATTTTACTTATACTTACAAATAGTACTTTTAGATTTACAAAATATGATGAAAACTGTTAAGAGATTGTGTCCGTCGGTAATGCCGAAAAGGTGTGGTATTTTTAAATACCTTATATTAAAAAACCATTAACAATGTAATGCATAAATACCATGATTACCAAAATGTACGTGTGTATTACAAGTAGGACATCTGACTTTTAAATATAAACATTCAATTTAATTCGAATTAATAATTTTTCACATTCGATGATATCTCGCTAAAACATCCTTTCCAAAAATAGTAGGTCTGTTTAATGGAATGATAATAATTCTATAATCAGATTGTACATTAGTGATAAGAAATTTTACGAAATGAATATGATTTAAAGTCCCAACATTTTAAAAACCTATTATAGCCCCCCCTTTCACCGCAAGGAAACCAAGAAAAATATAGAGAAATCCTGCTAGGAGAATTTTGTTACGATTACGAGGTAAAGTAGGAGTCATCACAAATTAATTCAGGACATAAAATCTACGTTATATTTAGTATGAAATATCGCACGCTAAAGATAGCAAAACGTTTCAAATCAATGTGTACTAATTTTGTCCTTCCTCAAAGAATTTTTTTGCTTAGCAGGTTTTTCTCTTTAATATTAATCAACATAAATAATTATAGTGGATGTCTTTAAAACAAAGAACACTTTGCAACTACAAGTAATTAATGATAACAGCAAAAAGTGACAATTATATTTCCTTACGGAACTTATTGTAGAAGCAACGCAACATTATCATGGTGAACAGGACCTAAAAGGTTATCAAAGTATCGAACTATTTTATATCATGGCAAAAGTTTATCAGTTTAAATCGTTGCAAATGATTAATGACGTTTTATTGGGTTTTAAAAAGCCATAATTCCATAATAATTTTTCGTTACTATTTGTTTAATGTTTTCTGTGCTTAGAATAAATATTCCGGTGGTTATTTTGTAAGGAAAGGTGTATGAATTGTTCTACAAGTTTTAGACTAGGTGCGCCAAATACCCAAATTAATATACTTCATCCCCAGACAACTAAGAGAAAGGAAGAATTTATCTCCTTCTCCATATATCATCTATTTTACAATAGATATATTAAACGATTATCTTTTTGGTAAGATATTTTACCGTAGTTACTTAAGTTATCTAGTAAAATAATTTCAATATAACATTTAATTATTAATTTATTCAAACATCTTGAAATATTTCATGCGTGAATGTCTTCCTGAGTGTGTATTTCATTATACTTATTTCTGTAATAATTATTGTTACAGATTACCAAAATTTAGTATTATTGAAAAATGCAAAACATCAAGAACCCAACAGTTGAGTTATTTATTCATCATAGAAAATAACATCTATACAAGACTGTGACATAAACATTATTTATTAATTTAGAATCTCCTACCCATAAGGATGTTTTACCAAGATTTGTTCTAGAACGAAAGAGGAAAAAGTGAATAGATTAAAGACTACCAGGCAGACATATAGAAAGACAGACAATGGGTAATCAGAAAAGCTCATTTGAACTTTAGTTCAGGTGAGTTAAAAAGAATCGAATATTTTTTTAGATTATTTAAGACTTCTTTCTCTAGTGTATGTTTACTTAGCTTTGAAAAAACAACCTTGACTTATTCATTTAAAAATAGATATTTCTGGACGTGTCATATTTCTATTAAAAAACAATATGAAATGTATCGCAATAAATGCCATTAAGACAAATATGAAAAAAATATACTAGATCCTAAACAACTAAAATGCATGTATATCTTATATATTAAAATGTAAATAAAGACAATTACAATAAAAAAAATATTATCGCATTATAACCATAGTTACACTGTGTCTATAGATAAAGAGTAACTCTGCTTTATAAAGCAACTGATCAAGCGCTAAATGCATATTTCAAGAATAACAGTCGGATTACGTTAACAATCTTTTCTTTGGCTCGACTGGTAGCAAAATTCATAGTGTGGATTGGGAACTGAAGGACAACTGTTGTCCAAAGATGCTGACATGCTATCGTACTCGTTATCGCAATCTGAAACAGACTTCCTGATTTTTCTAACTGTAGAATAAGAAACATCTTCCAGCTGAGTAGACGTTGCGTATCTTTCATCTTCCCTTTCTGATGGAACTTGTTTTGGACGACATGAATGTAAATGATCATACTCTCCCTTTTCATTTTCCACATATATATCATCGGTTCGGAAATCATTTGTTGTAGTTGTGAAGGTGACGTCATTTTGTGTCTGATTAGCTCCAGATGCAAGCATCATATCAGTATACGTATTATTGACTGTCTGGGGCGACTGTAGTTGATGAAGTTCAGTCTGGGAATCACGTAGCTTGCTGTCACAAAAGCTAATTACCATTTAATTGCACAATATTGAGTTACAATTGTTTGCTTGTAGTGTTATATCATACGAATAATCACGATAATTGGCAATGGCAATCACAATTTTACAACATTTTAGTGTAAAAAAAAATCCAAAGGTTTTTGAAAAACAAATATGTATAAACAGAAACCAATACCGATACATTTATTCTAAATGGTATTTATTCGAATCTAGATTTGATATTCTTCATTCGGCTTTTAAATGAGAACTTGTCATTTACAGATTTTAGCATATACATGTACATGTATTATGGCTCTCAAAGAGACTTACTGTTTTCGCTTTCTACTGTAGAACCAGACTAGGACAACCAAAAAGGTCAATGCGAAGACGGCAACAAACAAACAGGCAATGGCTCCAACAGTATCTAAAAAGGGACGCTACTGCTGATACCATTGTTAAGTAACTCAAAAGCACGCTAAAAACATATGCAGTACATGTTTTTTATAATTGTTATGTATGTCAATAAAGATTGTCTACATATTACATATTGAATAAGTAAATTAATGTTTTTCAGTCTTTATTCAAGGTCGAACTAATTACAAACTAACAATACATTTAACCAAGACTTTTTCCTACTTAATGTTAGGCCATTATCAAATACCGAATTGTCTACGGATTTTTCCGTTTAACCGATTACGACAAAGAGCACACGGCGGGTGTGACCGTTCAGCAGAGGATGCTCACTTCTCCATGGCACCTGATCCTTTCTCTAAATTTTGTAGAGGTCCGTTTTTGCTCTGCTCTTGTTTTGTATTTTTCCTTTGGACTTTTGATTTTGGAACACTGTTCGTTATCACCACATTTCATTGTAAAATTTTGTCCGAAAGTTACAATATAATTTGCTTTTATATTAATTTGAGAACTTGTGTATGTAGAGGGCTAATTGAGGGTTTTTTTTTTAGTTTTATAAAAATTGTTATGAATTAAATATGCTAAAATTAGAACTTTCTAAAGTTTATTTAGCTGTAAACATGTGTTGAAAGAAAGAGATATACGTCATTTGAAAATTCCGGTCAGAAAATAACCATTAAGGTGAAATTACCGCGATTGATATAAGATTATTGCAAGATAAACAATGCTAAACATTACGTTGCAGGATCGAATTATTTTAAAAATAAATATATTTTTTAAGATCAACCCTTTTTATTTATTAGTACTTGTAATGTGTATACAATTGATAGTACATATAATCCATAATTTGATAAAAAAAATAACTTCTTTGTCTATCAATAATAAAACACACAATACGTTTATACCGGTACTCGACCTTGTCGCTTTGTCAAATGATGTAGATGCTTCATGATCTGATGATTGGTCCACTGTGGTCGACGTGACGTCTGATGTTTGATTATTAGTGATCATCTCTGTAAATACAAGTAGCATTTGGAGTGACGTGGAAAAACAATTGCATTCTTGCGTTATGTTTTTTACGCAAATCTACAGCGAAAACAACCTTTGGGAAGTACAATTTATAATATACAAGTTTTTGATACATAGTTCAGCTAGTTTAAATGGGAAAAAAATACAAAACTGATATCTTTGCTTTACACGTATTCGTGGTACGTTCCGTCGTTGGTAAATTACTGCATGTACGGTATAACATCGTCTTAAAATTCAAAAGCCCAAAAATATGTCAGTTGCGAGTCATTCTTGCATTTGGGTATTTTTTTGTTATGAGGTAAATGAGTATATGAATAAATATGCTTATAAGAATTATAAAAATCATGGTTAAATACTCCAATGAAAATGGTTCATGCAGTATATGTTTAAACTCTATATACAGCCATCTTTGCATTCTAGTTAATTTTTTACCAAAGAATGTACGATTTTAATAGATCTAATGTACATAATTCAAAGCTATACATTCAATAACATATTCAAAATCTGGATTAATTTGACGTATTAGTCTTATAAATTATTGTTACTTTTACAGACACGCAGTACATACAATTGTGTTTTTCCTGTTACATATTTCAGTGTTGTTTTCATACTAACCGTTATTTTTGAGACAAACCAATGGAAGCTGTTGTGCACAGTCTAAAGTACTGTAGTCATTTCTGTTATTTTCTTTAATGTCAAAACAAATTTCTTCGCTTTCAACTTAAAAAAAAAGTTCGTTTAAATAAAATTTCAGCAAAAACCCTGAATCGATGATGATTACGGTTGAATCGTCATTGTTCGTGGGTGTCGTGGGTAACCCATGCCCACGAATTTACATCCCAACGAACGTATATACAAGCATTTGTTAAATATTTATTAAACTTATCCCGAACTTGCTATCAACGAAATTACGAACCAGGGAAAGTTTGGCTACCCACGAACATTGACCCAAAGAACAAAAATGATTCCACAGTATATGTTTTACAAATAAAATTAGAGATTTTCGCGCAAATAATGGTTTCCTTCTTTACGAACTCAAATACATTAAGATAGTTTAAAATGATATTTATAAAAAAAAACCTAAAATATAATTTTAAAAAACCACTCATAGTAAATAATAAAAAGTATGTAATGATTGTAGAGTTTCACAAAATACCTTTCGTATTTATTTCGTATTTATTTAAAATCTAAGATGTAGTTTCTTTCTACATTTCTGTTTTTGGCGGGATGGGTAGAGGATCGTAGTTTGTGGTTATAATTTACGTCTCATTTATTTTGTAGGACGTACACTAACATTTTAAGAAATTCTTTTCACAATATTAAATATCCAAAAAGGCTACCAGGGCGGATTCATCGGATGCTGAAACATTTTACTTATATGTTAGGGAAACAATACAATCGTTTATGTAGCCAAATATATACTGTACTTATTTTATAAAAATCCACCTTATTATCTTTACTATCAAACCTAAATAGTTAAGAATGTTTTCAATTTCAATTCTTTTTCATCTACTCTTATATGTTTCCAATTTTGAATTAATTTTTTTCCAATTTTCAGGAAATTTGTTCGAAATATTGACACAGAGAAACCTTTAAACCGTCTGTTTGAGTATATTGAGTATATTGATAACATGAAGATTGTCAATAATATTAAAAATATTAAAATGGGCAAGAAACAATATCAAATATCATTCACCACATAGTCCAAAATGTTCTCCATAGCAGCCAATACTTATACTTGCATTTGAGTTTATATCAACTTTAGAACAAACCAAGCAAAATCCATCTGATTTTTTATTTTCCATAGCATCTACAAAATAAAGGAAGTTAATGGGCTGTAATTGATATCCCATTGCCATGTTTATATAATTTGAAAAACATTGATTTGATGATTGAAAATACAAATTATCACTTTGAAGTTTTAACTATCATTTTATATACTTTTGAAAACATTGCTTCTTTAATTTTTGAATAAAAGTTATTTTACAAATGTACGATAGTGTTCCAACTGGTTAATTGTGCATTTTCTTTAATAAAGGGAAGGGGGTGTTTATCGAAGAACATCAATATGAACAACCTTTTGGTGATTTTGAAGCGAATTGTAGATTAAGGCCTATAAAAACAACAATTACAATCACGTCAAAAGAAGATTCAGAGAAAATTTCATAAACTTCTAGTGCGCAGGTTAAAAAAATAAAAAGAAAGGTACAATACTTGCATTCTGTGTATACTGTAATATAGCTATCAGTTTTGCATTCACCATTGGAATAACAGGACTCATTGCACTTGCGACTTTGCGAGAGAAATTCGTGAATTTTGCAGACGCAGAAACAAATGGGTCCCTAAAAATTTTAAATGTGAAATGCACCAATAGATTGTTTTATCCTATACATTTCAAATGAACAAGGAAACAAATCATTGCAGTGTTAAGTAAGTTCCAAACAACGTGTTACTTGTGAGTCGTACTCTACTAACGACGGTTATACAGAAAATCATGTACATCTTGAAGTTCATTCTGTAATATCGGTTAAGTAATATCAGTGAAAAAAATGATCATTGTCCATGTCTTATTATTTTTTAAATGTAATCAATTTTCTTTAGTTTGTAGGTTTGTAGAAGATTTTTCACATTAACTCATATCAGGATAATTTGTAACGTTACCTTAAGAGCAAAATTCACTGATTCGTTTTGTCCACAGCTAATTTTCTCCTTATGACACTCCAGGTAACACCATTCTACAGTGTTGTTTAGAATAATATTGCTATTGTGTTGTATCCAGCCATGGGGTATAATATTACGATCAAAACAGCCTATAAAATAAATACACTTCAAAATATTTTAGCTGTAAGTCTTTTAATTGAATTTACTGTAAATTCGTCAGCTAAAAATCGTCCTGATCAGATTCATTTATTATTATTTATGTATGGTATCAGCACAATGCAATTTAAGATTTGTTGGACACTTGACTATAAAGAATTTTATACGCCGCCTAACACGACCACACAAAATTGTCAACGACATTTTGAACCTGTAGCATATCAAATATTTGCATTTCGTCATAGAAGATAAAAAAAAGTCTGAGGTCTGTTTTTATTTTCTTTCGATTGGATTATTAAATCTGGAGGATTTCTAATTTCATAACTATGAGACAATTTATTTCACCTGACTAGCAGGGGATGAAGTTGGTAAAGCTTACGATTTAGAATTTTTTAAAATATTTTCTTGCATTGGGGCTAGGATTTGGGTACGTTTCATGACATTGCAAAGAATAATCATAATATTTGTATGAATATATTGTTTGTATAGCTTAGTTAACTATTCAGCTATTGTCTATTGTCTTTAATTACCTAGATATGCGATCCAAAGAGTATAATTTCTATCTACTGACGACCACATTGGTCGTATGAGGAGTTCTGTCGGTGATCCAAAATCATTTGAATTGTTCAGTCTTACAAGTGAACCGTTTCCATTTCTGCAGTGTTTATCAAGAGTTGCCCAAGTCAGATTTAAGTTATTTGGTTGACAATCTGTAAGATTGTAAAAAGGTGCTATAACTTTGGTATGACCTCTAAAAATCTGAAAAAAATATTTCTAGCTACTTGCAGTTAGAAAATCGACCCCTCCCCCTAAAAAATGCAAAATCGAACTTACATGAACTTGTCCATAAAAAATAATTCTACCTGCGTTTAGTTAGAAAATAAAACTTAAAAAAACTGCTAATTTTACTTACTTGTCAAATGAAAAACCAAAACAATCGAGCCGAATATCAAAATATTTAATTCTCCGGTCATATTCACGTTCATATTAGATTTATTCGTTTCCTGGTGAAAAATCTTATCGCTAAGTTTAAATGCAATCCATATATGATTGAACCAAATGTCCTTTGGTAGTATTCATTCGTTCGTTTCCTTTTTAAGTATTTCCTGTTAGATGGGTGTTATCACTGCAAAGCAGAAACGGGCGATACCAATTGATCATTTAATTTACATCCATACATAATGCCAGAGTTATTTCACGACTGGTGTACTTCTGAAATATCTTACTTAATGAATTATTTATTTTTTGTGTTGCTTATTTTTCATTCTGTATACAGGTATACATGTATGTTAATTAGAGGGGTTCTGAAATGTATGACATTGTGGTTATAATATTAATTTTTTTCTGTACAAACTGTATTGGTGCGATCATTAAAACTCAGAGGCACTTGATGCAGGAATTTTTGATATTAGGTAAGTTTATCTGGAATGTGAAATATAATAAGCGCTGACGTCGACAACGACACCGAAACCGAGAAACGGAGACAATATTTGATTTATATTTAAAAAGGCTTCATTCAGCTTAGATAAGCTCAAATGAGCTAAATTCAAAATTTAAAAAACCCCACGAAAAACCTATGATTGGTAAATTGATCATCATTTTTTTCCAGTAGAGAATTAATATTATTAGGGAATCACAAAATGTTGTTACACGTATTAGTTTTATTTAGTAAGACATTCGTTGTGATATATCTCAAAACTTTCTTGCTTTGATTTTCTTTTG
Source organism: Magallana hongkongensis (assembly GCA_016163765.1). Taxonomy (NCBI): domain Eukaryota; kingdom Metazoa; phylum Mollusca; class Bivalvia; order Ostreida; family Ostreidae; genus Magallana; species Magallana hongkongensis. The sequence continues at coordinate 13,307,900 of WFKH01011801.1, forward strand.
ACCTTCTTAATTATAAACAAAATACACTAGTTTTGAGATCGTGCATTTAAAAAAGTGTTTGGATTATATGTTTTATCCATAGGGAGAGGGAAAGCAAAACTAAAATAATTTCTGTGCAGTAACTGTGTTTTTGATAATATCAATATACAGAAGTCTTTTTATTACATAACCAGTTTGTTAAAAATGTTTAAAGCAAATATGTATACACTTCAACTCATTTTTCGATATGAAGACGGAGGCAATTTTTTTGCGTCACAAATTACGGTAACAACTGTCTCTGTGATCGTAAACTTTGTAATTTTAATAATACGCTATATTGAGGATATCTATATTGTGTGATTTTATGTTTGCTTTATCCAACGAGTTGAAATGTTATATATATTCGCGAGGCTTGCCGAGCGAATATAACCATTTCAACGAGTTGGATAAAGCAAATATAAAATCCCACAATATAGATATCCTCATTATTGTTCTATTTATCTCATACGATTTGATTTATATTATAAAGCTTTTGGGACAGCCCCTTAAATGACAAGAATTGATTTTTTTAGCCTAATCGATGATGCAAAGTTGTGTAATGCGGTTATTGTGACATTGCGCAATACAATTTAGGACGTCATTTCGGAGATAAATATAGCTGTTTTAATGTAAAGTTTCACTGAAATAGACCTTTAAATAATTTTTAATCTCTAAATCTTTTTTTTAGAGACTAATCATTTAAATGGAAATACTGAAGACTTGAATAGTCAAATTTATTGACTTGCACAAAGTTGCGAATACTCGTTAGTTTTAACTGTCTTGAACGAGGAACAGTTCTAAATGTTTTATAAAACAAATACTAATAGCGTTGAAGCGAGGGGCTGTGTCAAAAATAGTTCTCACCGGAAGTATTTGGTAAAGCATCACCCGTTTGTTTGATAGACCAAAGGTTTATCACACGGGTAGTATACATCACACGTATGAGATAAAAGTGATTACACCACTCTTAAGATAATATTACGTTTCGCTCTATTGAAGAATATGTTTTTCGTTTTGTGTATGGTTTGTTAAGACTAATTAAGACTTGATGCAGTGTATCATCATTAAGGACCATGTACTTGTTCCATAGAGACTACAGATCTTTCAGAAGAAAACATTATGTAAATACATTTAAGGCTAGATTATTTTTGATTACATAATTTCAAGTATAATATTGTGTTTTGAGACAATTCCCGTAAAGTGATTCAAACATACCTTAATTGATTGCTTTTTCATAAATTGATTAAGAACTTAATTTAGGAAGTACAAACACCCACCATTCCTTTTTCGATTCACTGCTGAATAATCCTTTAAAATGTCGGTCATCTTAATGAGGCCGAGTCTTTTTCGAGTGCGCATGATTTTGCACAGCAATAATTTTTATAGAGTCGTTGGTATGAAGAATTTCTTTTGTAATGTTTGTTATTTTATCCAAAAGTAGCATTACCCATAACCTTCATTTGTTAAAAAGTTAATAGTATGACATTAATTAGACAAAATAATAAGACACCATCATGTTCCGGTATTGTAAACTATGCAAGAGGCTGACTAAATGGAATAACTCGCTTGTATATATGAGGCGGCCGTGGTATTTTACGACGAATTTTTTGACAGAACATTAAAAGAAAAATATACGCAGTCTTTACAGTTTTATTTCTTCATTAAATATTTCTTCCACACCGAAATATACGGCAATAAATATAATTAAATAATTGAAATAGAAAATAGAAATAGAAAATAGCCATCCTTGGAGTATGTTACACACTTGAAATTTGCATTTCACATTTCAAAAACAAACACAGGTTCTTCTAAAAACTGCATTACAAAATTCATTGAAAGTACAAAGTATTTAAAATTCATAAGTAGAATCAATACCTCAATCTCTATTTACAAGAAGTTTATTTGAATTGCAATGTCGTTTGATGTGGAAATCATCTCTTTTTTCATTTTTTTTTCTGATACCAGTCTATTCATGTCTATTTTGACAAAATTTGATGATATCTGTATGTTATTCTATGAAAATTATTGACCATCTTTTTTTAAACAATATTCATATCTCAACTTCATTTTAATTTTAAGCTATGATTTTGTTGACAAATTAATCGATAAAACAATAAATTTATAAACAGTGGCTTAAGTGACACTCATTTCAGTGTAATAGCATCATAGTCAACTTGCAATTTAAAAATATAATATTTGATTTACTTTATAAAAAATTTTAAATGGGTTGATAAAACCAAACTACGATTTTTTTTTAAAGAGCAAAGAAATTTACCTTACTTAACAACTTACTTTAAATTTTGATAATTAACCACCAGAAATACTATACTATTAATACTCTCTTATGTAGTATTTTAATATTATCAATATTTTTAGAAAGTTTGCATCAAATCAAAATCGCAAAATTAATTTTTATTGGATGTAATTAATGTGAAATCGAACTTAATAAATAAAAAATCGCAAAAAGCATTGTATGCTTGATTTAACATTTAATTTTCATACATTATTTTATAAAATATGTAACATGGTCCCTTTGAATTGAAAACAAAGACCAGAATGGTCAACGCCAAGAAGGAAAACTTGCAAACATTTTTAATCTAATATTATCAACGTCGCTTCCTTAAAAAAGGATGAATGAAATGCATGATTTCAACGATAAACAACACTCTTCTTCCAAATGATTCTCAACATTCAAATGAGACAATTATAATAAATCCAAACTGCAAGATTTATTATATCTTTATTTCTACTGTGCTTTGTAATTCTCGAGAAACTAATTACAAAAAAGACACCACAATATTCGATTCATATGTCATAGAACATTTTCATACTGATATTTGTTTTCTCGCCCGGATTGGTGAATATGGTCGTAGAAATGATTAGCTTCTGGGCTACCATTGTTTCCGGTTTTAGGTACTATATTATTGTATACGTTTTTAGACGGAGGCTCTATGAGCCTCCTCTATTACTACCGGTCAGCTTGCATGTGACGTCGATAATGAACTTGGTGGATTCGACGGACACCACCTAGCAGCAAAATTTGCAATATTCGTTTAAGATTCATATTTCAATATTATTATTGAAATAAATATCTTATTTGCAATTACAAAATATACAATAAATAGAACTACATGTATACATATTGCAATTAATAAATATATTTTCTCTCGTAAATTTTGGTCCACTCGTCAAATTCCCAGTAAGTATGAATATGCATGAGTTTAAGAATAGCAATGATGTGTAATCGTATAGTGGCTATTTATACTTTTTATACAGCCTCCTGTCCGTGACGTCAAATATTGAGTATCTAGTGTTGACCGAAATATTGAATAATGATAAACATGGCGTGGTTCTGTATCGTATATTACTTGTGCAGTATCAATTAATCTCCTGCAGAGACGTATCTTTCTGTGTATAGCTACACCCCCAGCATCAATCCAATAAAGTGATTATTCAACAAGTTGAACCACTGCCTTGTGAAGCTTGAATATTCACTCAATTAAGTACTGACAACCGTGATCGTATCGTAGCATGGCAAATTTTCGTTTAGTTTTACTTGCATGCATACTTAATCTACTACAAGGATAATGAAACAAATAAATTAAACATCCACATTACACCCTTTAACGCAAATAAAACCCCTCAAAGTCAGTGGCGCATAGGTAGAGTACCCAGGCCACGTGCGGTGAGGCTTGATTTATTCTGTATGTAGCGCTGTCGATTTCAAAGTAAGTTGGGAAGTCAGTGTGCTTTTGCAAGCTGATAGGAGTATTCCGCGTGAAAAAAAGTGTAAAAACATTTGACACAATGTACAGTCATGTTACTTTTAAAAGTGAATTACGGATGTATTACAAATCTAATGATATATCATTTTTAAATTAGCATTAAAGAGACATTGCAGCTAATTCTCCTCATCTTGGTTATTTCCCTTTTTAAGCACAGTTAAATAAAAGAATAGAAGTCGTGCATGTACTGAAAGATTGAATCTTTTTACAGCAATAATAAGCTTGCAATTTCGTGTTAAAGATTTTTACGGAATTCAAAATTTATGTCTTTAAAATTTTTTACAGCAAGAGAAAAATCTGTAGAAATTCGCAATTTTTTCACTCCCTTGCGGAAAGTCACGCTGAATTGTTTACAATCAATGCGCTAAGCTGTTGATCAAAAGGCTGAGCTAGCCTAGCAATATTTACTGTTGGGACCGTCTGAAATGATTATTTTAACGGTAAATTGAGAATTCTCAAATTTTACAAAGCATTATTTTAAAATTCATGTAAGTTATGGGAAAACTGTCATTTCAAACACTTCCAGGAACTATGAAGTATTGTATAGAACTATTTTGCATGCTATAGCCCTATGTAATAATTTTTTTTTGTCTGTCATTTGATTTCATTTTGACTGTATGCCAACATGGTGATGTCAATAAACCATTGAATTGAATTGAATTGTATTTGCGCAAAATGAGCTGTAGCGTCTCTTTAATATAATTTTCATCTCCATAATTTTTGGAAACGCTTAGAAATATATTTGATAACTCTCTACAATCAAATCGTACATTATGCAAAAGAAAAAGAACGACAACTTTGCGAGATTAAGATTATGCATGTATTATCTAACATTAGGGGTTTACAAGCAGGAACGAATTTTTCATATGAAAAAAGTTCGCTGTACAACAGTTTTTATTGATTATTTATCATAGATTAAGTATAATAGTAACTAACAAAATATTTTTCTGCTTTGTAAAATATATTTTTGCATATTTCATAAAAGAGCATGAATATGTAAGCAAAGTAGCTTCTGTCCTGTAGAATTGCAAACTCTTAATTAATACTCATAACCTTCTATATCTTAAAATTTGAAGAAAATAAACCTTATATTGTTTGGAAGTTGATTTTAATCAACTCTCCTATGCAATTACTCTGTCAAACCGGAAGTGAAACTGTGTTTGGACCAATGCACAATTCATCACCGCTGACAAGACTTTGTTCTCGATAAATTCGATGTAATGCATTCTGAAGCATTGCTTTTTAAGGAAACTTATTTATAAATACTTTGAAAATAGTCAGATTTAAATGGTACTAACAATTTACTAGTAGATAATTTTTTGTAGTCGTATGTATTTCTACGCCAGAGTTCAATATAGTCTCGTTCAACCAGATGCTCGGCTGTCTCCGTAAATCTTCGACAAGCAGAGAGTCTCTCTATTGCTTGTCGGAGATTAACGGAGACATAAACGAGACTAGAGTTAAATATTGCTTGAATCCATACAGTTTTTCAGAAATATTTTCCATTACTGATACATAGTTTGATGGAAATAATTCTATCTTTAAATATTACACAACATGATTCATATGGTGTTTTCCCGGAATTCTTAATATTGTTGGAAAAGCCCGAAAATTCATATTATAAAAATGTGCCTTATTCAAATACGGATAAGAAACTACTTGTCATGCGAAATTACATATCGTTGATTTTAAGATAAATATTAATCGATAAAATCAAATCCTGTTAGTACTTCAATACTTTGATTATTAGATTAATCTCCTCCAAAATGATGCCTCCGTCTATCAGTACTTTCAGTACTTTGATCTAGATTGGGATTGTTCGACGTAGATTGGCCTGGTGTAAATTCCTCCAAATGAATTTGTACGTTTTCATATTTTTTGTGCTCTTCATGTAATTTTGTGTGGACATGACGTCTAAAATAAGAGAAACAAATAGAACAATTTAATGCTTTTATATGACGTTTTCATATGTTTCGAGTTCTTTATGTGATTTTGCATGGGAATTACTCTAAAATAAAAAAAATATTTATAACTGTTTATAATTACTTTTTTTCGGTAAACAAAATTGTTGTATTCTTTTCCCTGTTCAGAACATAATAATGAAATCATGATTAAAATAAATATTTCATTTAATTTTTTTTCTTCGAAATACAGAAATTAGAAAGAAAGACGTTATTATAATGTAACGTTCATTTAGACCCACCTTCTAAGCATCTTTCTAAGGTACAAAAGAATGAAACCCACAACACTTGTAGCGATTATGGTCCCGGAAGCTCGGATGATAACCACAAAGGGGAATAAACCATGTTCATGTTCATATGAATTTTCAGTACCTAAGGTTCAAACAGATCCTTTTGAAACACACAGCGATCAAGATTTTTAGCATGGATAATTATCATAATACTACAACAATATACCGTATCGAAATTAAATACAATTCAATACAATTTCATACCGTCTGTACATGAACATTATCAGTGTAAGCACTATCATATGCGACCTCTATTTCTGTTTAGAGTGTGTTTGAAATATAATCTGACCAGGTGTTGCTTTTGAGTCTAAATGCGCTAGTCGGACTTAATCACACTAAAATGTTAGTTGCAGGATGCAAGTACGTTTTAAAAAATACGGATATATTTTTAGATCAACTCTTTTTGTTTATTAATACTTGTTATGTGTTTACAATTAACAAAATCCAAAATTGAATAAAAAAATCCTTAGTTTGTCAATAACAAATCACACAATAGGTTTATACCAGTACTCGACATTGTCGCTTTGTCAAATGATGTAGAAGAATTAAGAAGAGGGATGGACGATAGAACCTCAAAAGAGTATTTGGAGGTAAGTTTATTTGATTGGACTGTAGTGGTCCAGATGTCTTCAGATAAATGGACTAAAGATGGCGTGATGCCTTCAGATGATTGGTTCACTGTGGTCGACGTGACTTCTGATGTTTGATTATTAGTGATCATCTCTGTAAATACAAGTAGCGTTTGACGTGACGTGGAAAAACATTTGTGTTCCTGCGTTGTTTATTACGCAAATCTACAGTGAAAATAACCTTTGGAAAGTAATTTTTGATATAAAAGTTTGTTATATGGAAAAAAAATACAAAACTGCTATTTTTGCTTTTTACGTATTACCGCATATATGGTATAACATCGTCTTAAAATTAAAAAAATATGTCAGTCTTTCATGCATTTGGATATTTTTGTGTTATGAGATAAATGAAGATATAAATAAATATGTTTATAAGAATTATAAAAACCATGGTTAAATACTCCAATGAAATCGGTTCATGCAGTATGTGCTCAAACTCTATAATATGTGACCACCCATCTTTGCATTATAGTTAAGTTTTCACCAACGAATGTACGATTTTAATAAATCTAAAGTATATAATTCAAAGCTATACATTCAATAACATATTCGAAATCTGGATTAATGTTACGACTCAGTGTAATAAATGACTGTTACATTTACAGACCCGCAGTGCATACAGTTGTGTTTTACCTGTTACCTATTTCAATGTTGTCTTCATACTAACCGTTATTTTTCAGACAAACAAATGGAAGCTGTTGTGCACAGTCTATAGTACTGTAGTTATTTCCGTTATCTTCTTTAATGCCAAAACACATTTCTTCCCTTTCAACTTAAAAAAAAAAAGTTTGTTCAAATAAAATTTCAGCGAAAACCCTGAATCAAAGATGATTATGTGTTTTACATACGAAATTGAAGAATGTTCGCACAAATAATGGTTTCCTTTCTTACGAACCCAAATAGATTGTGATAATTTAAAATGATATTTGCAAAAACACCAAATTTTATTGAAAAAAAAAACATACTATCCTAGTAAATAATAAAAAAGTATGTAATTATTGTAGATTTTCACAAAACACCTTTCATATTTATATACTGCAAAAAAGGTACTTGATATGTCATTGGAGCAACCATTCAAATAAGTCTTAGATGTATTTTCTTTGTAAATTCCTTTTTTTTGGCGAGCTAAGTGGAGGATCGTAGTTTGTGCTTATAATTTGCGTCTCATTTATTTTGCAGAACGTCCACTGACATTTATATATATATATAATCAAATATTAGAAAAAAATATTGACGCAGAGAAATCTATAAACCGTCTCTTTGAGAATATTGTAACATGAAGATTATCAATATAAATAAAATATTAAAATATCAAAATTTTCATTGTACCACATAGTCCAAAATGTTCTCCTTAGCAGCCAAATGCACTTATACTTGCATCTGAGATTATATCAACTTTTGAACAAACCAAACAAAATCCATCTGATCTTTTATTTTTCATAGCATCTACAAAATAAAGGAAGTGTATGTGCTGTAATCGATATCTCATTGCCATGTTTATATCATTTGTAACACATTTCTACAACGTTGATTTGATGATTGAAAATACAAATATCAGACTTTGAACTTTTAATCATCATTTTATACTTTAAAAAACATAACTTTAATTTTAGAATAATACACGATGTCGTTCCAAACTGGTTGAATGTGCATTTTCTTTCATGAAGGGAAGGAGATGTTTATCGAAGAACATCAGTATGAACAATTTTGATGATTTTAAAGCTAATTGTAAATTAAGGCCTATAGAAACAACAACTACAATCATGTCAAAAGAAGAATCAGTTAGAGAAAAATTCATAAACTTCTAGTGCGCACAATAAAAAAGGAAAAAGAAAGATATAATACTTGCATTCTGTGTATACAGTAATATAGTTATCAGTTTTGCATTCACCATTGGAATAACAGGACTCATTGCACTTGCTACTCCGCGAGAGAAATTCTTGAATTTTGCAGACGCAGAAACAAATGTATCCCTGAAAATTTGTAATGTGAATAAGAATTGCACCATTAAACTGCTTTATCCTATATTCCAAATGAACATTCAAGCGAATTAATCATTGCAGTGTTGAGTAAGTTCCAAACTACGTGTTACTTGTGAGACGTACTCTGCGAACGACCGTTAAACAGAAAATCATGTACATCTTCAAGTTCATTTGGTTGTATTTGTTAAGTTAATTTCAGCGAAAAAAAAAATGATGCCATCATATTCTAGATGTTATTAATTTATACATGCATGATCAATTTTCTTTACTTTGTAATTTTGTAGGTGATAAGTTTTTTTTCACATTAACTCATACCAGGATAATTTGTAACGTTACCTTAAGAGCAAAATTCACTGATTCGTTTTGTCCGCAGCTGATATCTTTTTGACACTCCAGGTAACACTCCTCTAGAGTGTTGTTTAGAATAATATTTTTATCGTGTTTTATCCAGCCATGGGGTATAATATCACTATCAAAACAGCCTATAAAATAAATACACTTTAAAATATATTAGCTGTAAGTCTTTTAATTGAATTTACTGTAAATTCGTCAGCTACAAATCGTCCTGATCAAATTCATTTATTATTATTAAATAAATGTATGTTATCAGCACAATGCAATTTAAGATTTGTTGGACAGTTGACTATGAAGAATTTTATACGCCACCTTACAGACCACACAGAATTGTCACCGATATTTTGTACCATATCAAATATCTGCATTTCGTCATAGAAGATCAAAGAGAAAAGTCTGTGGTCACTTTTTATTTTCTTTCGATTGGATTATTAAATCTGAAGGATTTCTCATTTCATAACTCTGAGACAATTTGTTTCACCTGATTTAACAAGGGATGTAGTTGACAAAGCGTACGATTTAGAATTTTAAAAAAAATACTTTCTTGCATTGTGGCTTGGATTTAGGTATGTTTCATGACATTAAGCAAAGAATAATCATAATATTTGTGTTAAGATATTGTTTGTATTATTTAGTTAACTATTCAGCTTTTGTCTATTGTCTTTAATTACCTAGATATGCGATCCATAGAGTATTATTTCCATCTGCTGACGGCCACATTGGTCGAAAAAGGAATTCTGTCGGTGATCCAAAATCATTTGAATTGTTCAGTATTACAAGTGAACCGTTTCCATTTCTGTAGTGTTTATCAAGAGTTATCCAAGTCAGATTTAAGTTATTGGGTTGACAATCTGTAAGATTGTAAAAAGGTGCTATAACTTTGGTAAGACCTCTAAACATCTGAAAAAAAATTTCTAGCTATTTGCAGTTAGAAAATCAAATCCCCCCTTAAAAAAAATGCAAAATCGAACTTACATGTACTTGTCAATAAAAAAAAATTTACCCGCGTGTAGTTAGAAAATAAAACTTAAAAATCTGCTAAATCTAACTTACTTGTCAAATGAAAAACTAACACAATCAAGCCGATTATCAATATATTTAATTTTCCGGTCATATTGACGTTCATATTAAAATTATTCGTTTCCTGGTGAAAAATCTTATCGCTAAGTTTAAATGCAATCCATATATGATTGAACGAAATGTCCTTTGGTAGTATTCATTCGTTTTATTAGTTTTCAAAACATTTCCTGTTAGACGAGTGTTATCACTGCAAAGCAGAAACGGGTGATACCATTTGATGTTTTAATTTACATACACACATAAACCCAAAGTTATTTCACGATTGGTGTACTTCTGAAATATCTTACTAAATGAATTATTTATTTTTTGTGTTGCTTATTTCTTCACTCTGTATACAGTTATACATGTCTGTTAATTTGAGAGGTTCTGAAATGTATGTGCTTATAATATG
>WFKH01011801.1:13318489-13330056 GCA_016163765.1 Magallana hongkongensis
ATGTCTGTTAATTTGAGAGGTTCTGAAATGTATGTGCTTATAATATGTAATTTTTTTCTATGCAATGTGTATTGGTGCGATCATTAAAACCCAAAAGCACTTTATGCAGGACTGTATGAAGTAATGTTAATATGAGGTAAGCTCATCTGGAAAGTAAAATATAAGCGCTGACGTCGACAACGACACCGAAACCGAGAAACGGAGACAATATTTGATTTTGAGAAAAAAGGCTCCATTCAGCTTAGATAAGCTCAGATGAGCTAAATTTAAAAATGAAAAAAATACTAAAATTATGATTTGTAAATTGATTATTTTTCTTCCAGTAGAGAATTTTTATTGTTAGGAAATCACAAAGTGTAGTTACAAGTATTAGTTTACTAAGACATTTGTTGTGATATAACTTTCTTGCTTTGATTTTCTTTTGACTGTTATGAGTTTTACCTTCGTAATTATAAACAAGATACACTTGTTTTGAGATCTTGCATTTTAAGAAGTGTTTGGATTATATGTTTTTATCTATGGGGAAAGGGAAAGAAAACCAAAATAATTTCTGTGCAGTACTCTGTTTTTGATATTATAAATATACGGAAGTCTTTTTATTACATAACTAGTTTGTTGAAAATGATTAAATTTAAAAAAGATGATGGCAACTAAAACATGCAGGAATCAAATGAAGGTTTTATTAGAAAAAAGGGTAGATAAAAGCAAATATGTACAACCTTTAATCATTTTTCGATATGAAGACGGAAGCATTCAAATTACCATAACAAATGTCTCTGTGATCGTCAACTTTGTAATTATAATAATACGCTATATAGAGGATGCTTTATCCAACGAGTTGAAATGGTGTATATATTCGCGAGGCTTGCCGAGCGAATGTAGCCATTTCAACGAGTTGGATAAAGCAAATAAAAATCACACAATTAAAGATGTTCTCTTTATCTAATACGATTTCATTTATATTATAAAGCTTTTGAGACAGCCCCTTAAATGACACGAATCGAATTTTTAACCTAATTGATGATGCAACGGTGTGTTAAGCGGTTATTGTGACCTTGCGCAATACAATTTAGAACGTTATTTCGGCGATAAATATAGCTGTTTTAATGTAAAGTTTTAATAAAATAGACCTTGAAAAAATGGTTAATCTCTAAATATTCTTCTAAGAGATTAATCACTTAAATGGAAATATTGAAGACTTGAATAGTCAAGTTTGTTGACATGCACAAAGTTGCGAATGCTCGCGATCGTTAGTTTGAATTGACTCGAACGAGGAATAGTTGTTAATGTTTTATAAAACTATATAAATTATATAAATACTAATGATTCAAAGTTTAAGATATTGATTAAATGGTGGTAAAATAAAAGTCTTGGGAGGCATTACTTCGGTAAGTTCTTGTGTATAGAAACACAACCAAAACGTTGTTTTCATCGCGTCGTCAGGATTAACTCCTTGATAGCCTGATTTGCAGTTTTATTAAACACACACCTATGTTTTTTCCCTCATTTTTTTTTAAATTTATATATTCGACATAATCCATTTAAATCAAATTTTGTTAGTTGAAATATGAATGTGGAATATACAGGAAAATCTTCAAAAAAAAGGTCACTGAAGCGTCGAAGTGAGGGGCTGTATCAAAAATAATTCTGACCGGAAGTATTTGATAAAGCATCACTCGTTTAATAGAGCAAAGGTTTATCACACGGGTAGTATACACCACAAGTATGAGATAAATATAGGATCTCTCATGGCTTGGAATGGTATATGATTTTTATCCAACGAGTTGTGTGTTTTCTATCCCCGAGCCTTGGCGAGGGGATAGAAAACACACAACGAGTTGGATAAAAATCATATACCATCGCAAACCATGAGAGATTCCTTTTATCACATGTTTTACCATGTCTTTTATTAAATCTCAATCCTTTCTGTAAAAATTATGTGAGCCGCACAACACTTTTACTGCAAGACGTCAACAACTTTACGCACTGAAAAAAAGTTCCTTGAAGATTAACAAGCGAACATTTTATTTTCGAATATATTTTTATCAATTTATGAAAAAAATTAAAACAGCATTAAATGCTTTATATTTACAACTCCACACTTCAACTGAATTCATTTTTTAATTTTTCATTCTACGTCAATCAACAGCCTAAACCTACGTAATGTTTAATTATGACGTCACCTGGCGTAAGAACACACAGTGGAATATCAAAAATTTATCCCATGAGTGATATCCACCGTATATTGAGATAAACATGTGATAAAAGTGATTACACTACTCTAAAGATAATATTACGTTTCGCTCTATTGAAGAATATGTTTTTCGTTTTGTTTATGGTTTGTTAAGACTAATTAAGACTTGATGCAGTGTATCATCATTAAGGACCATGTACTTGTTCCATAGAGACTACAGATCTTTCAGAAGAAAACATTAAATACATTTAAGGCTACATTATTTTTGATTACATAATTTCAAGTATAATATTGTGTTTTAAGACAATTCCCGTAAAGTGATTCAAACATACATTAATTGATTGCTTTTTCATAAATTGATTAAGAACTTAATTTAGGAAGTACAAACACCCACCATTCCTTTTTCGATTCGCTGCTGAATAATCCTTTAAAATGTCGGTCATCTTAATGAGGCCGAGTCTTTTTCGAGTGCGCATGATGTTGCACCGCATTAATTTTTATAGAGTCGTTGGTATGAAGTAATTACTTTTGTTATCATATTATGACATTAAATAGATAAAATGCTAAGGCGCCATCATTTTCTGGTATTGTAAACTATACAAGAGGCTGACCAAATGGAATGACTCGCTTGTATATTCGAGGCGGCCGTGGTATTTTACTACGAATATGTTGACAGAAAATAAACAGAAACTATACGCAGTCTGTACAGTTTTATTTCTTAATTGAATATTTCTTCTACTCTAAAATATACCGCAATAAATAAAATTAAATAGGATTGTATAATAGAAAATAGCCACCCTTGGAGTATGTTACACACACTTGAAATTTGCAATTCACTTTTCAAAGACAGAAACAGGTTCATCTAAAAATTGCTTTACAAAATTCATTGAAAGTACAAAAGTGTATTTAAATTTTTCATAACTAGAGTCAATAACGCATTCTCTATTTACAAGAAATTTATTTGAATTGCAATATCCCTTGATGTGGAAATCAATAAACAATCTTGTTTTTCGTTATTTATTTTCCGATACCAGTCTATTAATATGTATTTTGACAAATGATATCTGTATGTTATTCTATCAAAATTATTGACCATCTTTTTTTTAACAATATTCATATCTAAACTTCATTTTAATTTTAAACTATGATTTGGTTGACAAATTAATTGATAAAGCGATATATTTATAAACAGTGGCAACTTGCAATTTTAAAATATTAAGTTTGATTTACTTTATAAAAAAAACTAAAAGGTGATGATAAAATCAAACTACGATTTTTGTAAAGAGCAAAGAACTTAACAACTTGCCATAAAGTGTGATTATTAAACACCAGATATACTATAGCATTAATACCTTATTAAAGAGCATTTTAATATTATTAATATTTTTAGAAAGATTGCATAATATCAAAATCGCAACGTTAACATTAATTGGATGTAATTAATGTGAAATCAAACTTAATAAATGCAAAAAATCGCAAAAGCATTGTGTGCTTGAATTAATATTTCATTTTTCATACATTATTTTATAAAATATGTAACATGGTCCCTTTGAATTAAAAACAAAGACCACAATGGTCAACGCCAAGAAGGTAAATTGCAAACATTTAAAATCTAATGATATTATCAACGTCGCTTCCTTAAAAAAATCTTTATAATATTGATTACAACGTTTAAGATAGCTCTTCTTTTAAACGATTCTCAACATTCAAATGAGACAATTATAATAAATCCAAACTGCAAGATTCAATATCTCTTTATTTCAACTGTGCTTAGTAATTCTCGAGAGACCAATTACAAAAAAAGAAACCACAAAATTCGATTCATGTCATAGAACATTTTGATATTTATTGATATTTATTTTCTCGCCCGGATTGGTAAATATGGTCGTAGTAATGATTAGCTTCTGGGCTACCATTGTTTCCAGTTGTAGGTACTATAATATTGTATACGTTTTCTAGATTGGGATCGTTTGACGTAGATTGGCCTGGTGTAAATTCCTCCAAATGAATTTTTACGTTTTCATATTTTTTGTGCTCTTCATGTAATTTTGTATGGACATGACGTCTAAAATGAGATAACAAAATATAATTGTTTAATGCTTGTATATGAAGTTTTCATATCTTTCGCGTTTTTTATGTGATTTTGCATGGGCATGACTTTGAAATAAGAAAAAACTTTAAACGTTTAAAGTTACTTATTTTCGGTAAACAAAATTGCTGGGTTTTTCCCTGTTCAGAACATAATAACGAAATCATGATTAAAATAAATATTTCATCTTATTATTTTTAGAAAGTAGAAATAAAGACGTTATATAAAGTACACTGTAACGCTTATTTTAGACCCACCTTCTAAGCATCTTTCTAAGGTACAAAAGAATGATAACCACAACACTTGTAGCGATTATGGTACCGGAAGCTCCGATGATAACCACAAAGTGTAATAATCCATGTACATGTTCAAGTGAATTTTCAGTACCTAAGGTTCAAACAGATTCTTTAGCAACACATAACGATAAAATTTGTTAGCATTGATAATTATTATAATAGTACAGCAATATACTGCATCGAAATTTATTACAATTCAATACAATTTCATACCGTCTGTACATGAACATTATCAGTGAAAGCACTATGTTATGCAACCTCTATTTCAGTTTAGAGGTTGCTTGAAATATTATCTGAGCAGGTGTTGCTTTGAGTCTTCAGGCGCTAGTTGGACTTATTCATAATTAAGAGTTAGCATTCTTTTATAAAACAGGCCCCAGGAATCTAACACTAGCAGGAAAATGGTAAACGATGCCCTACCTCTTCATAATTTCACCTTTGTCAGTTGTTCTAGTGTCATGATTAATTGATTATGATATACAGTTATAAACAAATTTTCTTACTACTTTAAAAATCTGCAGATTTTCTACACTTATTACACATATTTACATTGAGTAATATATCAAGACTAACTAATAGACACACAACACAGCGCAGCCTTAATTTAGTTCTCATATCCCTCTGGGTCACCTCATCCCTAACATCTTTTATGATTTGAAAAGTATTTTAAATATTGCTTGGATCACCTATGAGCCCATTATAATTTTTTATTCAATATCGCCATTTATACTTTCTGTTGCGATGTGTTCTTAG
The DNA here is from genome assembly GCA_016163765.1 of Magallana hongkongensis. NCBI lineage: Eukaryota > Metazoa > Mollusca > Bivalvia > Ostreida > Ostreidae > Magallana > Magallana hongkongensis. The sequence goes on from WFKH01011801.1 coordinate 13,323,822, forward strand.
TGACTTAAATAAATGCAAAATAAAAAAAAAATCATTTATCTAAATAAAATGTCTTAAACCTATCAAATATTCAAGTACTTTCTCTATCCGTCTTCAATTTTCAATCTAAAAGCGCAATATTTGTGCTCGATCGGTTTTCCATACATCGTTTTATCACAGAAAAATGTCATCTATACAAATAACTGATAAGGTCTGTTGCCAATACCATGGTTAAAATGATTAAAGAAATTGAATCGAAGTGTATCGGCTCAAATCTTAATATGTTAAAAAAGAATGAAGCCATTTGATTTTCTGAATTTCATAAATTGAAATACATTTCATGACAATTTCAAGTTTTTTTAGCATCAATCTAATTGACGTACATGCAATACATAAAACTATATTAAGGTGGGTCCTTACTCAGCAAATGTTTGTTAAAGTAATGTTGTGTATGCTTGTGTAATTGAAAAGCCCAAAACAAACTATGTCTTACCAGATTTGTTTTCTGACCAGATACTCCACAATATATCTTTTTTATTACACGTTTTCAGCCAATTTTCATTTTGAGCAGTTCTTAATATACTGTTCAAGGAAAATAAATTTTAAATCTACTTTTTTAAATCAAGTATTAATTGGAAAACACATTGCAGTTGTCATTTTTTTAAATAAACTAATTAATAACCCTTTGTAGGAAAAGAATATAAAAACAACCCTATAAGTATTACAAACTTTGACTTATTTTGACACATATTTTTGTTATTTAATGGTTACCTTGCTTATTTTTCTCTTTTGAATTTTAGATTTAAATTTATTGCACTTGAAACGCTAAAACAAAAATATACCCAATTTCGTTCAACCAACTTCACCTTGGAAAAACTGTCATTAAATTTTTACCGAAAATTTCTAAGTGAATTATTTTGTTTGTTTTGAAAAAAAGTGATATTCTTTAGTTTTAAAAGATAGCTCCTTATTAACATTAGTAAGTATGTAAAAAGAAAAACACTAAAAGAAAATTACATGTATATACTACCAATGATGATGTCACTTGAGTAGGGAGCTACCTTAAGTTACATCTTACTTTAATAGTTTGCTGTTTATCTTACCGTTATCTTTCAGACATATAAATGGAAGCTGGTGTGTACAGTTAAGTTTACTGTAATTCAAATTGCCTTTATCCTCTGTGATGCCATAACATATATCCTCTCTTTCAGCTTGAAAATAAAATGCTTTGTAAAATTGTCATGTGCATTTGCAATTATTTGATTTAAGAGATAAAATTTCAAGACATCAATTTTAAGCCAGAATTCCTTACAGCTAGGTGGACTAAGACAATGCTGATAAATTTTCTTATTGAAGAACACAATATACAACATCAAATAAATGCAGCGAGGCTCGAACCAGTGACCTTTGGGTAACCGGCCTAACGCCTATGACCTCTGAGTCAGCTTCATTATCTGAAGGTATCCCAAAAATCTTCACACCATTGCAAACAAGTTGCTGTGCGAAAAACCCGATATCTGAATGATATTACAGATAAGATATTTATACCGACTTCCCATTTATAGTTCATGTTTTGAACTACGATATTTTATGGTATCGACAAGAGTGACTGTGACTGAAATAATTTAAACAGGAGGCCAAAAACCTATCAGGTTTACTTAGCTATAGAAAAAATATGTAACCTTTAACGCGTTCGTGTTTCTTAATGAAGTACAATTGGTAAATTGCTAGCGACCTCCGGCCCTAGCATTTACGTTGGTTTATTTTTGCTAGTAATACGCAAGCCCAGAAACATAACAGTAAGAATTCTGGGGAAAATGAACTCGAGTTTAGCCAATTAGTATGCATGTTATCTTCCACTGTATTTTTGTTTAAGCTTTATTTGATTAAATCGCACGTTACATTATTTATTATAAAGAACGAACATTAACAAATAATATCTAAGAAAGAAACTTTATCCTAATATTTTTAATCTCTAATGTGAAATACCGTTGACAGACATTGTTAATCCTATGATATAGCTATATAGCTTTTTAGGTATGTGTATCACATTTACTTGTGTCCAAATATACTCGTATATATACAAAGACATCATCTCATTCTTTCTTTAGTTTTACGAATGAAAAGAATAGTATGAAACATTTCCAATTTTTCTTTTATTTTGTCCGGGTGGAAATATTATGACAAAAAATGTTTCCCGTTACGAATTTGTTGTTCAATTTGAAGAAGTCTCAGTAAGAATCCAAAAGCTTCTGCAGTCTGTATGAGTAATGACAGAATTAAGAGAAAAAAGAAAAATTAATAGACATCAAAATTGTATATTATATAAAAATAATGTGTGTACCACAAAGTCCAAAAGGCTCGCATCCAAACGCACTTAACTTTATATTTGAGTTAAAATTTGCTTGTGAACAAAGCAAACAAAATCCGTCTGGTCCTGTATATTCCAAATCATCTACAATAATCAATAAAGTGTAAGAGTCGTGTGTCTTGTTAATACTTTATTGGCTACCTAGAGTATGCATAATAATAATTCTGTCAGTGAGACAAAAATGTGATTGTATTTTAGCGACTGATGTCTGCCATAACCGACGTAAGCATAAAAACAGTTGAAACAAGAATAACAAAACATGATTAGTGTTTTATTTAGGTAATGTAGACTACACCTGTAAAAAAAGGGAGGAAAAAACCTCAAACGAGGCTAGATAAGATTATATTAAGTTTTAAAATATAGTTAAAATAAACAGCAAGTTAAAACTTTCAACGGCCGGATATGAACTTAGTTGGTCACGTTATCAAATTTTGTCAGACGCGAATAGCTTTTCGAAAGATATTCATATCCCAGTGAAATTTTTAACATTGCTGCATTCACTTATACGTTTGAGAAAGGCATCAGAAATATTAATATAACCGTGTATTTATGATTATAATAATGCAACTGTCAAATGATAAGAGCGTGCGGTGCATTCATTGTGATGTCGTTAAAAAGTCCACACAGATATGAACATATTTGCATTGCTATTCTAAAGGTTCAAATAGGAGACATAATTGAACCTTTGTAAATATATTAAAGAAAACAATACTTGCATTCTGTGTATACGCTGAAATAGTTATCGGTGTTGCATTTATCATCGGAAAAACAAGACTCATTGCACTTGTAACTGTGCGAAAGAAATTCTTGAATGTTGCAGACGCAGAAACAGAGGAATCCCTGAAAATATATGTGAATTGCACCAATAAATTGTTATTGTGCTATCTGAAAGCCGTACTCTGCGAACAACGGTTAGGCAGAAAATCGTATGCATATAAAAGATTATTCTGCTGTATCTGTTAAGTGAATTTCAGCGAAATAAAATGTGCACACTTGATACTAACTTACTCTAGGTGTTAATAATTAATACATGTATGATCAATTTTCTTTAGTTTGTGGAGGATAAATTTTTCACATTAACTCATACCAGGATAGTTTGTAACGTTACCTTAAGAGCAAAATATATTGGTTCGTTTTGTCCGCAGCTGATATTCTCCTTATGACACTCCATGTAACACCTTTCTTCACTGTTATTTAGAATAACATTGTGTTGGTGTTTTATCTGGGCATGGGGTATAATATCACTATCAAAACAGCCTAAAAAATAAATACACATATAATATGTTGGCTGTTAGTCGCTAAATTAAATTTTCCGTAAACTCGTAAGCTCCAAATCGTCTGGTCAATTATTGATGTAAAATATCACAACAATGCCATTTAGAATATTGTAGACAGTTGACAAAATATAATTTTTATAAGCAGCCAAACATGATCAAACAGAATTTTTATCGACATTTTGTACATGTAGCATACCAAGTATCAGCATATCGTCATGGAGGAACAGGGGAGAAAAATTGAGGTCTGTTTTCATTTCCTCTCGATTGGATTCTTTAATCTGGATTCCTCATATAATAAGTTTCACTATGCTAAACAAATTATTTCACCTGATTGACAATGGGTGTCTTTGTGCGAAGACTAGAATACTGTTCTTCCCTGTTCCTGGAACAAGAACCAATTTTATGTCGCTAAAACAGCCAAGAACAATTCATAAGAACACGTTCTGGAACAAAAATTGTGCACCACCTCTTTAGTAGACATAGCAGAACAAAGATGACGAAAAGAGAATGGAAAGATGCATAGTAATTTTTGAATTTACAATTTTCTCAGCCTCACTAATTGCATGAAACTTGTACTTCAGTTGTGAAGTAGAACACTGAAAAAATAAATGATATTTTTTCAGACTATTAAATGAAATAATTAGTAGAACACAATAAATGGAAATTATGTAATATGAAACTATATAACTTTTATTTCAAAGAGATTAGAGAGAAATGAATAATTTCCTCTGAAGAAAGATGTCATATTGTTTTGTTCCAGTTTTATTCTTGGTGTTGTATTCTTAAGGGCGATATATTCTTAAGAACGAGAAGAACACGTTCTTAAGATTTCTTGCTCGTTCTTGACATTGTCGCCCAAAGACACCCGGGCCGTAGTTAACAATACGAACGATTTAGAAATGTTTTATATATTCTTGCATAAGGGCTAAGATTTGGGTATGTTTCATGACATTCAGCAAGGAATAAACATAATGTTTGTGTAAATATAGTGTTCCGTCAACCATTTAGCTATTTTCTTGAAATACCTAGATATGCGATCCAAGGAGTATAATTCCCATCTACTGACGGCCATGTTGGTCGTATAAGGAGTTCTGTCGGTGATCCAAAATTATTTGAATTGTTGAGTCTTACAAGTGAACCGTTTCCAGTTCTGCAGTGTTTACCAAGAGCTGCCAAAGTTAGATTCAAGGTGTTAGGTTGACAATCTGTAAGATTGTAACAACGTTAATAAACTTTAGCAAGGCCTCTAAATATCTGAAAAAAAAAATTATAGAATTTCCAAAAAATTTGGACAATCAAACTTACTTGTCAAATGAATTACTAACAAAATCGAGCTGAATATCAAAATATTAAATTCTGCAATCATGTTCACGTTTGTTTTAGAATCATTCGTTTCCTGGTGAAAAAACTTATCGGCAAGTTTAAATGCAACCCATATATGGTTGAACTCAAGGTCCTTTGGTAGTATTCATTCGTTTTATTAGTTTTGAAAACATTTCCTTTTAGACGGGGGTTATCATTGCAAAGTAGAAACGGGCGATACTATTTGATCTTTTAATTTGTATCCAGACATAATGTCAGTTATATCACAATTAATGTTTTTATGACATTATAAGATAATTTCTAATTTAGTGAGTTTTTTGTTTTGGTATAGCCTATTACTTCATTCTATATTCAGGTACACATTTATTAATTAGAGGGGTTCTGCAATGTATGTGCTTTATAATATTGGAATTTATCCCTAAGGATAAATTCATTTATACAAGCAACAGCAACGTTCAACTTCTTCCATGATGCCGGATCATCAGACAAAATTACAGGTTGTAAATCCATACTATCTGACAACTAGAGTAACCATCGATCGAAAATACATTGGTTAAATATACGCTCAGCTACTGTAAGTATTGCCTTTTAACCCAATTTATTACCAAATGTCGTATTTTGTTCATAACAAGCTAAAACTCCGGTATCACGTCATTTCAACACGTGCTCTTCAAATTCCCCAACATCAGTTGTGCAGTATATTCTTCGTTATTTAAGAATTAAATTAAAAATCAACAGTTATCAAAATTTCCTCATGTTATTAGACGAATATTTAATGTACGTATACTTCAATTACATATTGATGCTACACTTACTTATGTTATTATGTTACGCTTGTAGCACAATCACAATAAAGATGGTGATGAGAACTAGCTTATTTTGGAACACGAGCAGCATCATTCCGACAAAGAAAGTCAACTCTATTCAGTATCATAACAATTATTTGTAGCACAATCACAATAAAGATGGCGATGAGAACTTGTTTATTTTGGAACACGTACAGCATCATCATGACAAAGAAAGTATTCAGTATCATAACAATCATTAGGAGTTATTGTATCTATATATATGACAACATTTTACGGTGGCTGCCATAGGACATATGCTTGAGATATTTTTTTTAAATTCGTGGCCACGAAATAAAAGTCGTTCCCACGAAATAAAAGTCGTGGCCACGAAATAAATGTCGTTCCCACGAAATAAAAGTCGTGGCCACGAAATAAATGTCGTGGCCACGAAATAAAATTCGTGGCCACGAAATAAAATTCGTGGCCACGAAATAAAA
>WFKH01011801.1:13335823-13363225 GCA_016163765.1 Magallana hongkongensis
ATGTCTGTTAATTTGAGAGGTTCTGAAATGTATGTGCTTATAATATGAATTTTTTGTATGCAATGTGTTTTGGTGCGATCATTAAATCCCCAAAGCACTTAGTGGAGGAAAATATAAGTTATGTTTATATGAGGTAAGTTCATCTGGAAAGTAAAATATAATAAGCGCTGATGTCGACGACGGCACCGAAACCGCAAAACTGAGACAAGATTTTTTAAAAAAAGCTCAATTAACTTAGATAAGCTCAGATGAGCTAACTTAAAAAAAATTCGGTGGAAACGGTGATAATTATTTGATTATTTTTCTTCCAGTAGAAAATTTATAATGCTAAGGAATCACAAAGTGCAGCTGCAAGTGTAAGCTTAGTTAGACATTTGTTGTGAAATATCTCAAAACTTTCTTGCTTTGATTTTCTTTTGACTGTTATGAGTTTTTTCTTCTTAATTATAAACAAAATAGACTAATTTTAAGATTTTGCATTATAACAAATGTTTGGATTATGTTTTTATCTATGGGGAGTGGGAGAGCAAACCCAAAACGATTTCTGTGCAGTAACTGTGTCTTTGAAAATATCAATATACGAAAGTCTTCTTATTACATAACCAGTTTGCTAAAAATGATTAAATTTAATCAAGATGATGGCAACTTAAACTTTCAGAACTCGAATGGAGGTTTTACAAGAAAAAAGGGTAGTCAAAAGCAAATAGGTAATTACCTTAACTCGTTTGATATGAAGACGTAAGCAATTATTTTTGCGTCACAAATTACCATAACAAATATATCCGTGATCAGTAACTTTGTAATTAGAATAATAAGCTGATTAAACCATTCTAAAGATAATATTAGTTTTGCTAAATTCACGAATATGTTTTTTAGTTTTGGTTTTGTGTTTGGTATGTTAAGACTAAATAAGACTTGATACAGTTTATCATGATTAATGACCGTTTACATGTTCCAGATAGACTGTAGATCTTTAGCAAGAAAATATTATGTAAATACATTTAAGGCTAGAATAGTTTTGATTACATGATTTAAAGTATAATATTGTGTTTTGAGACAATTACCGTAAAGTGACTTAAACAAATAATAAATGATTGATTTTTCATAAACTGAATGAAAACTTATTTAGCAAGTACAAACATCCACCATTCCTTTTTGATTCACTGCTGAATAATCCCTTAAAATGTCTATCATCTGAACAACGTCGAGTCTTTTTCAAATGCGCATGATTTTGCACAGCAATAATTTTTATAGAGTCGTTGGAATTAAGTAATTTCTTTTGTTACGTTTGTGATTTTATCCAAAAGTAGCATTTCCCATAACCTTTATTTGTTAAAAAGTTGATATTATGACATTAAATAGACAAAATAATAAGGCACCATCATATTCCGGTATTGTAAACTATGCAAGTGGCTGGCCTAATGGAATAACTCGCTTGTATATTCGAGGCGGCCGTGGTTTTTTACTACGAATTTATTGACAGAACATTTAAAAAAAAAACTATACGCAGTCTTTACAGTTTTATTTCTTCATTAAATATTTCTTCTACACCAAAATATACCGCAATAAATAATATTAAATGGGATTGGATTATAAAAAATAGCCATCCTTGGAGTATGTTACACACTTGAAATTTGCAATTCACTTTTCAAAAACGAACTCAGGTTCATCTAAAAATTGCTTTTCAAAATTCATTGAAAGTAAAAAGTATTTAAAATTCATAACTAGAGTCAATACCTCATTCTCTATTTATAAGAAATTTATTTGAATTGCAATATCGTTGGATGTGGAATTCATCTCGTTTTTTATTATTTTTTTTCCGATACCAGTCTATTCATGTGTATTTTGACAAAATTTGATGATATCCGTATGTTATTGTATGAAAATTATTGAATATCTTTTTTTTAACAATATTCATATCTCAACTTCATTTTAATTTTAAGCTATGATTTTATTGACAAATTAATCGATATAACGATAAATTTATAAACAGTGGATCAAGTGACACTCATTAATAGCATCATAGGCAACTTGCATTTTAAAAATATAATATTTGATTTACTTTATAAAAAATTTAAAATGTGTTGATAAAACCAAACTACGTTTTTTTTTACAGAGCAGAGAAATGTACCTTACTTAACAGCTAACTATAAATTTTGATAATTAAACACCAGAAATACTATACTATTAATACACTCTTATGTAGTATTTTAATTTTATCAATATTTTTAGAAAGTTTGCATCAAATCAAAATCGCAAAATTAACTTTTATTGAATTTAATTAATGTGAAATCGAACTTAATAATTAAAAAATCGCAAAAAGCATTGTATGCTTGATTTAACATTTAATTTTCATAATTATTTTATAAATTATGTAACATGGTCCCTTTGAATTGAAAACAAAGACCAGAATGGTCAACGCCAAGAAGGAAAACTTGCAAACATTTTTAATCTAATATTATCAACGTCGCTTCCTTAAAAAAGGATGAATGATATGCATGATTTCAACGATAAACATCACTCTTCTTCCAAATGATTCTCAACATTGAAATGAGACAATTATAATAAATCCAAAATTGCAAGATTTATTATATCTTTATTTCTACTGTGCTTTGTAATTCTCGAGAGACTAATTACAAAAAAGACACGACAATATTCGATTCATATGTCATAGAACATTTTCATACTGATATTTATTTTCTCGCCCGGATTGGTGAATGTGGTCGTAGTAATGGTTAGCTTCTGGGCTACCATTGTTTCCGGTTTTAGGTACTATAATATTGTATACGTTTTCTAGATTGGGATTGTTCGACGTAGATTGGCCTGGTGTAAATTCCTCCAAATGAATTTTTACGTTTTCATATTTTTTGTGCTCTTCATGTAATTTTGTGTGGACATGACGTCTAAAATAAGAGAGAAAAATAGAACAATTTAATGCTTTTATATGAAGTTTTCATATGTTTCGAGTTCTTTATGTGATTTTGCATGGGAATTACTCTAAAATAAAAAAAAATATTTATTACTGTTTATAATTACTTATTTTCGGTAAACAAAATTGTTGTATTCTTTTCCCTGTTCAGAACATAATAATGAAATCATGATTAAAATAAATATTTCATCTAATTTTTTTCTTCGAAATACAGAAATTAGAAAGAAGGACGTTATTATAATGTAACGTTCATTTAGACCCACCTTCTAAGCACCTTTCTAAGGTACAAAAGAATGAAACCCACAACACTTGTAGCGATTATGGTCCCGGAAGCTCCGATGATAACTACAAAGGGGAATAAACCATGCTCATTTTCATGTGAATTTTCAGTACCTAAGGTTCAAACAGATTCTTTTGAAACTCACAGCGATCAAGATTTTTAGCATGGATAATTATCATAATACTACAACAATATACCGTATCGAAATTAAATACAATTCAATACAATTTCATACCCTCTGTAGATGAACATTATCAGTGTAAGCACTATGATATGCGACCTCTATTTCAGTTCAGAGTGTGTTTGAAATATAATCTGACCAGGTGTTGCTTTTGAGTCTAAATGCGCTAGTCGGACTTAATCCACTAAAAAGTTAGCTTTTGCAGGATGCAAGTACGTTTTAAAAATACCGATATGTTCTTAGATCACTCTTTTTGTTTATTAATACTTGTTATGTGTTTACAATTAACAAAATCCAAAATTGTATAAAAAAATCCTTAGTTTGCCAATAACAAATCACACAATAGGTTTATACCAGTACTCGACATTGTTGCTTTGTCAAATGATGTAGAAGAATTAAGAAGAGGGATGGACGATAGAACCTCAAAAGAGTATTTGGAGCGCAGTTTAGTTGATTGGACTGTAGTGGTCCAGATGTCTTCAGATGAATGGACTACAGATGGCGTGATGCCTTCAGATGATTGGTTCACTGTGGTCGACGTGACCTCTGATGTTTGATTATTAGTGATCATCTCTGTAAATACAAGTAACGTTTGACGTGACGTGGAAAATTATTTGTATTCCTGCGTTGTTTATTACGCAAATCTACAGTGAAAATAACCTTTGGGAAGTAATTTTTGATATACAAGTTTGTTATATGGAAAAAAAAATACAAAACTGCTATCTTTGCTTTTTACGTATTACTGCATATATGGTATAACATCGTCTTAAAATTAAAAAATATGTCAGTCTTTCATGCATTTGGATATTTTTGTGTTATGAGATAAATGAGGATATAAATAAATGTGTTTATTAGCATTATAATAACCATGGTTAAATACTCCAATGAAATCGGTTCATGCAGTATGTGCTCAAACTCTATAATATGTGACCAGCCATCTTTGCATTCTAGTTAAGTTTTTACAAAAGAATGTACGATTTTAATAAATCTAAAGTATATAATTCAAAGCTATACATTCAATATTCGAAATCTGGATTAATGTTACGACTCAGTGTAATAAATGATTGTTACTTTAATAGACACGCAGTACATACAGTTACATTTTACCTGTTACATATTTATATGTTGTCTTCATACTAACCGTTATTTTTCAGACAAACAAATGGAAGCTGTTGTGTACAGTCTATAGTATTGTAGTTATTTCCGTTATCTTCTTTAATGCCAAAACAAATTTCTTCCCTTTCAACTTAAAAAAAAAATTTGTTCAAATAAAATTTCAGCGAAAACCCTGAATCAAAGATGATTATGTGTTTACATATAAAATTGAAGAATTTTCGCACAAATAATGGTTTCCTTTTTACGAACCCAAATAGATTGTGATAATTTAAAATGATATTTGCAAAAAGACCAAATTTTAATTAAAAAAAGCACAAACTATCCTATTAAATAATAAAAAAGTATGTCATTATTGTATATTTTCATAAAACACCTTTCATATTTATATACCGCAAAAAAGGTACTTGATATGTCATTGGAGCAACCATTCGACTAAGTCTTAGATGTATTTTCTTTGTAAATTCCTTTTTTTGGCGGGCTAAGTGGAGGATCGTAGTTTGTGCTTATAATTTACGTCTCATTTATTTTGCAGAACGTCCACTAACATATATATATATATACATGTGTATGTGTATATATATATATATATATATATATATATATATATATATATATATATTAAATATTAGAAAAAAATATTGACGCAGAGAAATCTATAAACCGTCTCTTTAAGAATATTGTAACATGAAGATTGTCAATAATAATAAAATATTAAAATATCGAAACGTTCATTGTACCACATAGTCCAAAATGTTCTCCATAGCAGTCAAATGCACTTATACTTGCATCTGAGGTTATATCAACTTTTGAACAAACCAAACAAAATCCATCTGATCTTTTATTTTTCATAGCATCTACAAAATAAAGGAAGTGTATGTGCTGTAATCGATATCTCATTGCCATGTTTATATCATTTGTAACACATTTCTACAACGTTGATTTGATGATTGAAAATTCAAATTATCAGACTTTAAACTTTTAATCATCATTAATATACTTTAAAAGACATTACTCCAATTTTAGAGTAAACGTTTACAAAAAACACGATGTCGTTCCAAACTGGTTGAATGTGCATTTTCTTTCATGAAGGGAAGGAGATGTTTATCGAAGAACATCAGTATGAACACTTTTGATAATTTTAAAGCTAATTGTAAATTAAGGCCTATAAAAACAACTACTACAATCATGTCAAAAGAAGATTCAGTTGGAGAAAATTCATACACTTCTAGTGCGCACGATAAAAAAGGAAAAAGAAAGATATAATACTTGCATTCTGTGTATACAGTAATATAGTTATCAGTTTTGCATTCACCATTGGAATAACAGGACTCAGTGCACTTGCTACTCCGCGAGAGAAATTCTTGAATTTTGCAGACGCAGAGACAAATGGATTCCTGAAAATTTGTAATGTGAATAAGAATTGCACCATTAAACTGTTTTATCCTATATTCCAAATGAACATTCAAGCAAATTATTCATTGCAGTGTTGAGTAAGTTCCAATCTACGTGTTACTTGTGAGACGTACTCTGCGAACGACGGTCAAACAGAAAATCATGTACATCTTCAAGTTCATTCGGTTGTATTTGTTAAGTTAATTTCAGCGAAAAAAAACCGATGCCATCATATTCTAGATGTTATTAATTTATACATGTATGATCAATTTTCTTGACTTTGTAAGTTTGTAGATGATAAGTTGTTTTTTTCACATTAACTCATACCAGGATAATTTGTAACGTTACCTTAAGAGCAAAATTCACTGATTCGTTTTGTCCGCAGCTGATATTCTCTTTTTGACACTCCAGGTAACACTCCTCTAAAGTGTTGATTAGAATACTATTTTAATCGTGTTTTATCCAGCCATGGGGTATAATATCAATATCAAAACAGCCTATAAAATAAATACACTTTAAAATATTTTAGCTGTAAGTCTTTTAATTGAATTTACTGTAAATTCGTCAGCTACAAATCGTCCTGATCATATTCATTTATTATTATTAATGTATGTTATCAGCACAATGAAATTTAAGATTTGTTGGACAGTTGACTATGAAGAATTTTATACGCCACCTAACAGACCACACAGAATTGTCACCGATATTTTGTACCATATCAAATATCTGCATTTCGTCATAGAAGATCAAAGAGAAAAGTCTGAGGTCACTTTTTATTTTCTTTCGATTGGATTATTAAATCTGAAGGATTTCTCATTTCATATCTCTGAGACAATTTATTTCACCTGATTTAACAAGAGATGTAATTGACAAAGCGTACGATTTAGAATTTTTTTTAAAAATATTTTCTTGCATTGTGGCTAGAATCTAGGTATGTTTCATGACATTAAGCAAAGAATAATCATAATATTTGTGTTAAGATATTGTTTGTATTGTTTAGTTAACTATTCAGCTTTTGTCTAATGTCTTTAATTACCTAGATATGCGATCCATAGAGTATTATTTCCATCTGCTGACGGCCACATTGGTCGTATAAGGAATTCTGTCGGTGATCCAAAATCAGTTGAATTGTTCAGTCTTACAAGTGAACCGTTTCCATTTCTGCAGTGTTTATCAAGAGTTGTCCAAGTCAGATTTAAGTTATTGGGTTGACAATCTGTAAGATTGTAAGAAGGTGCTATAACTTTGGTAAGACCTCTAAACATCTGAAAAAAAATATTTCTAGCTATTTGCAGTTAGAAAATCAAATCCCCCCTAAAAAAAAAAATGCAAAATCGAACTTACATGTACTTGTCAATAAAAAAATAATTCTACCCGCGTGTAGTTAGAAAATAAAACTTAAAAATCTGCTAAATCTAACTTACTCGTCAAATGAAAAACCAACACAATCGAGCCGAATATCAACATATTTAATTTTCCGGTTATATTCACGTTCATATTAGAATTATTCGTTTCCTGGTGAAAAATCTTATCGCTAAGTTTAAATGCAATCCATATATGATTGAACGAAATGTCCTTTGGTAATATTCATTCGTTTTATTAGTTTTCAAAACATTTCCTGTTAGACGAGTGTTATCACTGCAAAGCAGAAACGGGTGATACCATTTGATCTTTTATTTTACATACACACATATTCCAAAAGTTATTTCACGATTGGTGTACTTCTGAAATATCTTACTTACTGAATTATCTATTTTTTGTGTTGCTTATTTCTTCACTCTGTATAGAGGTATACATATCTGTTAATTTGAGAGGTTCTGAAATGTATGTGCTTATAATATGTAATTGTTTTTCTATACAATGTGTATTGGTGCAATCATTAAAACCCAAAAGCACTTGATGCAGGAATGTATGAAGTAATGTTGATATGAGATAAGTTCATCTGGAAAGTAAAATATAAGCGGTGACGTCGACGACGACACCGAAACCGAGAAACGGAGACAATTTTTGATTTTGATAAAAAAAAGGCTCCATTCAGCTTAAATAAGCTCAGGTGAGCTAAATTTAAAAATGAAAAAAAAATACTAAAAACTATGATTGGTAAATTGATTATTTTTCTTCCAGTAGAGAATTTTTATTGTTAGGAAATCACAAAGTGTAGTTACAAGTATTAGTTTAGTAAGACATTTGTTGTGATATAACTTTCTTGCTTTGATTTTCTTTTGACTGTTGACTTGTGAGTTTTACCTTCTTAATTATAAACAAAAAACACTAGTTTTGAGATCTTCCATTTTAAGAAGTGTTTTGATTATATGCTTTTATCTATGGGGAAAGGGAAAGAAAACCAAAATGATTTCTGTGCAGTACTCTGTTTTTGATATTATCAATATACGGAAGTCTTTATATTACATAACTAGTTTGTTAAAAATGATAAAATTTAATAAAGATGATGGCAACTAAAACATGCAGGAATCAAATGAAGGTTTTATGAGAACGAAGGGTAGATAAAAGCAAATTTGTATACACCTTAAAACATTTTTCAATATGAAGACGGAAGCATTCAAATTACCATAACAAATGTCTCTGTGATCGTCAACTTTGTAATTATAATAATACGCTATATAGAGGATGCTTTATCCAACGAGTTGAAATGGTGTATATATTCGCGAGGCTTGCCGTGCGAATGTAACCATTTTAACGAGTTGGATAAAGCAAATATAAAATCACAGAATTAAAGATGTTATCTTTATCTAATACGATCTGATTTATATTATAAAGCTTTTGAGACAGCCCCTTAAATGACACGAATCGATTTTTTTAACCTAATTGATGATGCAACGTTGTGTTAAGCGGTTATTGTGACCTTGCGCAATACAATTTAGAACGTCATTTCGGCGATAAATAGCTGTTTTAATGTAAAGTTTCAATAAAATAGACCTTGAAATAATGTTTAATCTCTAAATATTTTTCTAAGAGATTAATCACTTAAATGGAAATATTGAAGACTTGAATAGTCAAGTTTGTTGACATGCAAGTTGGGAATGCTCGCTATCGTTCGTTTGAATTGACTCGAAAAAGGAATAGTTGTTAATGTGTTATAAAACAAATACTAATGATTCGAAGTTTAAAATATTGATTAAATGGTGGTAAAATAAAAGTCTTGGTAGGCATTATTTCGGTAAGTTCTTGTATATAGAAACACAACCAAAACGTTGTTTTCATCGCGTCGTCAGAATTAACTCCTTGATAGCCTAATTTGCAGTTTTATTAACCACACACCTATGTTTTTTCCCTCATTTTTTAAAATTTATATATTCGACAAAATCCATTTTAAATCAAATTTTATTAGTTGAAATAGTGATGTAGAATATACAGGAAAATCTTCAAAAACTAGATCACTGAAGCTTCGAAGGGAGGGGCTGTATCAAAAATAATTCTGACCGGAAGTATTTGATAAAGCATCACCCGTTTGATAGAGCAAAGGTTTTTCACACGGGTAGTTTACACCACACGTATGAGATAAAAGTGATTACACCACTCTAAAGATAATATTACGTTTCGCTCTATTGAAGAATATGTTTTTCGTTTTGTGTATGGTTTGTTAAGACTAATAAAGACTTGATGCAGTATATCATAATAAAGGACCGTTTACTTGTTCCATAGAGACTGCAAATCTTTAACAAGAAAACATTATGTAAATACATTTAAGGCTAGAATAGTTTTGATTACATGATTTCAAGTATAATATATATACCTGCGAGACGTCTCTAGCATTTTTCATTAAAACCAAATAATACGTATTCAGTGCTATATTGTGTTTTGAGACAATTCCCGTAAAGTGACTCAAACAAAAATTGATTGCGTTTTCATAAATTGAATAAAAAATTAATCTAGCAAGTACAAACATCCACCATTCCTTTTTCGATTTACTGCTGAATAATCCTTTATAATGTCTGTTATCTTAACAAGGTCGAGTCTTTTTCGAGTCGCATGATGTTGCACATAAGAAAATAGCCATCCTTGGAGTATGTTACACACTTAAAATTTTCAATTCACTTTTCAAAGACAGAAACAGGTTCATCTAAAAATTGCTTTACAAAATTCATTGAAAGTACAAAAGTGTATTTAAATTTCATAACTAAAGTCAATAACGCATTCTCTATTTACAAGAAATTTATTTGAATTGCAATATCCCATGATGTGGAAATCAATAAACAATCTTGGTTTTCGTTATTTATTTTCCGATTCCAGTCTATTAATATGTATTTTGACAAATGATATCTGTATGTTATTCTATCAAAATTATTGACCATCTTTTTTTAACAATATTGATATCTAAACTTCATTTTAATTTTAAACTATGATTTGGTTGACAAATTAATTGATAATGCGATAGATTTATAAACAGTGGCAACTTGCAATTTTAAAATATTAAGTTTGATTTACTTTACAAAAAACTAAAAGGTGATGATAAAATCAAACTACGATTTTGTAAAGAGCAAAGAACTCTATCTATCATGCTACTTAACAACTTGCCATAAAGTTTGATTATTAAACACCAGATATACTATAGCATTAATACCTTATTATAAAGCATTTTAATATTATTAATATTTTTAGAAAGATTGCATCATATCAAAATCGCAACGTTAACATTAATTGGATGTAATTAATGTTAAATCAAACTTAATAAATGCAAAAAAACGCAAAAGCATTGTGTGCTTGAATTAACATTTCATTTTTCATACATTATTTTATAAAATATGTAACATGGTCCCTTTGAATTAAAAACAAAGACCACAATGGTCAACGCCAAGAAGGTAAACTTGCAAACATTTAAAATCTAATGATATTATCAACGTCGCTTCCTTAAAAAAATCTTTATGATATTGATTTCAACGTTTAAGATAGCTCTTCTTTTAAATGATTCTCAACATTTAAATGAGACAATTATAATAAATCCAAACTGCAAGATTCAATATCTCTTTATTTCAACTGTGCTTAGTAATTCTCGAGAGAATAGTTACAAAAAAAGAAACCACAAAATTCGATTCATGTCATAGAACATTTTCATACTGATATTTATTTTCTCGCCCGGATTGGTGAATATGGTCGTAGAAATGATTAGCTTCTGGGCTACCATTGTTTCCAGTTGTAGGTACTATAATATTGTATACGTTTTCTAGACTGGGATCGTTCGACGTAGATTGGCCTGGTGTAAATTCCTCCAAAGGAATTTTAACCTTTTCAAATTGTTTGTGCTCTTCATGTAATTTTTTATGGACTTGACGTCTAAAATAAAATAAGAAAACAAAATATAACCGTTTAATGCTTTTAATTGAAGTTTTCATATCTTTCGCGTTCTTTATGTGATTTTGCATGGGCATGACTTTGAAATAGTAAAAAAACTTTCAACGTTTAAAGTTACTTATTTTCGGTAAACAAAATTGCTGGGTTTTTCCCTGTTCAGAACATAATAATGAAATCATGATAAAAATAAATATTTAGTCTTATTTTTTTAGAAAGTAGAAATAAAGACGTTATATAAAGTAACGCTTATTTTAGACCCACCTTCTAAGCATCTTTCTAAGGTACAAAAGAAACATAACCACAACACTTGCAGCGATTATGGTACCGGAAGCTCCGATGATAACCACAAAGTGTAATAATCCATGTACATGTTCAAGTGAATTTTCAGTACCTAAGGTTCAAACAGATTCTTTTGAAACACATAGCGATAAAATTTGTTAGCATTGATAATTATTATAATAGTACAGCAATATACTGCATCGAAATTAAATACAATTCAATACAATTTCATACCGTCTGTACATGAACATTATCAGTGAAAGCACTATGTTATGCGACCTCTATTTCAGTTTAGAGGTTGTTTGAAATATTATCTGAGCATGTGTTGCTTTTGGGTCTGCAGGCGCTAGTTGGACTTATTCATACTTAAGAGTTAGCTTTCTTTTATAAAACAGGCCCCAGGAATCTAACACGAGGAGGAAAATGATAAACAAGGCCCTACCTCTTCATAATTTCACCTTTGTCAGTTGTTTTAGTGTTATGATTAATTGATTATGATATACAGTTATAAACAAATTTTCTTACTACTTTAAAACTCTGCAGATTTTCTACATCTCTCTACATTTCTTATCACACATATTTACATTGAGAAATATGTCAAGACTAACTAATAGACACACAACACAGCGCCGCCTTAATTTAGTTCTCATATCCCTCTGAGTCACCTCATCCCTAAAATTTCTCTTTTATGATTTGAAAAGTATTTTAAATATTGCTTGGATCACCTATGAACCCATTATAATTTTTTATTCAATATCGCCATTTATACTTTCTGTTGCATTGTGTTATTAGTGACTTAAATGCAAAATGATAAAAAAATCATTTATCTAAATAAAATGTCTTAAACCTATCAAATATTCAATTACTTTCTCTATCCGTCTTCAATTTTCAATCTAAAAGCGCAACATTTGTGCTCGATCAGTTTTCCATACATCGTTTTATCACAGAAAAATGTCATATATACAAATAACTGATAAGGTCTGTTGCCAATACCATGGTTAAAATGGTTAAACAAATTAAAGAAATTGAATCGAAATGTATCGGCTCAAATCTTATGTAAAAAAAAGAAGGAAGCCATTTGATTTTCCGAATTTCATAAATTGTTCATTTAGTAATACATTCCATGACAATTTCAAGTTTTTTTTAAGCATCAATCAAATTGCCGTACATGCCATATATAAAACTATATTAAGTTGGTCCCTACTCAACAAATGTGTGTTAAAGTAATGTTGTGTATGCTTGTGTAATTGAAAAGCCCAAAACAAACTATGTCTTACCAGATTTGTTTTCTGACCAGATATTCCACAATATATCTTTTTTTTAACACGTTTTCAGCCAATTTTCATTTTGAGTTGTTCTTAATATATTGTTCAAAGGAAAATAAATTTTAAATCTACTTTTTAAATCAAGTATTAATTGGAAAACACATTACCGTTGTCATTTTTTATAAACTAATTAATAAACCTTTGTAGGAAAAGAATATAAAAAACACCCCTTTAAGTTTTACAAACTTTGACTTATTTTGACACATAATTTGTTATTTCAAGGTTACCTTGCTTATTTTTCTCTTTAGAATTTTAGATTTAAATTTATTGCACTTCAAACCTAAAACATAAATCTACCCCGTTTCGTTCATCCAACTTCACCTTGGAAAAACTGTCATTAATTAAATTTTTACCGAAAATTTCTAAGTGAATTATTTTGTTTGTTTTGAAAAAGTGATATTCTTTATTTTTAAGAGATAGCTCCTTGATAACTTACCGTTATCTTTCAGACATATAAATGGAAGCTGGTGTGCACAGTTAAGTTTACTGTAATTCAAATTGCCTTTGTCTTCTTTGATGCCATAACATATATCCTCTCTTTCAGCTTGAAAATAAAATGCTTTGTAAAATTGTCATGTGCATTTGCAATAATTTGATTTAAGAGATAAAATTTCAAGAGATCAATTTTAAGCCAAAATTCATTACTAGGTGGACTAAGACAATGCTGATAAACTGTCTTGTTGAAGAACACAATACACAACATCAAATGAATGCAGCGAGGCTCGAACCAGTGACCTTCGGGTAACTGGCCTAACGCCTATGACCTCTGAGTCAGCTTCACTATCTGAAGGTATCCCATAAATCTTAACACCATTGCAAACAAATAGGTTTAGTTCTGAGTTGCTGTGCAGTTGAAAAAAACCGATATCTGAATGATATTACAGATAAGATATTTATACCGACTTCCCATTTATAGTTCATGTTTTGATCTACGATATTCCATGGTATCTACAAGAGTGGCTATGACAAAAATGATTTAAACAGGTTTACTTAGCTATAGAAAAAATATGTAACATTTAAAGCGTTCGTGTTTCTTAATGAAGCACAACTGGTAAATTACTAGCGACCTCCGGCCCTAGCATTTACGTTGCTTTATTTTTGCCAGTAATACGCATGCCCAGAAAAATAAGTAGAAATTCTGGGAAAAATGAACTCGAGCTCTAGCCAATTTGTATGCTTGTTATCTTGAATTGTATGTTTAAGTTTTATCCCGCCCCGTGCCATCCGTCTAGAAATAATACAAAGATTTTCTTTTGCCATGTAGCGCAATCGCACTATTTGATGCCTTTCTCTTCAAAGCTAACTAAAGAGTTTTATTCGTTTACACTAATCAGAAAGTCCTAAGAGGTTGCCATAGTTATTTCTGTAGACTTCAGACAGCAATTTTCATAGTGTTTCATTATTATACATCCTTAAGGTTCTCAACAAAATTAAAACTTTATTTGCAGGTATTTTCGCATTGCCTGATATAGACGTAGACAACCTTACATATAATTATATTTAAAAGTTCTTTATGTATGAAAACATATTATATCTTTGATCCAAAACAACTCATTTTTAACTTTCTTGCGATGAAGAGTTCTGATCTGATATTGTCATAATTTTTGAAGCCACCACAAAAAACACCAAAAATTAATCAAAGATATCAAAAAACATTATAAACTTCGTTTCTATTATTCTGTGCACCCAACTGTGCTAGCTTCCTAATCACTTTTTCAAAAGATAAGCTTGTTGTTAACAAAGTCACGGTCGAAAATACTCATAAGAGAATCTGCTAAGTCTAAAAAGTTTCTCTAATATGTCTATATTTCACTTCACATTGGGGGGGGGTGGGGGGGTTAGCTTGTTGATTTAATCGCACGTTACATTATCTATCATAAAGAACGGACATTAACCAAAAATATTTTTAAAAAAAGATACTTTAAACTAATATTTTTAATCTTTAATGTCAAATACTGTTGACAGACATTATTCATCCGATGTTATTGCTTTTTAGGAATGTGTATCACATTTAATTGTGTCCAAATATACTCGTTAACAAAGACATAATCTCATTATAATTCGTTCTTTAGTTTTACGAATGAAAAGTATAGTATGAAACTTTTCCAAGTCTTTTACTTTGTCCGGGTGAAAATATTATGACAAGAAATAATTTCCGTTACACATGGGATTTTAATTTGAAGAAGTATCAGTCCGAATTCAAAAGCTTCTGCATTGTCTATGTGAGTAATGACAAAATTAAGAGAAAAAATAAAAATTAATAAACATTAAAATTTGTATATGATATAAAATAATGTGTGTACCACAAAGTCCAAAAGTCTCGCATCCAAATGCACTAAACTTTATATTTGGGTTGAAATTTGCTTGTAAACAAAGCAAACAAATTGCGTCTGGTCCAGTATATTCCAAATCATCTACAATAATCAATAAAGTGTAAGAGTGGTGTGTCTTGTTAATACTTTATTGGCTACTGGTCCTGTATATTCCAAATCATCTACAATAATCAATAAAGTGTAAGAGTCGTGTGTCTTTTTAATACTTTATTGGCTACCTAGAGTATGTATAATAATAATTCTGTCAGTGAGACAAAAATGTGATTGTATTTCAGCGACTAATGTCTGCCATAACCGAAGTAAGCATAAAACAGTTGAAACCAGAATAACAAAACATTATTAATGTTTTAATTATGTATTGTAGACTAAACCTGTGAAAAAAGAATAAATTCAAACTAGGCTAGATAAAATTATGTTAACTTTTAATATAGTTAAAATAAACAGCAAGTTAAAAGTTTTACCAGGATGTGAACGTTGGTCACGTGATTAAATCTAGTCAGGCCCGAATGGCTTTTTAAAAGATATACATATCCCAGTGAACTTTTTAACATTGTTGTTTTCACTTATATTTACAGTGTACGTTTGAGAAAAGGCATATAGATCAGAAAATATTAACATAACCGTGATTTTAATAATGCAACCGTCAAACGATAAGCGCGTGTGATGTATTCATTGTGACGTCATTAAAAAGTCCACACAGAAATGAATATTTTTGCTTTGCTATTCTAAAGTTTTATATAGAAGACATAATTGCAAATGTAAATATATTAAAAGAAAACTACTTGCATTCTGTGTACACGCTGAAATAGTTATCAGTGTTGCATTCATCATCGGAAAAACAAGACCCATTGCACTTGTAACTCTGTGAAAGAAATTCTTGAATTTTGCAGACGCAGAAACAGAGGTTTCCCTGAAAATATATAATGTGATTTGCACCAATAAATTGTTTACTATATTTCAACTTGCTGCTTGTGAGTCGTACTCTGCGAACGACGGTTAAACAGAAAAAAAATGTAGGCATCTAAAAATTATTTTGCTGTATCTGTTAAGTTAAATTCAGCGAAATAAAATGTGCACACTTGATACCAATTTATTCTAGGTGTTAATTAACCAATACATGTATGATCAATTTTCCTTAGTTTGTAGAGGATAAAATTTTCACATTTACTCATATCAGGATAATTTGTAGCGTTACCTTAAGAACAAAATATAATGGTTCGTTTTGTCCACAGCTGATATTCTCCTTATGACACTTCAGGTAACACCCTTCTACAGTGTTATTGAGAATAATTTTGTTATAGTGTTCTATCCAGCTACGGGGTATAATATCACTATCAAAACAGCCTATAAAATAAATACACTTAAAAATATATAAGCTCAATTGAACTTACTGTAAACTCGTAAGCTACAAATCGTCCTGGTCAATTGTTAATGTATCAGAAGAGTGCCATTTAAAGTATTTAAGACAGTTAACTAAATATAATTCACCGATATTTTGTACATGTAGCATACCAAATATCAACATATCGTCATCGAAGATCACAGAAAAAGTTTGAGTTTTTTCGATTGGCTTCTTTAATCTTGATTCTTCATATAATAAGTTTGACTATGCTTAACAAATTATTTCACCTGATTGATAGGGGGTGTGTCTTTGGACAAAGACTAGTACACTGTTCTTCCTTGTTCCTGGAACAAGAACCAATATTATGTCGCTCAAACAACCAAGAACAATTTATAAGAACATGTTCTGGAACAAAAATTGTGCACCACCTCTTTAGTAGGAACTAGCAGAACAAAGATGGCGAAAAGAGAATGGAAAGATACATAGTAATTTTTTAATTTTGAATTTTCTCAGCCTCACTAATTGCTTGAAAGTTGTACTGCAATTGTGAAGTAGAACATTGAAAATAAATAATATTTTCCCACTATTAAAAGAATTAATAAGTATAATACGATAAATGGAAATTATGTAACATGAAACTAAATAACTTTCATTTCAAAGAGATAAGATAGAAATGAATAATTTCCTCTGAATAAAGATGCCATATTGTTTTTTCCAGTATTGTTCTTGGTGTTAGGGCGATATATTCTTGAGAACGAGAAGAACACGTTCTTAAGATTTCTTGCTCGTTCTTGACATTGTCGCCCAAAGAAACCCGGGACGTAGTTTACAATACGTACGATTTAGAAATGTTTGATATTTTCTCGCATTAGGGCTAAGATTTGGGTATGTTTCATGACATTCAGCAAGGAATAAACATAATGTTTGTGTATATATAGTTCCGTTCACCAATTAGCTATTTTCTTGAAATACCTAGATATGCGACCCAAGGAGTATAATTCCAATCTATTGACGGCCACTTTGGTCGTATAAGGAATTCTGTCGGTGATTCAAAATTATTTGAGTTGTTCAGTCTTACAAGTGATCCGTTTTCAGTTCTGCAGTGCTTATCAAGAGCTGCCAAAGTTAGATTCAAGGTGTTAGGTTGACAACCTGTAAGATTGTAACAACGTAATTAAACTTTAGTAAGGCCTCTAAATATCTGAAAAAACGAATTATAGCTTCTTGCAGTTAGAAAATAGAATGTCCCAAAAATTTGGAAAATCAAACTTACTTGTTAAATGAATAACTAACAAACTCCAGCTGAATATCAAAATATTAGATTCTCCAGTCATGTTCACGTTTATATTAGAATCATTCGTTTCCTGGTGAAAAATCTTATCGCCAAGTTTAAATGCAATTCATATATGGTTGAACTCAAGGTTCTTTGATAGTATTAATTCGTTTTATTAGTTTTGAAAACATTTCCTTTTAGACGGGTGTTATCGCTGCAAAGCAGAAACGGGCGAACCATTTGATCTTTTAATTTGTGTCCAGACATAATGTCAGTTATATCACAATTACTGTTTTTATGAAATTATAAGAGAATTTCTAATTTAGTGAGTAATTTTTTTTGGGGTATAGCCTATTACTTCATTCTATATTCAGGTACACATTTATTAATTAGAGAGGTTCTGCAATGTATGTGCTTTAAAATATGTAATCTGTATGCAATGTGTGTTGCTGCGATCCTTAAAACCCTTGATGGTTTGAAGTAATAAAATAATGTTGAAATAAGCTAAGCTCATCTGGAAAAGAAGATGAAAATATGAAATGTTAAACAAAGACGTCGACGACGACGCCGATACCAAGTTATGAGACGAACTAAGACTTGTACAGGTGAAGGATACACTGTTAAGACAATCGATGATTTCTGATCAGTCAAAACCAACGGGATTTTTTTTTATAAACAAGAGGCCCATGGGCCACATCGCTCACCTGAACAACAGTTCCTTGTAACTTTCTATTTCGTAGCATATGCTATTTCTATTTTAAACTTTGAACCCCTTTCTGGGGCCCCAGTATTGGTCCGAGGTTTATGGTTGGCTTTAACAATTTAGAATCTCTACGATTTGAGGATCCTTGCATAGTAATCTCTAGAGATGTCAACGAGTACTCGAGTACTCGACTATCGCTCGGTCACACCGATCATCGAATAAATTTTTTTTAATCGATTACTCGTAATAAAGTGAATAAAATTCAAAACATTTTATTTATTTTTTCTTAACGCCGCAGTTTTGGGCTACAAATGAAAACAAGGGTGTTCTTTTCTCGGCATGTTTGATCCGTTAGTTCCACTATTTCCATTGGTGTCCCTGGTGTATTTTTTCAAGCGGCTAATAATTAATCTCTTTTGATTTACTTAGGCAGACAGACATGTACTTGAGGAGAACAATTCGTGTTTCTTCTAATTAGTTATTTATTGGATTAGATGTTTGTATACTAAATAAATTTAATCGTATCAATAATTTTCTCAAGGCGTTTGTTTTTATAATCATTAATCTTTGATTGTTGATTAGGCACGGACATTTACTTAGCATGGAACAGGTAACATTTGATTTGCCGAAGATGATATGGAGCTCAATTATGTGTAAGCGTCACAAGAAACAAGAGGCCCATGGGGCCACATCGCTCACCTGAGCAGCACTGGCTTTATATGGGTCTACAGAGGATATTGTGCCATATGGCTCTCGGTAGATTAACAAAAAATGAATATCCGAATTTTACACTTATATCTGCATATACAATAAAACTCGGTTATAGCGAAGTCCGAGGGACCAATGGATTTACTTCGTTATATCCGTAATTTGTTATAATCGTATAACGAATTTGTGATACTAACTATAGCGAATTCACTATAGACACGTTTTCTTTCATAAGACTACAATTTTTGCTCATTGCGGCTTAGAATGAAAATACATTCTTTTGATACCTTTAATAATCGAATGTAAATTGAAAAATTCATGTGAAAATAAATTCATTCTAACTATTATGTTAAATGGTAGAGCAAACTTTTTAAATTATAAAGAAATTCTTAATAAAACTGTAAAATTTCGTCATTATTCTCCTTTTTATCACTATATCCATAAATTCTGCAAAATTTTTGCAAACATTTCAAAAATGTAATTGGTCTTCTCCATTATAAACGATTGTCGTTCACCTGGCGTGAATTCATATCGTATGACGTTTCATACCTGTGACTGTTAAATAAACTTAACTGAAAAATGTTGTCACATGATATGTTAAAGAGCTATAATTCAAATCAATGTATTGGCAAGCATGTCGCTCTTTTGTACCCACAATAAAGGCCCACCCATTATTTTTATCTTTATTAAAAAACAACAAATGTCTACAAACAATGATGATTTTCCGCTGCAATAATTTTTTAAAAAACAACGTTACAATATAATGCTTTAATCCTTCATAATAATAACGTGTCAGAACTATGGAAACTGTTTAAAAGACGTTGTTTTTATTTACTTTTGTTTGAAAAACTATCAAAAATTGTGTAGATTTTATGCAATTCATCGTTTAAGAAGGGGCACCAGAAAGTAGTTACAATACAGCACATCATCTTTTTAGCAAGACCTTTCTAATGATCAACCAAAATTTCAGCGTCAATCGTAGAATTATAGGCAAGATACATAGCTTGGTTTGAGTAATGTTTTTGTTCACATGAGTTTATTACGTTCAACTTAAGATTTTTAAACTTGGTATTTTCTATTCAGCATAGTGCATTTAAAATGTAAACTAACTAAAGCATGTCCCTAGCTCTGTGTACAAACATAGCGTTGTGCGCAAAGCTCTACATCTTCCTTATAATTCGAAGCTTGACTCTCAGATACGGTTAGTAAATAGAAAATTGTAAACAATTAAAACAAAAGAAAAATGCACTAAAACAAAGAAAGAACACAATTTTTTTTTCATCATATAAACACTTATATATTTCTAGCAGCTAAAATAATCTCCGATTAGACTGAAAATGCTGAGCATCTTAACAAAACATGTTACATTAATCAACAATTTCGAAGAGATCGTACCGCATTACATGTACCAATTAGAATGAATAGTATATTATAATATGTTACATGTAATTAGTGCATCCGATTTTGCCCATTTTGCGCAGGTACATGTAAACAATCGGCTGTCTGATTTACCGAAGTCTACATTAGATCCGATACGTAAAAATTCTAAAATACATGCTATAGTTCTCCTCAAGTTAAAAAGAAAAGAAACGAAAATCAAAACAAGCTAAAACCACCGTCACAAGTGAAAATGTCAACGCATTGAAATATCTAACCTCAATTTACTTCATAAAAACGGCACAAATATAAATTGGATGTTTCAAATATTCCCTTCAAACGTAAACTGTTGCACAACAAGCAAATTCATATTTGTCAGTATGACTCGTTTATCACGCGTCAAACATGGTTGCTCCAAACAGAACTTTCGTTTTCGATATATGAAATATCGACCCCGAAGTTAAACTGATTGACCCCCATTCTCTCTGTCTTATTTTTATTTTCGTAAATTACTCAAATTTGAAACAGAATTAGCCAATAATTTTTGCAATTTATATTTTCCTTACCATAAGGATTATCTATGCTAAATTACGTTGAATTTGACTCAGTAGTTTTTGAGAAGATTTTTAAAAATGCACCCCCCTTTTTCTAAAGTTTCGAGGTTTTCTCCACTTTGAATAAAGATCGGTCTTTCATTTCTGCAATTTATATTCACCATACAATAAGGATGCTTTGTGCCAAATTTGGTTGAAATTGGCCAAGTGGTTTTAGAGAAGAAGTTCAAAATGTGAAAAGTTTACAGACGGACGGACAGACGGACAGACGGACGGACAGACGGGCGACGGACAAAATGTGATCAGTAAAGCTCACTTGAGCTTTCAGCTCAGGTGAGCTAAAAAGGAAAAGCAAGAACATTTGCTAACGGATATCTAGACAAAATACTTTTCAATTTATCTTAAATCAAATACATTTAGTACATATTATCATAAGTTTTTAAAAACGTTTTAGTTAAAGATAAGATGTATGTGACAGTAGCATTATTTGATTTGAAAAAGACACACAGTTTCAAATAAATGAACGAGTACTCGACTATCGCTCGACTAAAGCCCCCAATTAATCGACTAAGCCAACCGAGTAAAATTGACATCCCTAGTAATCTCACAAACTGTAGCATTCTAGTTCTCGAGAAGAAAATTTTAAAACATTTTCCATATATATTTCTATGTTAAACTTTGAACCCCTCTTGAGGCCCCAGTATTAGTCCGGTGGTCACAGTTTTAATAATTTAGAATCTACATTATTTAAGAATGCTTGCATAGGAATCTCACAATTAAAGCATTGTAGTTCTCCAGAAGAAGATATTTAAACATTTTCCCTCTGTATTTCTATGTTAAACTTTGAACCCCTTCTGGAGCCCCAGAATTAGATCAAGGATCACGCCTTGTATAATTTAGAATTTGAGGATGCTCACATAGTAATCTGACAAATTGAAGCATTGTAGTTCTCGAGAAGGATATTTTGAAACATTTTCCATATATACCTCTACGTGAAACTTTGAACTCATCTTGGGTCCCCAGTATTAGTCCAGGGGTCACTATTTTAAAAATATTGAATCTACATTATCCAAGGTTGCATGCATAGTTATCTCACAAATTGTAGCATTGTAGTTCTCGAGCAAAACATTTTTAAACATTTTTCCTATTTACTTCTATGTTAAACTTTGACCCCCTCTTGGGGCCCCAGTATTAGTCCAGGGGTCACGATTTTACCAATTTAGAATCTACAATAGCCCTGGATGCTTGCATAGTAATCTCACAAACTATTGCACTGTAGTTCTTGAGAAGATTTTCTAACAAGTTCCCTATATATTTCTGTTAACTTTGAACCCCGCCTGGGGTCCCAATATTAGTCTGGGGGCCACAGCTTCCACAATTCAGAATCCTCACAATTTGAGAATGCTTGCATAGTAATCTCACAAATTGAGGCATTGTAGTTCTACAGAGGAAGATTTTTAAACATTTTCCCTCTATATTTTGATGTTAAAGTTTGAACCCCTTCTGGGGCCCCAGTATTAGATCGAGGGTCACGGCTTCTATAATTCAGAACTTTCACTATTTGAGGATCCTTGCATAGTAATCTCACAAACTGTGACAATGTAGTTCTCAAGAAGAAGATTTTTAAACATGTTTCCTATATATTTCTATGTTAAACTTTGAACCCCTCTTAGTGCCCCAGTATTAGTCCGGGAGTCACGATTTTAACACTTTAGAATCTACAATAGCCAATGATGTATGCATAGTAATATCCCAAACTGTTTCATAATTATCTCCCCTTTAAAAAGGATTTAGCCTTTTATTTTAACAATTTAGAATCTCCTTTTCATAAGAATGCTTTGTACCAAGTTTAATTAAATTTGGCCGAGTGATTTTAGAGAAGAAGTAAAAAATGTGAAAAGTTTACAGACGGACGGACTGACGGACGACGGACAACGGGTGATCAGAAAAGCTCACTTGAACTTTGGTTCAGGTGAGCTAACAATAAAACTATTCACATAAACATTCATACAAAATTGTTATTGCACAAATAAATAATGTCCAATAGTTGCGGACCCACCTCCACCACGTCACCACATCACTGCATCACCACGTATCCACGTAACTGTGTCATCACGTCACTGTGTCATCACGTTTCACGCATCCACGTTACAACACTGCATCACCACGTGTCCATGTCACTGCATCACCACTTTTTGTGATTAACTCGTCCGTGTCGGACCCTTGTCCATTCCAAGGTCTTAGACTCATCCTGAACCTCGTCCGTTTTCGTCCTACTCTGGCGCAAGATAATGTTTAGACACTCGTCATTGCATTCGTTGAAAGCCTACACCCAGAACCTTTATAATAAATCTTACATAAGCACACTATAAAAAAGACTCTAATGGTGAGCCATACAATTGGTAATAAAGAGAGTGTTTACTCGTCATTCAATAATATGCGCATTTCACACTTTCAAGACGGGTAGAATGACGCGGGTAGAGTCTATTATGATGAACCTTTGATTGCAATTGTACGATATCTAAAAGGCTGTAGAACAAGAGCCCATCTCATAAGTCGAGCATTTATCACCCTTGACTAAGACAAATAAACAAGCGGCTGATGATCAGTCTCCAGATAAAACTCTTGACCATATAGATATCTCTAGAACTTTTGAACAGCTTAAACCAATGCATAACACTCTCTGAGGTTTCTTGATTCCATCTTCGTATTCCAACAGAACGACCCCAACGTCAACATCTGAAGCATCTGTCTGTAACACGAAAGATTCATTCAAATTGGGAAATTTGAGAATAGGTGTTACCATAAGTGAAGACTTGAGGGCAATGAAGGCATTTTCCTGGGTATCTCCCCACACCACCTTGTTAGGTTGTCCTTTTCTTGCAAGGTCTGTTCGTGGCACTGCTACTGTTGCAAAATGAATGAACTTCCTACCATATCCAGAAAAAGAGCTTCTTAGTTGAATGTTGCGAGACATTTTGAATAGAAGTGACTTTGTGTGGTAGAGATCGCAGCTTTTCATCACCGGCGATATGACCTAAACACTCTAAATTGCGGTATCCAATGAAGCACTTATTAGGTTTCATAGTCAGATTAGCAGCACGTAGTCTCTGCAAGATTTCTCTTACTACCACGATGTGTTCCTGGAAAGATGATATGTAGATGATAACATCGTCAATAAAATTATCAACTGACTACATACCTTCAAGCAGTTTCCTCATGAGGCGACTGTGACTTGCTGAGGCGTAACGAATACCCTTGTTTGTGGCTGGTTGTATTGGTCCTACAAGATCCACCGCTACATCTGAACGGCACGTCAATAATAGGTATATCTCCCAGTGGTAGCTTAGTAGTTTTTCCCTTAGGAGTGGTCCGTTGACAAATATGGTATGATCTACAAAACCGTCGAACGTCAGCCTGGACTCCTGGCCAGGAGAACTCTGATAATACTTTACTCGTTGTTCTGTAGGTATATAAATGACATATCATGATAGATTCATGAGCAAGTAAAAGAACGTTTGCTCTGAATCTTTTTGGTACAACTAAATGCAATAATCGTTGGCCATTTTCAGATTCATCTGACTGAAAAACAAGATAAATGATACATGTACCTCGTTTTCGAGACAGTAAACCTTGGAGTTATCAGCATCTTGTCCCACCATTGTTCGTATTTGTACCAGCGTCTCGTCTTCGTCCTGTGCTGCTTTGATATCGTCTGGACTAACATCAGTATCAATAATGTCTAGAACGCAAAGAGGTTCAGGGTTCTTACCTTCCCCTTCCTTGCGAGCTTGCTGCCTTGTAAGAACAGCGTTAGCTTGAGTGAATTTCCAATTCTTATCCGGATCTTTGATATCTCTGGCCTTCGGTATGTTTCCAATAATCAATGAGTTCAGCGGGCTTTTCAAACACTATGCAACAACGTGTCCGGTTAAATATGGAGTGTCAACTTTCACCCGTGCAACTTGAACTCAAACACTGGATCCATCCTCAAAAACGCAAATCCGATGACTTCCTGTAAGCTGATCATCACTTATCAAAACCGTAGGCACTACCACGACGTAACAGCCAGTGTCTCGTGTCTCTAAGTACAGTCACTAAGTGTTCATTATTCATACCCTTACACGTAGGCATATCATCAAAAGATGCACTAGCTTTACATGATGATGTATTTACCAAATTTGCTGAACTTGTTGCCATTAAAAATGTAGTATAAAACATAAATTGACGCAGGTATCAAAAGATCGGTATTTGTTCTTTTTTAACAAAATTTGTCTAAATACGTGGATAAAAGAGATAGTTTATTTTAAGTCACTGCATTTCATGCCAAATGCCAAATGCCAAATGCCTTCACAGGCTTATAACACTGTGCCGGATAATTATGCCAGTGCCAAGGTACCATTTTTGCACCCGCTTAAGCTGCATGTATCGAAAAATTTAAATATGCCATATGATAGACCATTGCTTATTGAGTTTATAACCAATTTTGTTATTGATGTATCTCACCTGTCAGGTGAGATATTTACCTTTAAAAAATAAATTCCTACAGGAAAATAATTTTTCCCATAGGAAAAACAATTTTCCTATAGGATATCTGGCATTTCCTACCGGAATAAAAGAACTTCCTATAGGAATTTAAATTCCGATAGCATTTGAACAAAACTCCCATAGGATTTTAAAATCCGATAGGAAATCTTAATTTCCTTTAGGAAAACTACCTGTCTGAGTCAAATTCCTGCAGAAAATGCTTTTCTCCTACAGGAAATATAATTCCTATAGGATATTTTGAAAATCCTATAGGATTTTAAGAAAATCCTACAGGATTTTAAGAAAATCCTATAGGGTTTTAAGAAAATCCTATAGGATTTTCAATATTTCCGGTAGGAAAATTATTTCTCCTATGGGATTTATTATTTTCCTATGGGATATTAATTTTTAAAAGTAAACATCTCACCTGACAGGTGAACCATACTAAAAACAAAAGTGGTTTTATACTCTCTATACAATGGTCTATCATATGGTATCTATGGATTTTTACGAAACTGCATCTTAAGCGGATGCAAAAATGCCACCTTGGCACTGGCATAATTATCCGGCACAGTGTTTTATGTAAAAAGTGGTCCATAAATCTATATGTATATTATACATGTATATATCATATAAACATGTATAAAATATCATACATCATGTCCTTAACTCGGAGTGAATAATTATTGGGGAATATTTATTCATAAGAGTGTTCGACAAAACTATAAGTTTTTTTCTTGTTACGAATTCGGCTAATGCGAAAACTGAAAGGGCATCAAAAAAAAAATCATATGAGTTATCACATCTCCACAAATTTTAAAAGTGCAATTGCTGTACACTTAGCACCAATAAATAGTTTGAAAGAAAACCGCAACTCTGATGAAAAAATTTGGTTAACTTTTCTTCTGATTGATAAAACATATAGAACATATAGATAAATCTTCTTCTTAAAGAGCTCCATATAGAGAAAAAGGAAAATATTTCAATTTCAGAGCTATAATATTTAGAATTATCGAATGATAGTTTATAACAAATAAATCATAAAAAAAATTAAGATATTAGATATGATTAGCAATTTGTTGACCACCAAGCCTCCTTAATACGATGTTATAACAAAATGAAAAGAAAAGAAAATCAAATTATTTAAACCCAGATTCATTTGATAAAATGAAACTGAAACAAGTACAAATAAGAAATTTACTCTACAACACTTAACATGATCGGCAGTTATTTTTTAATTGTTGATAATTTTTTTAACGATCGTTCTCCATCTTCCAAATGACGCTTCATTTCTTCGCAATACGACAGGCATATAAACTAATGTGGTTTCACCAATATTCGTTGAATACCAATTTTAGTGGATTTTGTTTTTTAGTTGATAGTTTTGTTTCTTGCTTCCCAATAGCCACAGGTATGAATGTTTGTGTCTGTGCGATGGAGGGTAGAAATTGCATGATTTCACAATATTTGAACCACGTGATATACGAATGTTTGCACATAAATTAAGCTAATGTGGCACTGCTGTTTTGTGGAAGACTTTTTTTTCACTAAAATCCTGTAATTAATCCCATAAATGTTAACAACCTTAGACTTTGGTGCTAAGATGATGTATAATATACATCCAAGTGGGTTTTTTTCTTTCGTTTCTGGTTCAGAATTTCAAATATTTAAAGGAATACACCCAATTAATACCAGATTTTATTCATCATCTCTAGAAAATGGACAAGTGAGTAAATGTTCAATGGCTGTAAAATGTATTTACTGTATTTTGTC
>WFKH01011801.1:13363325-13381577 GCA_016163765.1 Magallana hongkongensis
GTATGGGTACATAACAGTAAGGTAAACATTTCTGCTTCTATGATTTATAACAAAATATCCCCCAGTACGGAGTTGTAAATTGAAGACCCATCTGGTTCCCTAATTTTAGGGGCCAGTCCCTTTTTCTTGGTTTTGAACGAAAGGTCATTTAAAACTAAACACTTTTTGTTCAACAAGTGTTTATAAATTATATACCGTTCTCGAGAAATCTGGAAAAGATCATGTAAAGGTCCGATCCTAGAACTCCTTTTAGGGACCGGTTAACAAAAAATGATGGTTGCATATTGTTGAGCACATTATTTTTAGTATCTTTTGTTCAACATTACTTTTCAAAATTTTTCTCTATTTTTAGATATTGAAAATCAAAATTTGGAACTTCAGGCCCCTTAAAATCCCTAATAACGTAACAAAGGAGTAAACAATTCTCATTTATAGGTTATAATGCTTCGATGAACATAATTGCTTCTATAATGTATTACAAAATATTTCACAATTTAAAGCTATTATCAAAAACACTTCTAGCCCGTTAATACCTCTAATTACGTAACATATGAGAAAACTTTTATCAATTATGGATGCATAACTGGAAGATTAACATTTTTGTTTCTTAAACATATCACAAAATATTTCTCAGTAAAGTGCTATGGATGAAAGACTTCAAAGCCCTTTTGGCCCCTAATTTGAGGGACCAGCCCCTTTTTCTTAATGTAAAATGAAAGGTCTATTGGTATTGAACATATTTTGCTTAATAAGTGTTTAGATATTCGTTACCGTTCTTGAGCTATCTGGGAAAGAGCGTTTTAGGGGTCGACCCCTTATCTCCTTATTGGGGCCACAGAACGAAATTATGATGGTTGAATATTGTTTAGAACATCATTCTAAGTATCTTTTATTCTATATTGCTTTTCAAAATATTTGTCCTTTTTGTGATATGTGATCGAAATTTTGGACTTCTGGTCCCTTAAAACCCCTAATTACGTAACGCATGCAATTTTTTTTATAATGTATAGTTAAATAGCTGTAAGATGAACATTTTTGCTTCTTAAACATATTACAAAATATTTCTCAGTAAAGTGTTATGAATGAAAGACTTTAGATACCTTTTGGCCCCTAATTTGAGGGACCAGCCCCTTTTTCTCGATGTCATATGAAAGGTCTTTTGATATTGAACATATTTTGTTCAACAAGTGTTTAGATATTCGTTACCATTCTTGAGCTATCTGGGAAAGAACGTTTTAGGGACCGACCCCTTATCTCCTTAGTGGGGCCAAAGAACGAAATTATGATGGTTGAATATTGTTTAGAACATCATTCTAAGCATCTTTTATTCTATATTGCTTTTCAAAATATTTGTCCTTTTTGTGATATAAGTGATCGAAATTTTGGACTTCTGGTCCCTTAAAACCCCTAATTACGTAACGCATGCAATTTTTTTATAATGTATAGTTAAATAGCTATAAGATGAACAGTTTTGCTTTTTAAACATATTACAAAATATTTCTCAGTAAAGTGCTATGAATGACAGACTTTAGATACCTTTTGGCCCCTAATTTGAGGGACCAGCCCCTTTTTCTCGATGTCATATGAAAGGTCTTTTGATATTGAACATATTTTGTTCAACAAGTGTTTAGATATTCGTTACCATTCTTGAGCTATCTGGGAAAGAGCGTTTTAGGGACCGACCCCTTATCTCCTTAGTGGGGCCACAGAACGAAATTATGATGGTTGAATATTGTTTAGAACATCATTCTAAGCATCTTTTATTCTATATTGCTTTTCAAAATATTTGTCCTTTTTGTGATATAAGTGATCGAAATTTTGGACTTCTGGTCCCTTAAAACCCCTAATTACGTAACGCATGTAAACATTT
The DNA here is from genome assembly GCA_016163765.1 of Magallana hongkongensis. Classification (NCBI taxonomy): domain Eukaryota; kingdom Metazoa; phylum Mollusca; class Bivalvia; order Ostreida; family Ostreidae; genus Magallana; species Magallana hongkongensis. The sequence continues at coordinate 13,365,196 of WFKH01011801.1, forward strand.
TTATAATGTATAGTTAAATAGCTGTAAGATGAACATTTTTGCTTTTTAAACATATTACAAAATATTTCTCAGTAAAGTGCTATGGAAGAAAGACTTTAGAGACCTTTTGGCCCCTATTTTGAGGGGCCAGCCCCTTTTTCTTGATGTCGAATGAAAGAACTTGTAAAACAAAATTTTAATTGCTCTACATGTCGTAACAAAATATTTTCGAGAAAAGAGATACATAAAGAAACCCAAGAAAAATCACTACATTTTTTATATCTCAATTTTCGGGTCCAGGCGAGCTTCGGTGCCTTTTGCGCCAGACATAAATGATTCACTTTAGACATAACTACAATCATTCGTCTACAATTCCTTAAAATTTAAATTTGATATCTTTTATCGTTTAGGAGGAGTTCGAGTGACAAGCCGACCCTCTGAAAATCGGTAAAACGTCATTATCTCAAGAACGGAAATGACGTCATCAAAATAAAAAATTATATATCAAGTTCAGATCAATATCTATTAGATCTGAAAGTTTCATGAAAATCCGCCGAGCCATTTCCGAGAAATCGCGTGCACAAATTTTGTAAGAAAAAAAAAATAATAGGGAAAAAGAAACCGAACGAAAACAATAAGGTCTTCCGTTGGAAAACGGAAGACCTTAACTACTGTAAGTATTGACTTGTATAAATTTTATTATTAATGCAGTATTGACCACTTATAAGTTAATTATCAGGTAATGTCATACATTGATGCGGGTGACACTAAACCAACATTTCAAACAGTAATTTTTCGTGTTAAGACAAATTTAGATTTAATTTTTTATAAATTTTCATCATTTTAATCGTACCCATTTGCTTTAGAATTAACAATCAAGGTTTTATTTACACTTGGCTAATACTTGTTATACATAATTGTAGAGTATTCCCACAAGTAAATGCTTTCAGCATACATGCCGACGTTAACCATTAGAAGACTTGAAACAGCTTCCTAGCTTGCTGACCGCCGCTTCCTGATGCATTAGGGGTTTGTGCGACCTTTACAAAATCCACATAGAAACCAAACACCAGAGATCTTCTAACAGTGTCTTCTTTATTCAGGTACAACTAAAATAAATAAATTAATCTACGGCAATCAAGCATAGCTCTTTTAGTTCATTCTTCCAGTTAACATGTTCAGTTATCTTTGAAAACCCGTGTATGTCTAGGTATGAAATGCATATTTAATCCTCGTATTTGCCAGCATTCACTTCTCTGGCCATATTGACTAAGCCCTTATTGCTTAATATAAAGTCTTATTAACACACAAACTCAGGCGCTTGGTGCCAAAACAAACTTTTGACAGGTTTGGCTTGCTCATTGCAGGTAACTAACATATATAAATACTTTTTAACCCTTATACATTGCATTTTGTCTTATTATTCACACTTTCTAATTAATACTTAGTATAATCTTTGTCATTATCTTCATGATGTCTTGTTTGCCAACTGTTGACCTTAAATTATTGAGTTAAATGTTGGTTTTTGGTTCAAGTTCTACAGATTTGGGTGTGTTCATCGCTGCTGATAACATGTTTAATCACTTAGTAGGGATAGGGATAAATCCAGTGTCCCCCCACGTCCCACCAGTAGTTCTAATCTCTATAGTTATATATCAGTAACACCATCATATCTTCACTTGTATTACAATTGCACCAGTAATCAATTTGCACCTTGCATACATCTTTACACATTCAGTAAAATGCCAAGCGGTCAACTTTATTGTCACGACCACCCGTATTTCTCATTTGATGCATTCATTTAACACATGTCACTTCTCTGGTAAAACATGGTCTTTATGCACAGATGTCAAATTCTTTATACATGTTGATTAAAAGCACCTGTGTTTATATGATCCAAACACAGGATATATCCATTAAACCAACATCTCCCATTACAATTAACTTAAGTCTGTTTTATAAATTCAGTCAAAGGCAAATGGCCATGACTGAACGTAGTGTGTTGTAAAAACAGAGGGACATTAGCGTACTGGACCAAATTCTGCTTGCGGAGGGTACAAATTTTTCTGTAGCTCATATGCATACTTGGCATCAATTAATTATGAACATCTAGGGCCTTCTGCAGGCAGGGTTCAATATAGTCTACCATCGCAATGATCATAAGTACCAGTATGCATTTTACAAGTTCAAATATTTATCCCAGTCGTCAGGAAGTAGCATTAAGTTCTAGTTTAATCTACCACTTTGTGGACCTCATCTAAAATTTAATGCCCCACGTCAGCTTCAGACATATTTTATCATCAACTCAAATCCTGGCAATGATACAGCATCGATCTTATCAACTTCTTAAACATCAATCATTACCCATAAGATGTTTTCCTCGTGTCACCCATAGACTTATTGCAGCACTTCCAACATGCAATAATTTAAGTACTCCCTTATTTACATGCTGCATTGTTCATCTCGACTCACATTCAAGCTTAACCTTGTTTCTTGCGAGTAAATTAAAAAAATCACATTATGCATCTCATTGCAAGGAATTCAAGCTTTAATCATGTACCTCAGTACAACTAATCCTGAATTCCACAAATAATCAAGTTGGTAAGGCAACTACTTCTCCACCCAGCCAGGTGGATTCTGCTATTTGACACAAGTTTTAACAAATAATTTCAGGCATGGCCAAATGCAAACACCAGTCGCTTATCTACTTAACTACCACATTATGCCTGTCCGCAGTTTATTCATACTTCACCTTTCACATGGACTTTTAAGTTGCATCATTTCAATTACAAATTTAGTTTAATTGTTTGGGGACAACAGGTTAAGGTACATCACTCACCTAGACTTGTACTTTTCAAGACACATTGCCACAAGCTGGCAATTTAATTGTTTGTTAAACTGTATCAATCCAATTGGTTGGTATTGGTTTAAGTATCTGGCTTGTGAACTGCCTATTATGAGTTCGAATCCGATTGGGAATTTTGTTAATGTTTACGATATCAAAATTTTGAAAATAAATTTCTATATTCAAATTGCAAATTATTTAACCTGTTTGGCTTATATACTCCTTCCATCATAATATCTACAGTCATTTCATGCATGTCTTTACAATTTTATGTTATGCAATTTTTATGATATGCTAAGTGATTTCAATGCAATGCTATGAATTTCGTATGCTATGCTATGAGAAATTGAAATGAAAGACTTAATGATATGCTTTGCTATGGTATGCTATGAGATTTGACCAAAAACGCCTCCATACACTAAAGAGTTCCGAACATTTCGAAGGAAAATGATAAGAAACTAAAGTTAACCACTAATCTTCGATGAGAACATTTAATATTTTTAAATAAAAGCATTTAATACCGAGTTAAAATCATGTTGTATGCTATGCTATGGTATGATATGACGAATGAGAATCTATGACATTGTATGTTATGGTATGAGATTCCAATGCTATGCTATGACTTCAATGCTATACTATGCTATGGTGTATGTTGAAAAGATATGCTTGAACTGACTATCATAAACATTTAATTTTCTGCTAATTTTAGAAACTATTTCAAGGTATACGATCGAGCCACCTTAAAGTAAAGAATCAACCTTTATTTCAGATTATGGTTGTACTAACCATTGCTAGCTTCAATCCTATCACATACGCACTTACAAGTCAGGATTCATGCATATCTATAATTGACACTTATCTTAAACATGTGATGAATACAATACAAAGGGTCTTTCTGCCTTTGAGCTTGAATACACTGAATAACAATTAGTATGAGATTAGGCCAACTTGTATATATAACCAAATCATTTACATTCAATACTCTTCTCGCTGACTTGCTATACTATGCCTTGTTAATATTACATCCATTTAACCTTTATGGCTTCATGGATTTAAAACTTTGACAAAATTTTATCATTATCTATTATCCAATTTTAAACATGTTTAGCTTACAATAAGTTAATTTCCCAACTGCAGGTTGATATAACGTTCATTGGTTTTCTGTTGGTTTTCTGATTTAGTTAAAACCTATTTCCGGCCCATGGTCCAGTTGCCCCTGTACCCCCCCCCCCCCCCATTCTGAATGTCTGGTCATGGCTTACCCTTAAACTTGCCCTCATCCCTGTGCTAGCCCCTTCAAAGGGTTTTGGGTTGCAAATCGTCTGGCGGACAAACACCTTAGCTAAGCTGTTTGTATGGCGGAATTTGCAACATGGCAAGCTTTCTCAGTTCATTGATGTAGGCAACTGTTCCCAGGGCCTGCTCAAAGCTTGGGAATAGGTGGTCAACTGTGCCCAGGGCTACCTAGCCTAGCCATTAACCCGCTTTAAGCAAAGCGCTATTTATCTACTATTTGATCCATTGATTATTCATTGACTCAATTCATCAATTGACAATGATGATTGATATTGATTGATAGATTGATTGATTATGGATTGATTGATTTAATAATCCTATTGCTAATGTAATTGATTTATATTGATTGATCAAACAATTTCATTGATTGATTTATGGATTGATTGATATATGGATTGATTGATTGATTGAACAATCCTATTGCTGATGTGATTGATTTATATTTATTGACTGAACAAATGATTGTTGATGTGTTGATTGATTGATTGATTGATTTATTGTGCAGCCATATACCTGCTCACCAATTGGGTAGCAGGTCGGTTGTTAAAATGCATGTTCAATTTCAATAAATAAGCCATGACCAAAAACGCCAGTTGGTGTTCAGCTGGTGTCTTTTATAAGTAATTTTTATGCAATGTGTATTGCTGCGATCCTTAAAACCCTTGATGTTTGAATTAATAAAATAATGTTGAAATAAGCTAAGCTCACCTGGAAAAGAAGATGAAAATGTGAAATGTTAAACAAAGACGTCGACGACGACGCCGATACCGAGTAACGAGACGAACTAAGACTTGTACCGGTGAAGGATACACTGTCAAGACAATCGATGATTTCTGATCAGTCAAAACCAACGGGATTTTTTTTATAAACAAGAGGCCCATGGGCCACATCGCTCACTTGAACAACAGTTCCTTGTAACTTTCTATTTCGTAGCATATTTCTATTTTAAACTTTGAACCCCTTTCTGGGGCCCCAGTATTGGTCCGGAGTTTATGGTTGGCTTTAACAATTTGGAATCTACACGATTTGAGGATCCTTGCATAGTAATCTCTAGATATGTCAACGAGTACTCGAGTACTTGACTATCGCTCGGTCACACCGATCATCGAATAAAATTTTTTTAATCGATTACTTGTAATAAAGTGAATAAAATTCAAAACATTTTATTTATTATTTCTTAACGCTGCAGTTTTTGGGCTTCGAATGAAAACAACGGTTTTCTTTTCTCGGCATGTTTGATCCGTAAATTCCACTATTTCCATTGGTGTCCCTGTTGTATTTTTTTAAGCGGCTAATAATTGATCTCTTTTGATTTACTTAGGCAGACAGACATGTACTTGAGGAGAACAATTCGTGTTTCTTCTAATCAGTTATTTATTGGATTAGATGTTTGTATACTAAATAAATTTAATCGTATCAATAATTTTCTCAAAGCGTTTGTTTTTATAATCATTAATCTTTGATTGTTGATTAGGCACGGACATTTACTTAGCATGGAACAGGTAACATTTGATTTGCCGAAGATGATATGGAGCTCAATTATGTGTAAGCGTCACAAGAAAAAAGGAAAAGCCAGGACATTTGCTAACGGATATCTAGACAAAATACTTTTCAATTTATTTTAAATCAAATACATTTAGTACATATTATCATAAGTTTTTAAAAACGTTTTAGTTTAAGAAAAGATGTATGTGACAGTAGCATTATTTGATTTGAAAAAGACACACAGTTTCAAATAAATGAACGAGTACTCGACTATCGCTCGACTAAAGCCCTCGATTAATCGACTAAGCCAACCGAGTAAAATTGACATCCCTAGTAATCTCACAAACTGTAGTATTCTAGTTCTCGAGAAGAAAATTTTAAAACATTTTCCATATATATTTCTATGTTAAACTTTGAACCCCTCTTGAGGCCCCAGTTTTAGTCCGGTGGTCACAGCTTTAAAAATTTAGAATCTACATTATTTAAAGGACAGGTGACACAATCACAAAAAAATTGACCAACAAATTGGATTGTGAGTGTGATACAATTTCTGCAAAATTTCTCCTGCTACTCCCATCTGTTTCACAGCTATTGCTGAATTACTGAGCTGATAAGACGCGTGACCTCAATATGCATATCTGAAGCCTCTGAGATCGGAAACCTTCGGTGCGACGTAATAGCCGACACACACTACCCATTCGCTGTATCTTTCAACCATAGGAATTTCTAACTTGCTCTTATCTAAAATCTGAAGTCAATAAATTTTGGTAACTGCTATTAAAAGTTTGAGAACCCTGTACATAAACATGAATTATTCTAACCTTAGAAACCCCATTTCTGTTTCCTCAGCAATTATGAATAGGAGTAAAAATTGTGAGCTGTTAAATTAACTTTTTATTGACCTGTGTGTTTCATGCTGGAAAAAAAATCTGTCAGATGTTGGATTTTCAAAAGATAAAAGTCATCAAAAATATGGAATCATTGTTGCTTAAAAGAAAGGCTTTTGTTTTGTCAACACATAGTAAGTGATAATGTATATAGACCTTTCGTAACCAGGAATGTCACCGGATCTTAAACCCTAATTAAGCCATAATTAAGTTATTGGACTGAAGAAAGGATTTTTGATTTAAGAAGTATTACCAGAAATCCTGGTACATGTAAGCAAATATGTTTGTAAATTTCTTGAGTTTCACAAAATCAGGGGTCTACCTTAATCTCAATACTAATAACTCAAACCTCTTTTAATTTCATTTTTAATTATGTTATTTAATCATGTTTGATTATTGAAATTTAATTAAAAGAACTACCAATTTTCATAATCAGTTAAGACTGAAACAGTAGTTTTTTAACATAGTATTCAGGTTTTTAAAATGTATTAATCTCAGACTCCTTGAATTTTATCCAAATGGATTTTGGATCTTTCTTTTCATAGTTTATGAAGATCATTTTTTGGTAGTACGTCTGAGTTGTGTAAAATTTATTCTCTATTGATCAAACCTTAAAAAACCCCAAAACGAGCTGTTATGCACACTGATGACTTCTTATATACTGACATTAGATTCAGATGGACAATGAATGATTTTTTTTACAGCAACACCTATTGTTACAAATAGTACACAAAAAATGTTTTATATGTGATATAATAAAAATCTAACTCATCGTGCAAAGTTGAGTTTTTTTTAAGGAAAAATATTTAGATTAATATCAGCCTTATTCAAATCAATGTTTTGGATCTGCAAGATTGGATCAATATGCATTTTCAAACAATATATTTTAAACTTTACTGAATATTGAGAATCTAAACATGTTGTTGCCTGTCTTGCTGGCAGGATGATATTATGCTATTATCAATCCAGAATTTTCAGATTCATTTTAATTTAATTACTTCTTTTTTTATTTTCTATTACCGGTATCTTATGTACACAAAATTTCTCAAAAACTCTATTAACCAATAATACAACATGTCATCTTGTACATTCTATAATCTCACTACTTTGTTTTCAGGAGAGGGTTCATACACTAAGCTATTCAATAAAATATGCTTTTAATAAATTCTCTTTAATTAATCTGATAGTGCTTTGTTTCATAATCATCATTTGCAACACAAATACACTGTCCTGTGTAAATAAATCCTCGTCCATTGCTATGTTTACTATGTAGCTGATTGCTGACTATGTCATCTTTGACGAATAACACACAGGGGTTTCTTATCTCATTAAAGATCGGCAAAACTCGGAGATCTGCGACAGCTGGGATTTTCAGCACACTTAAATGAGCTGTGTGTTCTTATCTGATGCTAGTCAAATGGGAAAGTTGTTATAAACTGATTTATATTTATCAAAGAAAATGTTTTTAGAAGAAAATGATTTTGTGTCACCTGTCCTTTAAGAATGCTTGCATAGGAATCTCACAAATTGAAGCATTGTAGTTCTCCAGAAGAAGATTTTTAAACATTTTCCCTCTATATTTCTATGTTAAACTTTGAACCCCTTCTGGGGCCCCAGAATTGGATCAAGGGTCACGCCTTTTATAATTTAGAATCTACACTATTTGAGGATGCTTACATAGTAATCTGACAAATTGAAGCATTGTTGTTCTCGACAAGGAGATTTTGAAACATTTTCTATATATACTTCTACGTGAAACTTTGAACTCATCTTAGGTCCCCAGTATTAGTCCAGGGGTCACTATTTTAAAAATATTGAATCTACATTATCCAAGGTTGCATGCATAGTAATCTAACAAATTTTAGCATTGTAGTTCTCCAGAAGAAAATTTTTAAACATTTTTCCTATTTACTTCTATGTTAAACTTTGAACCCCTCTTGGGGCCCCAGTATTAGTCCGGGGGTCACGATTTTACCAATTTAGAATCTACAATAGCCATGGATGCTTGCATAGTAATCTCACAAACTGTTGCACTGTAGTTCTTGAGAAGATTTTCAAACATGTTCCCTATATATTTCTATGTTAACTTTGAACCCCGCCTGGGGCCCCAATATTAGTCTGCGGGTCACAGCTTCCACAATTTAGAAACTTCACAATTTGAGAATGCTTGCATAGTAATCTCACAAATTGAAGCATTGTAGTTCTCCAAAAGAAGATTTTTAAACATTTTTCCTCTATATTTTGATGTTAAAGTTTGAACCCCTTCTGGGGCCCCAGTATTAGATCGAGGGTCACGGCTTCTATAATTTAGAGTTTCACTATTTGAGGATCCTTGCATAGTAATCTCACAAACTGTGATATTGTAGTTCTCAAGAAGAAGATTTTAAACATGTTTCTTATATATTTCTATGTTAAACTATGAACCCCTCTTAGTGCCCCAGTATTAGTCCGGGGGTCACGATTTTAACACTTTAGAATCTACAATAGCCAAGGATGTATGCATAGTAATATCCCAAACTGTTGCATTGTAGTTCTTGAGAAGAAGATTTTTAAACATTTTTCTTAAACTTTGAACCCCGCATGGGGTCCCAGTTTTTGCCCGGGGGTTACGATTTTTAAAATTTAGAATCGTCACTATATATATAAGCTTTTGTGTAAATATTGGCATTTCCGGTGCAGTGGTTCTGGAGAAAAAGATTTTTAAACATTTATCCTATGTATTCCTATGTTAAACTTTGAACCACACCTGGAGCCTCAGTTTTGGTCCGGGGGTCACGATTTTTACAATTTAGAGTCTTCACTATATATACAAGCTTTTTTGTCAATATTGGCAATTCTGGTGCAGTGGTTCTTGAGAAGAAGATTTTTAAACATTTTTCCTACGTATTTCTATGTTAAACTTTGAATCCCGCCTGGGGCCCCTGTTTTCGTCTGGGGATCACGATTTTTATAATTTAGAATCTTCACAATATATACCAGCTTTTGTGTAATTATTGGCATTTCCGGTGCAGTGGTTCTTGAGAAGAAGATTTTTAAAGACATGCACCCTATTTTCACTGTTTCGTAATTATCTCCCCTATAAAAAGGATTTAGCCCTTTATTTTAACAATTTAGAATTCCCTTTTTATAAGAATGCTTTGTACCAAGTTTTGTTAAATTTGGCCCAGTGATTTTTGAGAAGAAGTCAAAAATGTGAAAAGTTTACAGACGGACGGACTGACGACGGACAACGGGTGATCAGAAAAGCTCACCTTCGGTTCAGGTGAGCTAACAATAAAAATATTCACATAAACATTCATACAAAATTGTTATTGCACAAATAAATAATGTCCAATAGTTGCGGACCCACTTCCACCACGTCACCACATCACTGCATCACCACGTATCCACGTAACTGTGTCATCACGTCACTGTGTCATCACGTTTCACGCATCCACGTTACTACACTGCATCACCACGTGTCCATGTCACTGCATCATTACTTCCTGTGATTAGCTCGTCCGTGTCGGACCCTTGTCCATTCCAAGGTCTTAGACTCATCCTGAACCTCCGCCGTTTTCGTCCTACTCTGGCGCAATAATATAATGTTTAGACACTCGTCATTGCATTCGTTGAAAGCCTACACCGTGAACCTTTTATAATAAATCTTACATAAGCACACTATAAAAAAGACTCTAATGGTGAGCCATACAATTGGTAATATAGAGAGTGTTTACTCGTCATTTAATAATATGCGCATTTCACACTTTCAAAACGGGTAGAATGACGCGGGTAGAGTTTATTATGATGAACCTTTGATTGCAATTGTACGAAATCTAAAAGGCTGTAGAATAAGAGCCCATCTCATAAGTCGAGCATTTATCACCCTTGACTAAGACAATTAAACAAGCGGCTGATGATCAGTCTCTAGATAAAACTCTTGACCATATAGATATTTCTAGAACTTTTGAACAGCTTAAACCAATGCATAACACTCTCTGAGGTTTTTTGATTCCATCTTCGTATTCCAACAGAACGACCCCAACGTCCACAACTGAAGCATCTGTCTGTAACACGAAAGATTCATTCAAATTAGGAAATTTGAGAATAGGTGTTACCATAAGTGAAGACTTGAGGGCAATGAAGGCATTCTCCTGGGCATCTCCCCACACCACCTAGTTGGGTTGTCCTTTTCTTGCAAGGTCTGTTCGTGGCGCTGCTACTGTTGCAAAATGAATGAACTTCCTATAAAATCCTACCATAATCAGAAAAAGAGCTTCGTAGTTGAATGTTGCGAGACATTTTGAATAGAAGTGACTTTGTGTGGTAGAGATCGCAGCTTTTCATCACCGGCGATATGACCTAAACACTCTAAATTGCGGTATCCAATGAAGCACTTATTAGGTTTCTCAGGTCAGCACGTAGCCTCTGCAAGATTTCTCTTACTACCACGATGTGTTCCTGGAAAGATGATATGTAGATGATAACATCGTCAATAAAATTATCAACTGACTACATACCTTAAGCAGTTTCCTCATGAGGAGACTGTGACTTGCTGATGCGTTTATCAAACCGTACGGCATAAAAGTGAATTGATATAAACCAAGTGGGGTTTTGTATACTGTGATCTGCTTTGACGATTCGTCTATTGGAAGTTGCCAATAGCCTTTAGACAAGTCGAACTTCGATACATATTTACAACCTGTAAGCTTGATAAATATATCATCAGCATTAGGAATAGCTTCAGAGTCAAAAACAATGATCTTGTTCATTGCTCTAAAATCAATACGAAATCTTTTTTCTTTACAATTACGATCGGAAAACAATATGGACTGTACGACGGCTCAATTACACCGGCTTTCACCATCTTACGTACATGTACTTCGTCACAGTGTCTCTTGACATGAATGGTAATAGCTTGATCAGGCTGATCGCTGGTTAACTTTATCTGATGAACTCCCAATGTTGTTAATCCAGGAACGTCTGACAAAACATCTGAAAATTCTTCAAGCAATGCATGAATATCGTTACATTGGATGTAAGTTAGCTCAGGACTTACTGTAACACCATTTGGTCCTTAACTCCTTGCTCTCTTGGTGAATCACCGAGTAGCTCGTTATCAGCGACATTGTCGTCTTCGTTGTCCTCAACTGCAAAGCCTGCAACACCAAAAAATTTCAATGTCACTCTTTTTCAACGTACAGCTTAAACATGTTTGCGTGGAATGTCTTTATTTTTCTAGCCATATCGATTTTATAGTCTACATTTCCCACTCTCTTCGCAATCGTGAACGGGCCTTTCCATTGTATAAGTAATTTGTTACTTGCAGAACTTTTCTCCTTCTGACATTGTTCTGTTCTTTGCAGCTCTGTTGTAGTACTTCCGGTATTTCTCTGATAATTTTTCATGATTCTCTTTTGCCATCTTGCATTTTGCTTCCAGTCGTTCTAACAAATCTACAACATACTGGTAAGTAGTTCTTACCTCAGGATCTTCTATCTCCTTTGTCCGCAATTCTCGTAGTATTTACATAGGTTCTCGTACCAAGTGGCTATAAACTAACTCGAACGGTGAGAATCCTAGACTCTCTTGTGGAGCATTTCGGTAAGCAAATAGAGAAGCTGGAAGGTACTTGTCGCAGTCTGTCGGACGTTCAAAGCACCGCCTCCGAAGTATCTGCTTTAATGTACCATTAAATCGTTCCACCAAACCGTTGCACATCGGATGATAAGGTTTGGTGTTTAGTTGACGAATGGACAGCACACGACTGACTTCTGCCATCAGTTCCGACGTGAATTGTGATCCCATGTCTAAAAGCATTTCTTTAGGAACTCCTATTTTACAAAATATACATGTATGTACCAGAGCCTCTGCAACACTCTCAGTCTTTATATTCTTTAAAGCAACTGCCTCGGGGTATCGAGTAGCATAATCAACAAAAGTCAAAATGTAACGAATACCCTTGTTTGTGGCTGGTTGTATTGGTCCTACAAGATCCACCGCTACACGTCTGAACGGCACGTCAATAATAGGTATCTCTCCCAGTGGTACCTTAGTAGTTCTTCCATTAGGAGTGGTCTGTTGACAAATATGGTATGATCTACAAAACCGTCGAACGTCAGCCTGGACTCCTGGCCAGGAGAACTATTATAATACTTTACTCGTTGTTCTGTAGGTATATAGATGACATATCATCATAGATTCATGAGCAAGTAAGAGAACCTTTGCTCTGAATCTTTTTGGTACAACTAAATGCAATAATCGTTTGCCATTTTCAGATTCATCTGACTGAAAAACAAGATAAATGATACCTCGTTTTCGAGACAGTAAACCTTGGAGTTATCAGCATCTTGTCCCACCATTGTTCGTATTTGTACCAGCGTCTCGTCTTCGTCCTGTGCTGCTTTGATATCGTCTGGACTAACATCAGTATCAATAATGTCTAGAACGCAAAGAGGTTTAGGGTTCTTACCTTCCTCTTCCTTGCGAGCTTGTTGCCTTGTAAGAACAGCGTTAGCTTGAGTGAATTTCCAATTCTTATCCGGGTCTTTGGTATCTCTGGCCTTCGGTATGTTTCCAATAATCAATGAGTACAGGGGGCTTTTCAAAAACTATGCATCAACGTGTCCGGTTAAATATGGAGTGTCAACTTTCACTTGTGCAACTTGAACTCAAACACTGGATCCATCCTCAAAAACGCAAATCCGATGACTTCCTGTAAGCTGATCATCACTTATCAAAACCGTAGGCACTACCACGCCGTAACAGCCAGTGTCTCGTGTCTCTAAGTACAGTCACTAAGTGTTCATTATTCATACCCTCACACGTAGGCATATCATCAAAAGATGCACTAGCTTTACATGATGATGTATTTACCAAATTTGCTGAACTTGTTGCCATTAAAATTGTAGTAGTGTTCTTAAAGTATGTAAATGCTCCGCACTTGCCCTAGTTATCTGTGTGCTCGTCAACCGTTTCTTCTTTCTGGTGTGTGCTTTCCACGGCTCCAACTGAATTATTTATAGGAAAATGTTCAAATTTTAAATCAAAAATATTTGGATTTTTTATTTACTAATAAACAGTTCTTGACCAAACATAGTTTATAAAAAATTCTAATGGCATATTTGATGGCTATGTTGACCATCCAGCATCTTTAAGAGATTTTGTTTAAATAATCTCGTATCGCACCTTTGGGGAAAATTGTTTTTTTAAATACGTCATCGTCTGTCAGATAATTTTACAACACAATTCTTCTGTTTTCATACATTCTTAGAAGGTGCTTCTATATATCATTTTTTTTTTTTAAAAACCCATTATATTAATAGCAAACAATTAATACTAATCATTCTTTATTTGTTATTTCATGCACAATTTGATAATCGAAACATGCTACTTAAGGAAGGATCAGCAGATTACCTTTTGGTTTTCAAGGTAATGAGCAAGAAGAAAACCTTATACTGAAATACAACGCTGTCATAGTAATTTTATTCATACAAAGAGGATCAGATTGTGTTTTATATAATATACAAGTACAACTTACAACTGAATATTTTTCCCTGTTCCAATTTCCCGCTCACATTACGTTATAAACAATGTCAGGTCTTACTGTACTTAATACATTATCCATGTTTACATGTACATGTATCTTAAAAGATTGAATTTTTCCCCTGTTCCCGTTCCCCCGCTTATATAACCTGTAAACAATGTCCACTTCTTATTGCGATACGATGTAAAATCTTTCTTACATAGAAATAATAGAATTTTGGTAGCATTAGGTCATCGACTCAAAATTGTGAAGAGAAAGCGAAAACAAGGGATATGAAACAAAAACTTGTCTAGCTGCAGTGCAATATCAAAAGTAAACATGTTCCAGATAATAACAAAACATAAATTGACGCACGCGTCAAAAGAGCGGTATTTGTTCTTTTTTTAACAAAATTTGTCTAAATTACGTGGATAAAAGAGATAGTTTATTTTAAGTCACTGCATTTCATGCCAAATGCCTTCACAGACTTATAACACTGTGCCGGATAATTTTGCCAGTGCCAAGGTGCCATTTTTGCACCCGCTTAAGCTGCATGTATCGAAACATTTAAATAAGCCATATGATAGACCATTGCTTAATGAGTTTATAACCAATTTTGTTTTTGATGTATCTCACCTGTCAGGTGAGATATTTACCTTTAAAAAATAAATTACTACAGAAAAATAATTTTTCCCATAAGAAAAACAATTTTCCTATAGGATATTTGGCATTTCCTACCGGAATAAAAGAACTTCCTATAGGAATTTAAATTCCGATAGAATTTGAACAAAACTTCCATATGATATTAAAATCCGATAGGAAATCTTAATTTCCTTTAGGTAAACTACCTGTCTGAATCAAATTCCTGCAGGAAATACTTTTCTCCTACAGAAATATAATTCCTATAGGATATTTTGAAAATCCTATATGATTTTAAGAAAATCCTATAGGATTTTCAATATTTCCTGTAGGAAAATTATTTCTCCTATGGGATTTATTATTTTCCTATGGGATATTAATTTTTAAAAGTAAATATCTCACCTGACAGGTGAGCCATACTAAAAACAAAAGTGGTTTTATACTCTCTATACAATGGTCTATCATATGGTATCTATGGATTTTTACGAAAGTTCATCTTAAGCGGGTGCAAAAATGCCACCTTGGCACTGGCATAATTATCCGGCACAGTGTTTTATGTAAAAAGTGGTCCATAAATCTATATGTATATTATACATGTATATATCATATAAACATGTATAAAATATCATACATCATGTCCTTAACTCGGAGTGAATAATTATTGGGGAATATTTATTCATAAGAGTGTTCGACAGAGAACTATAAGTTTTTTTCTTGTTACATATTCGGCTAATGCGAAAACTGAAAGAGCATCAAATAAAATCATATGAGTTATCACATCTCAACAAATTTTAAAAGTGCAATTGCTGTACACTTAGCACCAATAAATAGTTTGAAAAAAAACCGCAACTCTGATGAAAAATTTGGTTAACTTTTCTTCTGATTGATAAAACATATAGAACATATAGATAAATCTTCTCCTTAAAGAGCTCCATATAAAGAAAAAGGAAAATATTTCAATTTCAGAGCTTTAATATTTGGAATTATCGAATGATAGTTTATAACTTAACAAATAAATCATAAAAAAAAATTAAGATATTAGATATGATTAGCAATTTGTTGACCACCAAGCCTCCTTAATACGATGTTATAACAAAATGAAAAGAAAAGAAAATCAAATTATTTAAACCCAGATTCATTTGATAAAATGAAACTGAAACAAGTACAAATAAGAAATTTACTCTACAACACATGATTGACAGTTATTTTTTAATTGTTGATAATTTTTTAAACGATCGTTCTCCATCTTCCAAATGACGCTTCATTTCTTCGCAGTACGACAGGCATATAAACTAATGTGGTTTCACCAATATTCGTTGAATACCAATTTTAGTGGATTTTGTTTTTTAGTTGATAGTTTTGTTTCTGGCTTCCCAATAGCCATAGGTATGGATGTTTGTGTTTGTGCGATGGAGGGTAGAAATTGCATGATTTCACAATATTTGAACCACGTGATATACGAATGTTTGCACATAAATTAAGCTAATGTGGCACTGCTGTTTTGGGGAAGACTTTTTTTCACTAAAATCCTGTAATTAATCCCATAAATGTTAACAACCTTAGACTTTGGTGCTAAGATGATGTATAATATACATCCAAGTGGGTTTTTTTCTTTCGTTTCTGGTTCAGAATTTCAAATATTTAAAGGAATACACCCAATTAATACCAGATTTTATTCATCATCTCTAGAAAATGGACAGGTGAGTAAATGTTCAATGGCTGTAAAATGTATTTACTGTATTTTGTC
>WFKH01011801.1:13383440-13409542 GCA_016163765.1 Magallana hongkongensis
GTGAGTAAATGTTCAATGGCTGTAAAATGTATTTACTGTATTTTGTCGAATATAATAAGAAATTGTGTACATGTATAATAGGCAACCCCCCCCCCCCTTCCACTTTGGGCCTGAAAATTAGTGAAAAAATGTAGTTCGGATATATAATATGCCAAGACATTTGACCAAAGTTTTCTACAATTTTATTTAAGAACGAAAGAAGGAGGAGGATATCAAAACAATACATCTTTATTTATACATGTACATCATTTTTAACATGGAAGATTTCCTCTTGAAAGAATAGGCTTAAATTAAATAAAACAATTATAATGTTGTGAAAATAAACAAAGCCAAAAAACCCGTACATCGTTTCTTAATACACATGTATACAGGTATTGACGTTAAAGACGTAACTATTTACAATTTTTATGTAAATGATTTACGGTTTTAACCATTACCTTATGGAAAGAAAACCAACAACAAAACAATAATACAAAATTTTTCAAGTGCGTATGCACACAAATTTTCTAATGGATATTTAAGATATTTAAGACTGCAAAATGTGTGAGGTTGAATCTTGTGATGTCTCAGATTGGCTCTCTGCTGTTGTATTTGGGGGTGCACTTGGGGGGTCTGAGAGGGTTGGATTTGGTGTTGATTGAAGCAATGGTGTGCCTGGATTAGAAATAGTTTCTGAAGACGATTGAAGCACTGGTAGATCATCACTAAAGGTATCAGAATTGTCATCAAATGTCTCATTTACAAAAATTGACAAAACTTTTGATAGATTGTCATTTTCCTTCTTTAGTTTAAAAAGTTCTGTTTTCAGTTTAGAAATTTCTTGTTTCAATTGGTAGTTTTGAGAAGATACATGAGCAAGCTTCTTCCTTGTTTCTATTATAGAATTGTTCAATTTTTCTGCATTTGTATCAATTTGTTCAGTTCTACGGAGAACCTCCTCCACTGCGATTTCAGGTGTATATATTTCACGTTGCATTCTTGTAAAAATTCCAGTTATCTGAAGTGTTGAGGATTTAATTTCTTCCATCTTAAACTACAAAGAGAAACTTCTAAGTGGTAGAAGGGTGTTAGTTATGTGTACTTAAAGGATAATTAATTGAAAAATTATCCTTTAATTTGGTCCTAGTTATTTCTTTACTTAAAAACAAAACATTCAAAGTAATGTGAAATGATCTGTCTCTTTATACATGTATATAATATGTCACCTTCATCTGAAAAAAACGTTGAGACAATTGCTTAAGAATAGACGCGGTCAAAAAGGATTTACATTTCCCAATAAAGCGCTATTCTTCGTTAGAAAATGTAAATCCTTTCTGAGTTTGTATGTTTGATAAAATTACTTCCGTTGAACATTCATGTAACCTCGTAACCTCGATATTCACAACCTGTCATATCTTCATCCCCTTATACCGCTATCAAAATGTGTAGATCAGATTTCTATACTTGCTAAATAGTCCTGTTACAATGCAATCTGCTATCCATTTTCAGGTACAAAAGGTCATATTACCTTTATATTTTCTAGAAAACAATATGCCAAGACACTGGGATAAGATGCCGCAATATCAAACACCATAGGTCAAAGTGTGAAATATGGGGTTAATATTAACAGATGTGTACTATGAAAATAGGTAGGTGTATGCACCTACAGATAATTGCGAGAATGGCTTGAATAGAAATAATCTTAAAAAGTAAAGATTTGTCACTGAATCACTGAATTGTTCCATTAAAATTGCTGCCAAAATAAAAGACAAAACTCATTTATTTCTTATGTGGACCATTTGGCCTTTCTAAGCAGTGATGTGTTTGACATGATATTTCTGTGCTCTAGAGAAAAAATATGTTAAACTTGCTTTATCTCTCATAACATCAAAATGGGATCAATTTACGTGATATTACAAATGCACGACATCCCATTATGTGATGAAATTTTAAAAACTAAAGTGAAGTAATTCAACAGAATGGCTGTGTATTATAGATATATTTTTTACGTCCATATTCAATACCCCCATTTTGTGATTTAATAAAAAGGCCAAACTCTTTTTAACATAACCCTCGATATGCCAAAAATGGCTGGGCAAAAGTTAGTGATATAATGAATGAAAGTGTGCATCATACATTATAGGTCTTTACAAAAGTTTGATTCAGGTTTCCCATATTTGTAATTGATACATTCAATATATTTTGTGATTTCATTAACTCAGTCCTAAGTACGCCAGTTGATCAATGCAAATTTGGCCCTAGGATCATGAAGCAGTCTTGGACTTAAATCAGGATAGTCCAGCTTTGTAGAAGTCCAGCTTTGTAGAAAAATTGCGAAATCACCCATACATGTCGAGCGTGCAAATGAGCGCATAAAAATTATGAAATTTTGAGACATGCACCTCATCAGTTAACTAAACTGACTAAATTGAAATGCTATTAAAAGTTTATTGATATACATTGGTAATTAATTACAATTTTCAATCATCATTTTCCAATAAACAATCATTTAATGACTGACTAAAATTTTGACTCGTCTGAAATCGCTTTATGATCCTGAGCCAAGATTTATCAAAACTGTATTCATGTGCATGTGAGTTTTAAATATAATTACAAGAAAACCAAATGTCTTAAATTCTAATTAAGAATCAATTTTTTTTAAATGCAAACGTGGTTGGGCAGTTTCCCTTATGCCTAGCAGACACATACCAAGTAAGCTGTATTGTTGTTTTTAACGCCATACACTCACCAGAAAAAAGAGTGAATGAGTTTTGTATTGTATAATTTTCAATTTGTACTCTACAAAACTTTTCATTTGTATCGTATAATATTTCATTTGTATTGTATCTTCGGGACTGTTTATTTTGGTTTGCTACGATGGATTTCATTGGTTTATTCTCATCAAATTGAACTCTGAAATGCGCGAGGTGTTCCGGGATGTTACACGAGGTTATCGGAGTTCGAACATGGTGCTAAAGAAAAGACTTTGTCCTGTACTTAACGAGGAATAGTACCGTACGTTAACGTTACATGTTACATGTTTATCGTTGAATTCATAAAATAGGGATTATTTGTCAAGGCCTATCCATGAGAATAACATTAATTTGAAGCATCTACATGTTTATGTAACTGAACCCTTTAGTGACATTTCCCTACTTCAGCATTGTTATTTAAATCCTTGCTTGTTAAATATTAATGGCATTACGGGCCATAGCTTTTTATATAACCATGACCTTGTGTAGCATATACCGGTTGTCATATCCACCCCTGCGAATGTGTTCGGAATGTTTTCTTTATCGTTGCTAAGTATGTAATAAATCCAGAGGTGCTCGAATGAAAGTTCACGAGACTTCCCCGAGATTTGTTCAGTTCCTGTGAAATTTCGAGCGGAAGTATAAGTGTTCGGATAATATTCTCAAAATACGTAAGTACTGGTCGTTTTTCATAACTTTGATATATGTTAAAACATGAAAATCTATTAAGATATATGTCTTTTTTCATCATCCAGCGGTTATTTAAACTAAACGATGATATTCAGAACAGAGTTATCGTTCGTGTTCAACCACTCTACACATGGTTGAAAATATAAACATTGGGTTGCTTGATAAAATCATAGCCATGTTTCATGCTTTTGGTGTGCAATAGCATGCTTTTTAAAAGAAGAATGGGTGTCTGTTTTGTATAAAAACATAGTATATCGAGCTATTTTCAAGGAACATTCTGCATAAAATAGTACAGTCTGATTCACTGTTGATGCTATTACTAGGTCAGGCGCGGATCGAAAATTAATCCTTAGGGGGAATCGCTACTAAGCATGTTAATTGTTGCAACAGCAGAAAAAACCCTATATTAATTTTTCTATTGTCACATTTATTTCTAGAACTCATTTATCCACCAATTAATGAAAATAAAGTTTTAAATCAATAAACCTGTGGCTTTTATATTTGATTACAAGTACCTAGATATTAGGAAATAAACTATAAACACTAGGCACGATTTTTACTGCAAAACTGAAAGGGTCAAATAAAACCACGTGGTCTAAATTTAAATGACAATAACATTCGCAGGCCTAGGGGTGATATCATTGTGTTGACATGCAACCTAGAAAGATGATATGTGACATAACTATATGCTTTTTCAAATTCCAACATCAATATGTGGCCTTGGCCAATGTGTGTCATGCAATTGCTAACAAAAATCTGACATTATCTGAAAAGTCAACATAATAACTTGACGAGTCAACTTCACTGTATAATACGTCAACATATTTAAGTTAACAACAAATGTATGTGCAACTTAATTCATTTTTTCGACAAAAAGCAGGACACAATTTAGATGGTTTATTTCCTTGCATCACACATTATCTAGAGATTTTTTTATCCTTGCAAACAAATTGTCAACTTATCTTACGCTAAACTTAATGCGTAAAAAACCAAAAAAAACACCTTAAAAAAATTCTTAAAATTCAATTTGATTTATTGATAGGCTACTTTCAATTCTTCTTTCAATTCTTTTAAAAAAACAGTACTTGTTCCCATAACACATATTACTTTTTTGTGGGGATAGATATTTTGACCCCATTATTATTAACTATCCTGTTCAAAACAAGGTATCAGTAGTTATCTAAGAGATCACATTATAAAAATTATATAGATTGTTTGTTTTAAGTAGGGACATGAAATAAACTACATCAAATGTCTTCCATCCGTCATATTTTCAAATTTGTTATCCAGAGAAATCAAGTAACGAAGCAATCTCCTTATGTTACTAACGGGTGTCAACAGATGAAATAGTTTCTAGTGGTTACAATAAAAATATTCAGGACCAAAAAAGCAGGTCTATCGGTGACAATGTAATAATAGTCAAAGCAAAGAATAACCTACATATCTCTTGCCGACAAATAATCGTTCATTCTGTTACAGAACATTGTCATCGTCTCAAAAACATATTTTTCCTTCATTGTTCAGTAATAAAATTAAAAAAATAGTCAGCATTAGTTTAAAAAAAGAACTGTCGCTCTACAGGAAATCTCGGATTAACAGACTATAGACCTACGGTCAATTACTGCGCATTGCATCGTGCGGACTCGGCCTTATATTTTTATTACAGCCTGAGGATTAATTTAGTTCCAAATTACAAATAACATTTTACCCTTTAAAACGTACCTCAGATTGTTGTTTCAACAATATAATCTGATTTCAGCAAACACCTCCGGTAAAATGTCCTCGGAAATTTTTTAACATTAAATATTTCCACATAAATAAGATAAGAAAAAAAGTTCAAAATTAACGTTTTTGTGGACCGTATATTAACCGTAAAACTAAATTTGTTTGTATTTCAACGCCAGTTTAACCATGTTAACTCTTTGGGTAAAGCAGATGAGCCACTCTTATTGGTTTTTATCTCGATTAAATCACAGTAAAGAGACTTGAATTTTATTATTATGTATCCATAGATTGGATAAATATGTATGAATGTATGATAACAGGAATCTTATCACGTCAAGTTGCAAGGCGCGGATCATCATATAACAAGAGAGGTAAAGCATCGAATTAGATCTGACGATACATGTACAAACCTTGCAAATATACGTGATCCAGCTCTTCGGATCAAGTAACTGCTATGATCATTTTGTTTTATTCCTTCGTAAACGGTTAATAAAACCAAAACTTTTATTTTGGAATCAACTGAACAGCGTTTATTTTTGAAAAAAAATGCATATTAAATTAACTCTCTCAAGAGGAAATAAAAGACAAACTTTAATATTTTAGGTTCTACGTCATCAGTTTCAGAGAGTGGTGATATGAATTCAGACAACCACAGTGTGAAAATCTCAGAATACCACAGACATTTCCTAAAGAACTTATTTGAAAACTGTGGACTTTTCCAACTTATTTAAAATTATGTTACTAAGTAGAATTTTTTAAACATATTTATTAAGCTTAACACAATTAAAAAAAACAACATCGAAAATTATCATACAACTTATCTTTCACTCTAGGTAGTAATTACTCCTTAAAATATTCATTTGTTGGTTATGCGCATGTACAATTACAAAATAAGCACGCCTTACTTTGGTACAAATAATAAAACGTGCTGCTAGAAATTAAATATTCCTTGATAACCGAAACGACTCCACATAATGATAACTTGAAATCTATATGAAAGTATTTTGACAGACGTATCTCAATTTCCATTCAAAAATTGAATATCGTATAAAAATTGAAAATCAATACAGTTAAAATTTCCTTAACATATGAACTAGAATTCAACACAAATCGCACATGGTACAAAAGGTCAAAAGTTCTTAAGGTCACCTGAGTATAACACAACAATATAAAGGATCAGTAATAAAAAAAACAAACAAAAAAACCAGCAACATATGAAGGGGTTGAATTTTGTTTAAAATATGTTACGGGGTGACCAAGAATCAACAATATTTGGTAACGTTAAAAAATCTATGCTAGTATTAATGCAATTGATGGGTGGACTGAACAATAATAAAATTATTGTTCAATTTTTGCAAAATAAATTAGGATCGATGGTCAGCTGGGGCAAAAAAAAATGGCAAATGAGAGAAAAAGTATTTAACTCATCATATCCAAGAATCATTGACAATTACAACGGATAATTATATGTCCTAATAAGTCATTATTATTGATAATCATGGAATGTTTACTTGAGTACATTTATAAATATAGCAATCGGTTTCTCGCTCTGGTTGGTAAATGTAATCGTAGTTAGGATTTTCTGCTGAAATACAACTATTCCCGTTGTATCCCGGTAACACAATGCTGTTGTATTGATCATCAAATATTAGAGAAGACTTCCTGGTTTCTCCTGCCGTCGAATAGGAATTACCCAAACAGGAAGTATCTCCATAACTATCTTCTTTTATTGAAGATACTTGCTTCTGCCGACTTGAATGTAAACAGTCATATTGCCCATCATCCTTTTGTACATAGATATCTTCTGTTTTCGACGATAAACTTTTTTGGTTTTCATATATTTTTGTTTTGTTACTGCAGGTGACGCTATTCTGCTTCCGGTCAGATTCAGGCCTTGTTATTATGTCGTCATAGGTAATGTTACCAACTGCTTTTACGCAGTTTTGTGGTTTTTGACCACGTCTACAATTGTGAGATGTAATTATAAGATATAAAAACAAGGCGAAACATTTTAAACCATTTCAACAACTACGCATTGCAGGTAATGCCTCATTAAAAGAAGCATCCTTGTTGTACAAAATGACATGTTTAGACATGCAGTTAAGAAGCCATCCAGCTCAACAAATTACCCATATGATATACTTTTATTTATAGATTATAGACCTCATAATTTTAGCCATAATCTAGATACATGTAGATATTTAGTGAAGAAAACATTTCAGGTTTAAAAATTGAATATTTTCCTTTAACTTCAATATACGGAGCTCCCAAGGAGTCGAAAAATGACCACGACCATCCAGTTTCTTAAATCAATATTCGAAAGATAAAATATCCTTGACTATAGCTAGTACCATACAGTGGTGTTTTTTTAATAATGTTAATGATGGTTTACTATACAGCAGTTCATTGAATTAAGAAGCTCGCTTAAATTATGATACTTGATTAGCACCCCAGATTGTTATATACTGATTTGCAGTCCCTTGAAATTATGTCTGTCCACAAAAACTTCTGTCTAAATTTCTAGCAAACCTTTCATTTTGCAAACTCAAATTTTACACGCGCTGAAAATTTACTATACGGTATTGTGTTATAGTGTATAGTATACCTTTTTCGAAAATACCAGACCAAACAACCAAAAGAAAACACTATGATGATAGTAAAGAGTAGTCCAACCGTGGCCACAAGAATATCTGAAATATTTACAGTTGACATAGATTATCGAATAACTAAGTTAACTAAATAAAAGTCATGTGCACAGTTATGCCGAAGAAAGCTTTTACTGTATGTTATTTATAATTTTCATATGTTATTTTACGTTTTTAATAATATATGAAAACATGTTGTATTACTGTTGTTTGGTGTATAGCTGGAGCCAACTGGAGCTGATGAAGTGGTTATCTGATAGATGTCAGCCTCTGATTGTATATAAATATTTTTTTTAAATGTATACTGTTTTATGACGCAATCTGATAAACAAATTAATGCAAAATATATACTTGATCAGGAAGTAAAGAAAAAAGCTCATTTTTAATGGAACAAGAATTTGATTTTATTATCTATTGATTGTTTTTCAGGCGATATTCCCTTCTGACCCTCCAATACATAAGGAAGCTACTGTACGAGCATACCATCATGAATCGATTTTTCGTTAAAATTTTCATCTTTAGTGCATAAGTTCTATTCCAAAGAATTATTTTTATAATTATAAATCAAGTGTATTTTTCCTAAAAAAAAAAAATAAAAATAAATTACTATAACCTATAGCTTAAAGAAATGCGTTCAGTTATCATTATAAGTTAGCTTACATCAAATAAACGCTTTAACACTTTATTTGTACCTATTTTATACTTTCTAATCCCAGTCCACGTGTACGTATTCTGACACACTATGTCCGTGTTTCCCGTTATGAATTTGTTCTTCATTTTGCAGTTACTCCAGTAAGAATTCATTGTGCCATTAAAATGTATAGTAGAGTTCAGAGAATTGTCAGACACTAATACGGAATAAAAGAGATGATTAACCTTTAAAAACCACAAAAAATTGTTTTACTTTGAAAAGGATTGAAGTTTCTTAAAAAAAATTCATAATTCAAATATAAGTTTTAATGAAATGAAACATTGATTTTCTTGTAACCTTATGGATGATGTTATCAATAATTGACAGCAAACTATATTTCATTTTGTCCGAAGTATTAACCAATTAAATAAAAAAAGAAATAAATTGATAGTAATTCAGAAAACAGTTGTAGTACCACAAACTCCTGTTGCAATTTTATCACAGCCGGTGCCACAAATTGTTATATTAGAACTGTTATTCGAACAAATCAAACAAAGTCCTGCTAATGGTCTCCCCTGAGGTTTATCTGCAATAGAAGAACAAAAGTTAAAATGAGTTTTTATTCATCAAATTGTTTATTGTTTGAAATTTTCATCTCATTTTAGAGTGATTTAACAAGTCGTAAATGATTTCAAATCGAAAATAGTTCACAGTTTGACACCTTAAAGAACTACTCGTACTACTTGTATAAGTAAATTCGTTTGCATGAACGCCTATTACTGCAATGACTTCCAATCTTAAAGTTTTGTACAGAACTCAACACCACACAGGAACTGCCTTGTTTTTCTTTACCTAGGTGTGTCACAGATGAAAAGTTTGACCACAAATTGAGTGTATGTCTTACGTGTAATCAACATTGTCACTATTCATATAGCTTTTTACATAGTACGTGTAAGATTAAAAGACAATTTATTGCTTTGAAAAAAGAAATAGAAATACTCACTCTGTCTTAACAACAAGACGTGCACTTTACGAAGGTAAATAAAAGTTTTCTTAAAAAATTCAATACTTGCATTCCTTGTAAGCACTGAAGTGACCCTGACCGCCACATTCACCGTCCTCAAAAGAAGAAGGTGAGCAGGTCATGTTACATTTGTCACTCTTACGAAGGTTACGACGATCTAATGCGTTGCAAAAACAGAAACAGTAGGACTTCTACAAGTGAATATAGTTATACATGTATAGTTAGTGAATATAGTTATAGCCTAAAAATTTTAATAATAACACAGTACTGTATGTTTGAAAATAAACAATGCAGGATGACGTTATGTCGTATGCACTGTTTTGATAAAGATTACTTCATTCAATGCATGGCCATAATTTCGCACAAGATTTCGTATCGGCACAATTATGTCCCAGGTTGCTGTTTTCATCATTCATTGCCTAGTATTTCGATATTTATACCTGTAAATACATTTGTGTTCAAACTACATTTTTTCACTGGAATAAAAAAAAATCCAGTAATTCTCACTGGAACACCCCCTCTATTGATCCAGGGTCCAATACATACAGGTTAAAATAATGTCTACCGGGATTTTAAAGTACCCAGATGATAAATTTTAAGAAAATTGTGCGAAGCGCTAGTAAACTTTTTTCATTATATAAATCCACGGTAATGTTTTCGTTTATGTCGATTTCTCCGGGAAAGAGAGGGGACGTGTGAAAAAGAAATCTTGAAATTTTGCCTGATAGTGAATTCAACTGTACTTTGATAAAAGTTATGTGTGCTTTATAAGAAATTAAACAGAACGTGATGAAAACGGGAACCTGGAACAAGTTAATTAACTTGGAAATTCGATCAGTTATGTATTTAAGGTGGGTCCCTACTCGAGTGACGTCATCGCTGATAGTTCTGTATACACTGTATTGAAAATATGTAATAACCATTACTGATTAAGCACATAATTATTGTATAGACCTTAAGTTAATAATATTGCATTAGTAGCAGACCAATGTTTCTGCATGTTTAGAAGGTTTTGAATTTCAACTACTATTCGCCTCAAAATTTTGTATTTGTACATGCATGAGATATATACATGTACTTTTAACACAGTGTTTACAAAATTACTCATCTTATGACCGGGCTATCTCCTAAAGATAATGATATCTAATATTTTTCAAAACATACAAGCTAGAAAATGTTGGAAGAAAAATTAATTAATGACATTTTCCCAAGGTCAAGTTGATTGAATGAAATGGGGGTATACGTGTTCTAAAAGTTGCAAAAAGAAAACAAGCATGTTCACCCCTATGTTTTAGCTTTTCATGTGCAACAGATATAAATCTAAAATTCTGTAGAAAAAATTAGCCACTTAACCATCAAATTACAAACCTATGTTAAAATATAATAATTTTAAATTATGTAATAATTTTATTTCCTTATTTGGTATTATATCCATAGAAATTGTCTTCTTATTAGTTTTTCACTAAAAAAGGACTACTGTAATGTGTTTTATAAATATATATTTACAACTTGTTTCACTTAAAGAATATAATTAAAAGGTGTAAAAATGGTATTTGGCTGGAAATGTTTTGAAAAAGGGGACATAAATATTGTGGAGATTCTTGAAAGAAAAGGAATAGTTAAGGTGGTATGGGACACCTCCATATTTTGACGTACTTCCTATCAAAATAAACAATAAAATCAACTATTTATAAATGTTTTCTTTCCCAAAATAGTTAGATAACAGCGAAGCGCAATGGGTTTGAGGGTTAACTACGAATCTGTAAATCATGAGTTCGAATCCCGCTGGGGCTTTTATTATTTTTACCTTTCTAATAATTTTTTAAACATACTTCTGGGTCAAATGTTGTAAAATTTTAAAATTCTAAACCGGTGAAAGTATTTTGATTATAGGGTACTTTTATCCACATTAATATTGAAAGACGTCCCATACCACCTTAAAGCTGACATGAATTCATAAATACGCATTATTTCCCTTTTATCTCCGACTACCGCCATATTAGTTGTCGATTTCTATTGTTCTGCTCATCGCTACACACCCCTATATACATGTAAGGCCGAGAGCACTACCGGTATTCATGCTTCACCGCATTCAGGTATTTCATTAACCCGAACACGTTACCTTGGACGAAAAGACGTGTAGAAACGCATTTTGAACAAAAATAACATGACAACTACTGCACTGGCAAGGAATATCCAATGAACGAAGAAGCAAGACAGACTGAAATCCAGGCACAGATACTTCAAAAATCCTCGATAATTGTAGACCGTTTTCCTGTGTATGTTATAACATCGCACATGCGCAAACCGCACACTGTGGCAGATCGAGCAATTTCAATGATCGCATGGATTTTAGAAACGGAGCGTTTTGTAGAAACCGATGGAAACGATGTTACATTGTTACTTTCTTGGATTTACTATCATTTAGCTCTTGTGTTGGATGTAGTGCCGCCGAGGTTTTCAAAGATGCAGACGTTATGCACTTTGTATGAACGACACACGCGAGATAAACAATTATATAAAGTTATACTTGATTTTATTGTTTATTTCGATTGGAAGTACGTCACAACATGGAAGTGTCCCATACCACCTTAAGATATAATTTTTTTTATGTTTTAATTACATATGGTGCCAAACTAATAATTTCAAGAGAAAAAAAAAACATCACTTTAACCAAAACATTGCCGAGTAAGGACCCACCTTAATGTATGTAATAAAAATATATCCCAATTATATAATAAAACAATACGAATATTTTAATAGAAATGAGATACTTCGAGACCTACTTGTAATCCAAACAGAACATCTGTGATATCCCCACTTGAATTATTTTTCATGGCTTTCATTTTACATTCCCGATAACAATTCCCCACTGTGTTGTTGTTTATCATCAAATGATTTGTTGGTTGGTTTGTAGGTAATGTCGAAATCTGATAACAACCTGTTATAGTAATGCCAAAAGTTATACACTATTTACCCAAACTTTACGTTCATATTTATCTTTAGTGTAATGTAATGTTAAAGTCTACAATTATAGAAAATCAAAAGACATACAGACACGTTCATACTAATGACGTTTTGTTTTGATTTGTTTAGCTTTTTTTTTTTTAAATGACTTCAAGACTTCAGTTTAGGAATGATTAACTCATATGCTGTACAAAGAATGATTTGCTCGTCAGTTAAAGCATATACAATATGTATTTCGTTTGTGCGCTTATTAAAAAAAAATTGTAGACTTTACATGTAATTAAAGTACACCAGTATATAATATTTTCATTTGTTAATCTTGTGAAGAACGAAACCGGTGTTATTTATCAGAAAGGGCTAAAACACATTGGGGCTTTAAAAACGCTTAATACATTTTCATTTTTTTTCATTAAACAGCTATCTTCCCTATCTCAATCTTTTTCATATTCACATATACCTCTATAGGCAATCCAGGGTGTGTATTTTCCTTCCATTGATGACTGGGCTGGTAGCTGTACCGTTGTCTTAAGGCGGGGATTTCGTATATTGTCCTGTCTGACGAGGAAATCGCAAGGTTTACTGGCTCTTTCTGACTTTTCCTTCGAATTCAATGCTTCGGTATCTCCTTGGCATTCAATTTTACCTATATTTTAAAGCACATACCTAACTATAACCGAATTGTATTATAGCATCAACCTTAATGCAAAAACAATAATCATAACATGGTCGATGCTTAATATCATTTTATCATCTTTGAAAAATATTAATTTTACAGAACAACTGATATAAAATGATTTTGTATTTTATACTTACCCGTCATCTTGCAAATAAATAGCACCGTGGCCAAAAGTAGGGTGGTCATCTTTTTGTGTTATAAGATTCTTATTTGCTTCCTTAACAAAATACATTTTATAGAACAAAAAAACTTTTATCTAAACGTGTGATGTAAATTTGCATCCCTATATTTGATTAATATTAATAAAAAGTTGTCTTTCATTTCCTTGTTGGCAGTTTTATTTTATCCAATTTATCTTTTTTATGAAAAAATGTCTTTTTGCGCGTAAGTACTTGTGTCATTTCTATTTGCATAGTTAAATCTCTGTTGACTCTGTCGCCATGATATTTTCCTATTGCTTATTTAAATACTTTCATTGGTGCTAATTCATCTAAACAATTTATTACCTACTTTTCTAGGTAGTTTATCTTAAATTCAAAATATTTGCTTTTAAAATAGTTACCTTATTATCACTTAGAATTCAATTTAAATTCAATTCAATTCTATCTCTCAAACCATTTAATGGTACATGAAGGTTTAAGTGGCACATATAAAAAGACAATAGATTCCCCCAGAAACCAAGGAAATAAATAAAGTCAAGAAAAGAAGATCACTATGAAAAAAATATTACACAATAGGAATTGTAGATATTTTTAGGCATTCTGATGATAATAATTTCACCCTAAACAACATTCTGATTACTTGTAATTAATTTTCATTACTGCCTAAAAATTACTACACATTACATAGCATTGCAAATACATTTTTAAAAGAAAACTACATAATTATAATAAAACACAAAGTATATTTAGTTTCAGTTTCACGTCATAGTTTCCTAATTAACTAATTACAAATCCCAGAACAAACCCAATCCAATACAATTGTCCAGACTAAGTGTTATTGAACTATTACAAACTTTGGGCCGTTTTCTTGTTCTGATTTGTGAATATGATCGTAGAAATGGTTGTTTCCACTATTAGGTACTATAGTTTGGTACCTATTTTGTGTATTAGAATCGACCTTGGGTCTGGATTGTCCTGGAGTATTTGAATAGGTAGTTTGTCCAATAGCGTCGAGATGAACATGCGATCTTCCATGCTTTTGACATCTAAAATTGAAAAAAAAATGCAGGACCCTTTTCTATCTTATCTACAGTTTCATTAGCAAATAACATAATTAATGTAAAATTTCGGAAACGTTATTTTTTGTCGACGTAAACGAGAGTAGTGTCTACCCTCGTTTACGTCGACTTAAAATAACGCTTCCGAAATTTTACATTAATTATATTATCTGCTGTAAATGACAATAATTTAAGAAAGAGACACATATTGGAATTTGATGTAAAGATAAGAATTTTGAAAAAAAAGAAAAAAAAAAGAAAGACAAGTTTCAGTACAATTTACCTCCCAGGCAGCACTCGATAGTATAACAGGAGGAACACACACTGCTATGATGGTACCAGGTACACTGAGTACTATCACAAGAGTATCTAGGGAAAATTTAAAAAAATACTTTTTTAGTATAAATACGACCGAAAAAGGTTAATATCGAAACAAAACTAATAAGTAATATCTATTGTATGCATTTTTAAATCTCAACAACTTTTGATTTTCAATTTTATGATACTCTTTTCTCAATTTCAGACATAATTATACTACTACATGTACTAGCTAGGACAGATGGACAATTACCATTAGTCGGTGTAAAGCTGGGGGACTCTGCTTTGATAATTTGCAAATCCTACTGTACCATTCCATCCAACACAGCAATTTTCACTCATCGAGTTCGACTTTCGTTACTTTTCAACAACAGGTGTTAAATTTAAAACTAAAACGTCAATTATCAATTATTTTACAATGGGAGGCCGGGGGGGGGGGGGGGGGGGGTAGGGGACATGTATAATTGCTTATGCAATACTCTCAGAATGCTTGTTCCATTTGCGAGTCATCTCATAAAATCATGTTAAAGAAGGTGTCGATTTTTAAACCTTATTTGCCACGACTAATATACTTAAAATAACTTTTGAAGTCATTGCTATATATCAGTAACCGTTATACCCATCGGAATCAAAAATTACAAACATTGGATAATTAATGTGTTACCTTTTGTTGGTGTATGGCTGGAGAAACCTCTTGTGGCTGATATGGTTGGCTAGTGCTTGTTTGTGTCTGTTCATTTATTAATATAATTGACATAAAGCTTTAAGTTATTTGTGATTCAACAGTAAATAAATAGTTTATGTGCATGAGTACTTGCTTAATATAAATTCATAGAGAAAATATGTTATACGATTAATTGAGTGTCAATGAATAATTTATTCACTATTATTATTGAAATATTACTAATTTATAACATGCTGATTGTGAGTCCATGAATCTTTTAATGTATGGTATTTAAAAAAAGAATAAAAGATGGGAATTTAACGTCGGTCGATTTATAGTGAGAGAAATGTGATGTAGCTGCCTCTGAAGTTATACGATGAGAGTTCGATTCTATTAAAATAGGGCGAAATTATAAAGTGCTTCTTATTCAGTACTTATCACAATATGTCTAAATGTATTATCAAATCAAAAATAGAATATGTAAAACAAATAACGTAATACTACTACCCAGGCAATTCTAAGTAAATGTTGCTTTAAATGGTACTTTTATCGTAAGATATTACAAAGTAGCATTAGCAAAGAGAGATGGAAAATTTCCGTTTGTCGATTCATAGTTGGGGAAATGTGATGTGGCTGCCTCAGTAGTTATACGATGAGAGATCGTTTCTGTTAAAAATACGGTAAAATTAAACGGAAGTTTTACTTTTTATGCAGCAAAAATCACTATATGTGTAAGTGTAATATCGAATTTACAGTTACGCATGTCAAATTGAAAACAGAATATGTAAAACGAATAACTTTATATTACTAACCAGGGAATTTTAAATAAATGGTACTTTTATCGTAAGCTATGACAAAGTAGCAATAGCAATGAAAGATTAAAAATCACCATCGGTCGATTCATAGTTGGCGGAATGTGATAGGGCTGCCTCTGTAGTTATATGATGCGAGTTCGTTTCTGTTATAAATAAGGTAAAATTAAACAGTAGTTGGTATTGTTTTAATCAGCACAAATCACTGTATGTTTAAGTGTTTTATCGAAGTTACAGTAACTGTAATTAAGTCAAATTGAAAACAGAATATGTAAAAAGAATACATGTAACTTACGTACGCACAACAAGTAAATGATACTCTTACTGATATATGGGAAATCAATTACCATTGGCCGATGTATAGTCAGATAAGTCTGCCCTGGGCGCTTCCGTAGTTGTGCGATTGAAGTCTACGTCTGATAATATATTTTTTTGAAATTTTTATTCGATCAATTAAACGCTGGTTATAAGACATGAATACGACAAGTGAATTGTAATAGACACACAGTTCAATTTTCGATCACTGATTTAATAATTCGATACAATACCGACGTAGCACCTATTGATAGTCGTACTCATACAAATAATTATTTTACGAAATACAAGAAAAATTGGTTTTTTTTACTTTTATTAATTTATATAAATAAATTTGTACATGTACATGGATATTTTAACAAATTTAATGTTTATAAGTATGGATGACCTCTTCAAAGTGGCCATCTTTGAACCACAGGGGTGATTGCATTAATAAACTGGAAAGTTCTACTCGGTTATTTTAACTATTATGATTTCACTAATTTGAGCCTTAATATTCACCTCCAAAAACCCGGTTTTTTCGATAAATTACATCATTCTTTCCGAAACTCCATGTTCAAGCACAGCAGAGGTAAAGGTGAGTCTTATTATTGAACAACGTATATTTAATGTTGTAGGCTCTTTTGGTCGTATCATATGAAACTTTACTAAAACGTACAAGATTTAGTAGATGGATATGTTTACATTTAAAAAAAATCAAAAATTTTTTTCATTACATATTTCATGTAATTTACATATTAAATCAGTTACATTTTTCACATCAATAGATATTTGTTTTGCAGACACACCAAACAGAGCACACAACGTCTTCACAAATATCAATATAATTCTATACCCCGTCTTTGTGGACTTTCTCTGATTTATTTACTGTAGTATAACTTAATATGCATATTCTAAACTAGTTTATTTTACATGTAATTAACTTTCACAAATAAAAGCTTGAATTTTCTGCCGAAGACTATCTTCAATATATTCTTTCTTGTGTTGTCAAATAGGACTGTTTTCCCCACTGCAGCCATTATTGACCGAAAGGAATGGTATGGACAGATTTGAGTTCAACCTGCCTTCAATGTTAATTAAAATCTTAAGGATTCTTATTTCTTAGAATTTTATCATCTTAACACGTATGTATGAAAATATTTTACCCCCTTTTTGACCCTTTCATGACTCCAAAGGTAATGGTAATTGTAAATTAAAACGTAATTATGGTAGCTTGTTTTTATCATACATATAATTCGGGAAGTTTTAGCCTCTTCTCTTCAAAATGTAATTTATTTTTCTTTTTGAGAGGGGCGGGGGGGGGGGGGTAATTTCTAAGATTTGTATCGCCATTGACCCTCTTCTGACTTTCGACCGGGCGGGCCATGTTTTGATTAAACTTTGCTGTACCATAAAAAGCTTTCTTTTACAAAATTTTGTTTATCTGCTCAATGCATTTAAATCTTGAGAAGAATTTTTGAAATCAGATTTTCACTATTATTTTTATGGATTTCGTGGCTGATTTTATCAACACATTCCCATGAAAGTATACAACTTGACAACTTTGTTTTGATCAGTATAATTATTTACAAATGAACCTATAAGGGTAAATTTCATTTAATTTACGAAAACAACCTTCACAAATTAAAAAAAAACCAAGAGATGTTTGCGAAACACTTATGCCCCCCTAGAATTGCTTGATCGTACCCAAAACATAACTTGACCTTGATATTCTTATAATAAATTTGCAAAACAAATTTAATTTCGGTATGTGCAACCTCTGCAAAGAAAATAAACGGAAACTGCAAATAATTTGAAAAATTTTTGAGTCCAAGGGGCATAACTCTGTCAAAAATTGCTCGATCGTACCAAAAACAGAACTTGACCTAGATATTTAAATAATAAATTTTTGTATACCAAATTTCGTTTCAGTATGTGCAACCTCTGCGAAGAAAATGAACGGAAACTTGGTGGACCGACAGACAGACAGACAGCAGCAAAGCAATATGCCCTCCCTTCTTCGAAGGGGGTCATAAAAATAAATAAAACGACTGTTTAAAAAACCATATCATTATTAAAATATATGCATTCTTTAAAGTCAGACGACACGTTCCTCGAAAAATGATGATTATTTTTCAAATTTTCAACGGCCTGATAATATACCAAATAAAACTATTATAATTTTTTATCATTTTTAAAATGATTAAAATTTTAAAATATACATATATATGCCAAAAATTTTTATATCAGCAATTCAAGTGTATTTTCAATAAGATTATATAGGAAATTGCATACCCTAGTATCTTGCACAAATACCTGGTAAGGTACCCTAATTTTTTGCAAGAAAGCTTGTCAAAGTAGTAGTAAATCAATAACAAATTCCTGGAAAAAAGTTATATAAAATTGAGGAACGTGTTGTCTGACCTTAAGTAGCATATTTCCGTAAATCTACAGGAAATAGGAAGTTGATTAAACTTTGAATACACACAATCAAGTATTAAGATTTAGCTTTTAAGCAATCAAAATACAGAAATTATAAAACGATTACCTATTTTGTATGTTCTTATCCCAGTCCACGTTGACTCATTTTGACACACTTTGTGCGTGTTTCCTGTTATGAATATGTTGTTCATTTTGCAGTTATCCCAGTAAGACTTCATAGTTCCGTTAAAAGGTACACCAGAATCCACAGCATCATTAGAAACTGTGAGGGAAATAAAAGATGACATTTTTAAAAATTATTATCTAGAGAGATTAGGTTGTCTTAGTAATGAATAGTTTCTGTATACCATTGAATTGTTTTCTAGCTTATTTAGCTAGATGATGCCCCCCCCCCCCCAAAAAAAAAAAATAAGAGTAACATATTACTCAATGGTGATAAAAAAAATCTTTTAATACCACATAATCCTATAGCATTTTCGTCACAATCGATATACCATTATTTGATATTTGTGATCTGTTCTCGGAACATACTAGACGGATTCCTTCTTGTGGTGTCGACGGGTGCATATCTGCAATTAAAGAAACCAGGTTCATTACTCTAGTGATACAGATTGTGCTTTTTAGTGTCTGATTCTTGAGTGATACATGTGTAAAACAGATCATTCCTATTTTTATGGGACAATAAGATTAGACAAAATCACCTTCGAAATGACTTTGAAAACAAATCATCTAAAAAGTATCAGAAAAAAATTAGAATGTATGTTCTTTAATCAAGAATGATTTGTTAAATAAATTATATTTTTCTATATGTCATGAACTGTTTGAAACATTTCATATATTGTACAACTGAGGGTCTAGGTGTGTAACATGTCAATGTCATCTACATTCGATTTTACCATTTGCTTAAGTGAATTTCGAATTGTTTTAGTATAGACACCAATAATTTAAACATAAGAATCAGAGGTCTTCATTGAAACACAAAAAAGGCCTATGGTCAAACCTAGATGTCAAATCGTAAACATTATGACATAATCTGCTGATTCATTCTGTGTTTCGCGATGAATTTTAAAAAATATAAGATATAATAATATCTTACCCTCACCCCCTGGGCAATTTGTTATCATTTTTGTACATTTACATCTTCGGTAGGTATCGATCATTCTTGTAAAATTTTGTAAAAATTAAATGGTACACCAAGTCTTCAGAGATCCAAAAGTGAGCCTATAGGTACGAAATTGTAATTTCGCAGCTATACAAGCATAATGCTAACAACAATTTTCTGAGTAAATGTCCATAACTTTCGCTTATATACCCGATACTTGGCCAGATATTATTTGGGTTGTTATAAGCGTTTAAATGTTTTTTGGTCTCATCCATAAAGAAATAAATA
The DNA here is from genome assembly GCA_016163765.1 of Magallana hongkongensis. Taxonomy (NCBI): domain Eukaryota; kingdom Metazoa; phylum Mollusca; class Bivalvia; order Ostreida; family Ostreidae; genus Magallana; species Magallana hongkongensis. The sequence continues at coordinate 13,403,670 of WFKH01011801.1, forward strand.
TAACGATTAATTTCTTTAAAGAAAATACATCTACTTGCATTTTTCGTAAGCACTGAAGTTATCCTGACCACCGTATTCACCGTCCTCAAAAGTAGATTCCGTACAGATCATGTTGCAATTGTCACTTCGTGTAAGGTATTGAAGATCTACTGCTTTACAATAGCAGAAACAGTGCGACATCTACCGATGAATACAATTACATGCACTGCTTTGTTATTCTGGTAATTTAAAATATTTTGTTAAAGAATGAAACTAGTAATAACCCAAGTTGTATGAGTACACCATGGGTTGCAGATGACGCGATCCAGATTATTACCCCCTCCCCCCATTTGCAATGATCATATCACTCTTCTGCATATATTTAAAAACAATACACAATATTTCTTTTTTAACTAAAGGTAACACTGTAGTGCGTAGTCCTGTCTTTTTACACGCGGTTGAGCAATTTCTCTTACATGCACCTTGCAGAAACATGCCACATATGCTTTCTATTATGCTTATGGACCTACCTTACAATGAAACTGCAAGTTGAAATCTTTTTTCACAAAATGTCCTCAAAACAATTATTTGTTTTTATAGTTTAACCTTTTCTAAGACATTGCAAATCTAAAACTGCAATGTTTAAGAAGTTTTCTAATACTGTTATGGAAGGAGGGGGAAAAAAGTTTTAATAATTCAAGACATCTCAAATTTTGGCAAAATTTCTCATTTCCTAAAAAAGCTAAATACAGTACGTATATAAACATTGATTTGGTACAAAATCCGTAAGACCTACTTGTAATCCAAATAAAATGTTTGTGGTATCTCCACATGATTTGTTTTTCATGACTACTTTTACACTGCAAATAGCAGTTTCCAACTGAATTATCAGTTATCGTCAAATTATGTGTTGGTTGATTTGTAGACAACATCGAATTCGGATAACAACCTGTTTAATAGACCAAAGACAAAAAAATAAACATAAGTAATTTGCTTATGATCATGTTCTCAGCTATGAAGAAATATTTTTATTTTTATCACATTTTTAAGACATGCAACTAGACTATGCATCATACATCCTGCTTCCTGTTGAGGCAGTTAATGTTTTTATTTAATTTCCCGATAATTATCTTTACCTAATGTGAGTTTAAACACATTATCAAAGAAACAAGGAAAATACTCGACAACTTAAGCAGACCATAGAGGATGGTAAGAAGATTGAATCAAATGAACACAGTGCAATTTCTTATTTTATATAAGCTATTACTAACACTGGATAGTTTAAAAAAAGAAGACATACAAAAACATATGGTGAAATCAAAATTAAATGTCAGCATTTCATTTTTCGAATAACAATGCTTACAATGTAACCTTTCATTTTCTCTCTCTCTCTCTCTCTCTCTCTCTCTCTCTCTCTCTCTCTCTCTCTCTCTTTTCATACCTCTATAGGCGATCCAGGGAGTATATGTTCCTTTCACTTATGACCAAACAGGTATCTCTCCCGTCATATTAAGGTGAGCGTTCTCTAAATCAAGCATACGTTCAAGAGAATCGTAATGAGATGTTTTACGCACATCTCTTATTTCCAATTTGACTTTTACCGTCATTTCATCAGTTTTGCATTCTGTAAATTTATGATTTATCTTTAAATAGCTCCTTGTAAACATTGCATGTATTTTTAGACTTAATTATAATAAAATTAGTCTCTCTATATTAACTGTTTGATATATTGTTATTTGATTCAACATGTGACATGCCCTGCATTCAATAAATGAAATAAGAAACATATTCTGCATACGATTGTATAATTTTGATAACTGTAAGCATTGTACATACCTGTCAACATGAAAAAGAACTGCGCCGTGGTGAAAGTTAGGGCTCTCATCTTCTTTGTCATTTTGATGTTCATAACTTAGATTCCATTTCCTTCCTGATCAAATAATCGTACGGTCAAAAACAATGTTATCAAAACGTTTGACATAAATCAACTGTCATAACAACATTTAAAAGTAATAGCAAGTAAACTGTTGTGTTTAATTTCCTTTGTGATAGTCTTTTTTCTTTTAGATGGAAAAAAAAACATTTTATTCATGTTAGAGTTGTAATTTATCTACTATACAGTATCAACAAGCATTTTTAGAATACTACAGAAGTAGTATGTGTTCCCTGCCAGCACCTCCAATTTTTTTTCAAGAAATGTCATTTTTATATGCTAAATTGGTTTTGATAATATTTGGACGAAGATATTTGAGCATCTATTATTTTGTAAAATCATTCATAGAAATCACACAGAATTTACTTCATTATAAGGCAGAAAGGTTCTTGTTCTTGTAGAATGAAAAAAAAATAGGGGCTCGTGCGAGCTCCACTAATCTTTTTTTTTTTTTTTTTTTTTTTTGTTAATTACACATAGTACTTTTAGATTTACAAAATATGACGAAAACTGTTAAAAAGAGATTGTGTCTGTCGGCAATGCAGAAAATGTGTGGTATTTTCAAATACCGTATATTAACAACCGTTAAAAATGTTATTTATGAATACCATGATTACCAACATGTACGTTTGTATTACAAGTACGATATCTGACTGTTAAATATAAAAATCCAATTTAATTCGAATTAATAATTTTTAACATTCGATGATATCTCGCTAAAATAGTTGGTCCGTTAAATGGAATGATAATAATTCCAATATCATATTGTACAGTAGTGAAAAGAAATTTTAAGAAATGAGAATGATTTAACGTCCCAACATTTAAAAAGAACTATAGCTCCCCCCCCTTTCACCGGTAGGAAACCAAGGAAAATATAGAGAAATCCTGGAATAAACTATTGCTAGGAGAATTTAGTTACAATTACGAGGTGAAAAACGAGTCATTACAGATTAACACAGGACATGAAATCAAAATCTTATACAGTGTATTTAGAATGAAATATCGCACGCTGAAGATAGCAAACCATTTCAAATTTAAATGTATTAATTATGTCCTTTCTTCAAAGAATTTCTTTGCTTAGCAGGCTTTTCTCTTCAATATAAATCAACAGAAATATAGTGGATATCTTTAAAACAAACAACACTTTGGAACTACAAGTCATTATTGATAACAGCAAAAAGTGACAATTATATTTCCTTCCGGAACGTATTGTAGAAGCAACGCAACATTATCAAGGTTAACAAGACGTAAAAGGTTAACAACAGGACCTAAAAGGTTAACAAAGTATCGGACTACTCTATATCATAGCAAACGTTTATCAGTTTAAATCGTTGCAAGTGATTAATGAGGTTTTATTGGGTTTTATAAAGCCATAATTCCATAATATTTCGTTACTATTTGTTGAAGGTTTTTTTGTGCTTCGAATAATTATTCCGGTGGTTATTTTATAAGGAAAGGTGTAGGAGTTTTTCTACAAGTTTTTTAGAGTAGGTGCGCAATGCGCATGCTTGGCAACAAATACCTAATTTAATATACTTCACCCCAGACAGCTAAGAGAAAGGAAGAACGCATCTCCTTCTCCATATATCATCTATTTTACAATAGATGTATTAAACTATTATCTTTTCGGTAAGATATTCTACCGCAGTTACTTAAGTTATCTAGTAAAATAATTTGTTTATAACATTAAAATTAATTATATTCAAACATCTTGAAATATTTAATGCGTAAATAGCTGTATGAGTGTGTAGTTCATTATACTCATTTCTGTAATAATTATTGTTAAAGATCACCGACACTTAGTAATTATTGAAAAATACACAAACATCAAGAACCCAACAGCTGAGTTATTTATTCATAATAAATCATAAATCATAAAATAACGACAAAACATATATATACGGCTGTGACATAAAAGTTAATTATTCAATTAGAATCTCCTCCCCATAAGGATTTTTTTTACCAGTTTTTGTTCGAGAAAGGAAGTGGAAAAAGTGAATAGATTAAAGACGACCAGGCAGACATATAGAAAGACAGACAGTGGGTAATCAGAAAAGCTCATTTGAACTTTAGTTCAGGAGAGTTAAAAAGAATGAAATATTTTTTGGATTATTTAAAACTTCTTTCTCTCATGTATGTTTACTTAGCTTTGAAAAAACCCCAAATTTATTCATTTAAAAATAGATATTTTGGAATATTTGTAATATTACTATTAAAAAACTATCGCAATTATTGCCATTAAGACATGTATGAAAAAAAATATACTGGGTCCTAAACAACTTAAATGCATGTATATCATATATTAAAATGTAAATAAATACATTTACAATAAACCCACTGAGTTTAATAATTAATAGATTATGATCGTAAATATTATCACATTATAACCATAGTTACACTGTGTCTATAGATGAAGAGTAACACTGCTTTATGAAGCAACTGATCAAGCGCTAAATGCATATTTCAAGAATAACAGACGGTTTACGTTAACAAACTTTTCTTTGGCTGGACTGGTAGGAAAAGTCGTAGTGTGGATTGGGAACTTAACGATAACTGTTGTCAAAAGACGCTGCAATGCTATAGTACTCGTTATCACGTTCTGGAATAGAGTTTCTGCTTTTTCTAACTGTAGAATAAGAAACATCTTCCAGGTGAGTAGACGTTGCATATCTTTGATCCTCACTTTCTGATACAACTAGTTTTGGACGACTGGAATGTAAATGGTCATACTCTCCCTCTTCATTTTCCACATAGATATCATCATTACGAACATCATTCGTTGTAGTTGTAGTTGAAGTTGTGAAGACGACGTCATTCTGGTTCCGGTTTGTTCCAGATACAAGCATCATGTCAGTATTCATATTATTTACTGTCTGGGACGACTGTGGTTGCTGAACATCATTCTGGGAATCAGGTAACTCGCTATCACAAAAGTTAGTTACCATTTTTAAAATATACATAATACATGTATTGAGTAACGATTGTAAAGTGTTTATACCATCAGGGACGTATATAATACGTATAGTAGTTAGTCTACGTCCCTGATACCATAGGGATAATCACAATGATTGGCAAATACAATCATAACTTTACAATTTTTGAGTGTAAAAAACAACTTCCAAAGGTTTTTAAGAAACAAAAATTTATAAACAGTAACCAATGTCGATTCATTCATTCAAAGTGGTACATGTGTTATTCAAAAATCTAGATTTAAAAATCTTCATTCGGCTTTTAATGGACAACATTTCGTTTACAGATTTTAGAATATGCATTATGGATCTCAATAGGACTCACTGTTTACGCTTTCTTCTGTAAAACCACAAGAGAAGAACCAAAGAGGCCAATGCAAAGACAGCAGCAAACAAACCGAGAATGGCTCCAGCAATATCTAAAAAGGGACGCTCTACTGCTAATACATGTAACATTGTAAAAAAAATTGCAAGCAAGCTTAAACATATGTGGTGTTTTATAATTTATTGTCCGTTAATGAAACCATATTGCTCAAAACATTTCTGTCTATAAGATATTGAATAAATAATTTTTTGATGGTAATACAAGGTCAAACTGTTTACAAAAAACAATACATCTAACCATGATATTGTAAAAATATATCCTAGCTCCGGGTCTGTATCTCCCGGTCTGAAAAAATTCGGATGGACGTCCTGGGAGCTACAGTGCCAACCATTGTAAAAAATGTGTATTTATGGCACATAAAAACGTGCACTAGATTTAGACCGATTAACCTTATTTATACGCAAATTCTCAGAAAACAATCAATACCATTAAATTCTTCATTCTTGGAGTTAAGTTCAGAAGATTTGACTGTAGTGGTCGCTGTGACTTCAAATGATTGTACTTCAGATGATCGGTCCACAGTGGTCAAAGTGTCCTCTGATCCGTTATATCGAATGTATGAAATTGAATTACATTCGTATCTTTAATTAACATATATATATATAAT
>WFKH01011801.1:13409942-13436100 GCA_016163765.1 Magallana hongkongensis
TATTTTTATTACTATGAAATAGATATATTGCGAAAGTTTATCAATATAGCAATGATTATAATACGGATTATTCTAAACTTGTTTTTTGAGTAGTATTATTGAAGATCTCGGTTAATTTTAAGAATCAATCAAATTATTAGTAATCAGTATTACTACTTAATCAGACATGCAGTAAATAACTATATTTTATATGTGTACCTGTGCATACTAACCATTATAACCACAATGAAATGGAACCTGTTGTGTACAGTCCGTATTACTTAGGTTCAAACTGGCGTTAACCTCTTTCATGCAATTACATCTATTTCCCATTTCAACTTGAAAAAAAAATCGCTTAAATAATTTTTTAGCAAAAATATCTACGTTACAGATGCACGTTTTTTAAATGAAGTGAACACCTTCTACAGAATTACTTCTTAGTTTGAGCTATGTCGTCTGCGAAAATCCAGACTGTTTAAAATAGGGCAGAGGATTAAATATTATTCAGAAATAGACTAAAAATTATTTTTTTCGAGGGGGGAGACCTTGTATTCGATAATATTTCATATCTTATACCTTAAGTTCGGCATTCAGATTTTTTTTACAATTTTGTTTAATTGCTGTCAAGTGAGCAACAATGGTAAGTATGTTGAAATAATTTAAATAAGAGAACGGGGAAAAAAACCCCGATTCTCAAGATATCATTAAAGCAAAAATTCAATTTCACCAGTTTTTAGTCTATGATGACGTTTCTCTAATTTGTAAGCATTTTACTTTATAAGGGGGTGGGGGTAGTTGTTAATAATTAACTTGAATTAATGAATGCTAGAACTAGGCGTTTTATAAACTAAAATATCAAACTTAAGGTGACTGACCTAAAAGATAGGATCCGATTAAAATATCTCAGAATGTGAATCTATTTGCTTATTTATATTGTTGACATCTGTTAATTTGTAAGGACAATTCTGAAGGAATATATTTTTGTCAACGTCATTAAAGTACATTCAAATGAGTAAATTCATAAACATACATGTACTCTTTGTAATGTCTCTTCTTCCATGCTGTTTCGATCGACCCCCCCCCCCCCTACATAAATACTCACAAATGTGAAAGGTTTATAAATATGCATAAGAAAATATACCTTTATACTAATATTTAATAACTCCAGTTCTCAATTAATACTGATGTGTAATCTGTCACATTTTTCACAATATATACTTTTATTCAGCTTATCATACTGCCAAAATTTTGTTCTGGTTTCTTACAAGTATATCAAAAACATTGCATTTTATATGACATATTCAGTATATAGCTTTAAGTTTACTCTTAACAAGAGACGTACAGACCTTTGGCGGTCACCTGAGTACCATAGCCCTTAGACTGCAAGTCAGAGGGTGTCATTTTTGCATTTTTAGATTTATTTTGGAGTCTAAACCCAAATCCAAAACCTCTCTGACTGTTACTTCTGTCAATTTTAAATAATTTACCTTGAAGTTTTCAAATTAAAAATGAAACATTGTTTACAGACCACCGGCAATAGGTTACCCGATTGTCTCAAGTGACCTAAAAATATACACATTCATTACATACATGTAGCCATATTTCTCACCCTCCTAGTAAATAAAAAGCATCAACCCCTACCCCATGGGCATTTAAAAAGATTATGACAATTAAAGTGAAAGTACAGAAAAACATTTAAAATTTGAATAATTGTCACTATGTTGCTATTTCACTATATGGCCACATTTGCCCCGCCCTAGGACCTGAACCCCTGATCAAGGGGCCATGAATTTCACAATTTTGATGGAGGGCTTCATGGACATCATAACCATGCATTTCGTTTTTCTCAGATATATATATATATATATATATATATATATATATATATATTGGCTCCGTCCTAGGACCTGAATCTCTGATCCATGTGCCATGAATTTAACAATTTTGTTCGAGGGCTTCATGGAAATCATAACCATGCATTTAGTTTTTTCTCAGTTGTGTGGGAGTAGAGAAGAAGATTTTTGAAAATTTGTGTTTTTTCATATTTGGTCCCACCCATGAGGCCCAGACGGTGGTAAAGTCATGAATTTCACAATTTAGATTCCTCTTTTCTTAGAGATGCTTTAAACTTAAGATGATAACAGTTGGACCTGTAGTTTTCAAGAAGAAGTTAAAAATATAAAAGTGTTAATGCACGACGCACAGACGCACGAAGACCGATAGCAATAGGTCACCCGAGTGACTCAGGTAATCAAATAGTCATATTTTTAGATTTGTTTGACTGTTCAAAGCGAAGAAGAAGTCCTGAGTCCAGAAAAAAAAAAGAGAATTCTATTTATAATGGCACAAAAGGGCATAGCTAAACATGCTAGACAAGGATAAATTGTGCTCTCATTTAGTATAAATTTCTTAAAACTAAACTCCAGTTGGAGAATATTTTAGTGCGTTCTGTAAAATATAAAGAAAAATACAACACTTGCATTCCATATACACTCTGAAGTTGTTATCAGTATTGCACTTAACATCAGAAGAACAAGACATATTGCACTTGATACTCGGCGAGATAATTCCTTGAATATTGCAGACGCAAACACAGAGGGAACCCTGAAAGTTGAAAAAAAAACAACCCACCATATTTAGGATCCTTGATAATATTGCACCAATAGCCTATTGTTACCTAAATATTTTATGTACAAGAAACTTTTTTATTGCAGTGTTTTCAAACAGTGTAAGTTGATATCCTTAATTTGCATATGACAGATATCTGCAATTTTATTCAGCTGAATTTTTTCATGTTAATTTTATTGAAAATATTACAAACTTGATATCAGTTTAATCCAAATCTGAATAGCCTATAAATCTATTTAAACTAATGTCTCAAATATGTAGTAAGATTGAAATTTTACATGAACTGATAATGAAAGAATGATTTACCTTAAGAGCAAAATATACTGGTTCGTTTTGTCTAGAGGTACAATTCTCCTTTTGACATTCCAAGTAACACCCATCTACAGTGTTTTCTTGATGTCGGTTTGGGATTTGAAAATAATCAGGACATAAAATTGGAAACTCAAAACAGCCTTTGAATAAATATATATAAAGATTGGTTGCAAATCACTCATTGAATTAACTATAAATTAGACGGCGACAAATCGTCCGGATTTTTTTCTAATGTTTGATCTCAAATCCTGAGTAAGTATTCAGCTGAAAATTTACATTTCTTTTTCGAACCAGATTTTCTCAATTCTCTGGAGTCAGCTGATATAAATATTCACTAAGTTGAGTCAAGAATTTAATGGATAAAAGTGACCTCTTATAATACCTCTTCCTCTTCAATTATTATTAACATCGAGAAATGCAAATTTTCTAAATGTCTGTATCTTAGTAAAAACTCGCACTTTAGTTATGATCTGGTCATTTATCGTTATTAATGCATAACATCGAGATAATGTCATTTCAAATATATTGGCTGTTGAACGATTGACTGAATAGAATTTACTATTTCTCTGAACATGACTTAAATGAGTAGTATATGATATTTTGTACATGTGTTGTACCAGAAATCAACATCTTGTCTCATAGTATGGAGTCCATTTTTGTCCTTTCGACTAAATTCTTTATTCTGAATTCCTCCTAAAGTTTGATTTAAAGTTTGAATTGAAGTAATTTGAATAGTAAGAAATGTGGCTTGGTACCCTTAGCAATTGTTGATATATATTTCGAATCAGAAAATAATAATTTGGGCAAGTTTCATGACATTCGAAAAAAAAATCCATTCAAAATGAATTTATGAATAAATTTATGATGTTCAAACATTTATTCAGTTACTGTCTTTGATTACCCGTATAAGCAATCCATGGAGTATAATTCCCACGTACTGACGAACACAATGGTCGTATAGGTAATTCTGTTAATGATCCAGAATTATTGTTTACAAGTGAACCGACTCCAGTTCTGCAGTGTTCAATAAGTGTTGCCCAAGTTCGATTCAAATTGCTAGGTTGACTATCTGGAAGATTTTAAGAACGGTTTTTTTTATTTTGATATTAAGGTCTTTTAATATCTAAACATGTTTTAATTATTGATCATTGTAGTGAGACAATAGAATTTCAAAATAAAACATACAAAATAAAACTTACTTGTCAAATAAAACATCAACGTAATCGTGTCGAATATAAAAATACCCAATTTTCCAGTCATAATCACAGGACTATAAAAATTATTCACTTCCTGGTGAAAAAAAAGCTTATCATCGAGTTTATATCCAATCAGTATAGTTAAACCCAGTGTCCTCTGGATGTGCTCTTCATTTGATTGATTTTCAACACACTTCATGTTTTACCGGTGTTATCGCTGCAATTCAGAAAAGACTCTACCATTTGATCTTCCAGTTTTTAAATTGACATGATTTCCTAACCAGCAAAGAATTTTCCTGATAAAACGCACGTTCTGTTTTGAAAGAAGGCACTCCGCAACACATGCTAAATCGCTCCCCAGTCTACCATTGCGTAGACATTTAATTTTGCTCTTAGCATTCCACGTTTAATATGAAATTAACATTTATTTCTTTTCTGCTTTTGCTTATGGTCGTCTCAAGCCTGTGTCCGAATGTTTTTTTCAAAGGAAAGTGTTTACAAAAAGTCGTGATTTGTCAATTAAGTGGTTCCCTCCTTATCGTACTAATCTTAACTTTCCTTACTGACAATTGTATGTAATTTAAATCATGTAAATATTTAGTGATTTTCATTTCAAACGAACAAAGACAAGGATACCAAAAACACACGCCAGCGACCTTTTCAAACGAGTTACTAGTATTCCTTTTTAAAAATGCTCCGATGGCTTTGATGATTTTTAAATGGAAGGAAATTAAATCGACATATCAGAAAAAGTGTCGAAAGTTTTGATCGTTTTGATCGTTTTTATACTACTCAAAAAACGTTTGAACCATCAGTATAAAAAGCTTTCACTGCAATGGTTAACTTTCGGAAAACATTAAGTTTATTAAAGCAAAGAATTTCGTTTATTTTCATACATATCATTATCAAGGACATTTTCATTTTATTTTATCACAGACGTCCGATTAATGTAGTCAACGTCAAGACAGCTTCCATAATTTCGAGAGAAACTTTACTACTGGAAAATCTAATCCCCAAGGTGTGTCATATCATCTTCAGGCAACCTTAAACAGCAGTGTAAAATTATCGAATTCGAACACGGACGTATTGTTCGTGACCGCTAATGTCTGCATCAGTGAATGACCGTCTTTCGGCGGTCGAAAGAACCGGAGCTGTAGAGATGCTACAAGGAGATTCTGCAAGATACGACGTATATAATAATATAACTAAAACGTGTGGGGTAGCTCTTAGCAGTGTCAAAGTTAATGACAAGATGCAAGGAGACCATTTCTGGCGGTGAAAGACTGAGATCATGACGTCCAAGAACAATAAATCTATTAAAAGACAGATTCATCCTTAAACCTGGTGTATGAGTACGAATATCACCATCCAGGAATCTTCGGACTGAACAAGAAATGCTACTGCGGTACGTGTCCCAGACCAATCAAAACGGAACTGTTTGCACGTTAACTTTGAAATGATATTGGTCATAAACGTATTCCATTATATGAGTTGATTGAAATTGTTTGTGATCAATTTGAAGTCAAAAAGCAACGATTTCCAAATTCAGTCCTAGTTTGGTCTCAGATACTTCCACGTAAAATCTGAGGATGATTGCGGCAATGAACAGATCCAACGTACGAGTTAAAAGAGCAACTGCTCTGAAATATTACTATTAAGGCGATGTTACAATAAACACCAAGATATGCGAAAAGACATGTCAGTTTTTGAGGCCTGATGGGGTTCTTTGACTAAGGTTATCTATACTACTATATTAAAATAATAGACTCGAATTTTTGGCCTTTAATACCGATAAATCGGAATAGTACTGGTTTTTGTTTTATATATTTTAAACATCATTGGTACTTGAAGATTACCAATTTGATTTGATTTTTTCTCAATTAAGCTTCGCTAATTAATAATCAACGAAAATTCCTCAAAAAATCCTGGAAATCATCTGGATTTTTTGGATTTTACAATCTTGCGCGTGCGCATTACATTGCCGCTAAATCACGCTGGTGTTCAAATCAGAGAAGACAAAAAAAGTACTAAGTCGATATATATTTGTTATTTTATAATTTCTCTCATAAGAAATCATTAATATATATGAACAGAATATAATATCAAATTTCCAATGAAAATTTACACGTATTTGTATTATCGTTTGTGAGTTTATTCCATTCAAATGTGATATTGTCGAAACATAAACTAAAGGCAAAGAAATATTTGATTCCATACAAAAACTTCACATTATATTTCTTAGGAGAGTGTAGATAGAATGTTCTATCGTTAAAATGATAAATGTCCTACGGACCTGGTTTAACAATAAAATGCGTTCCGTGTATAGTCTCTGTAGCAAAGAAAATACGGGAGATAACTCTAACTCAGTGCATTTACTATGAAAAATCCCGAGAGTTCCGAATGTCAACATGGTGTGTAAATAAAAAATATTGGTGAAATAGTGTTGAATTCTTCCATTATATGGATTCAATTTTTAGATGAAAGGTATTTACGGTAACGTTGGTGAAAAAGTGTTGAATTCTTCCATTATATGGATTAAATTTTAAGATGAAAGGTATTTACGCTATGTAATGTTATGATTAATTTGACTGTTATTTTCAATGCAACTTCATTAATTTTCTCCAAAATCGTTTTGGAGCGATTCTGCAATTTTCTGATACATTACAGGTATACGGAAGGCATTCTAACTGTGGTGAGGGCCTGTCCCGAGACACAGATAGTTTATTCTAATTAAGGAGGGTGTAGTGAAATTAATATCATTATTGTAGGCTTATAGCTTTGTTATGTAAATACATGTAATGACGTCTGACCCTGATCTGTCAACAATACGGTGAACACCCCCTGAGTTACCTGGGGCCCAGGTATAACCAGTAGAACTCTTTAATGTGCAGTGTTGAGAGCTTCCTAAATGTAAGCTCCGGCGTGATTCGAACTCATAACTTGATTTATAACTAACTAAGGGTCAAACCCATTCTGCGCTACTCTGTTACGCAACAATTTTTCAAATAAAAAACCAAAACAAAACAAAAATACCAGAATTATATTCACATTCATTGTTTATTTCAAAAGTACCTTACAATATGAATGTGTCGATGTTTCTATTCCGTAAATGTCCAATATGCAATATGTCAACCCGTGCACGCACGGGTCAAAGTCTAGTAAGCTTTATCTAAACAACATACAGAGGGGGACTAAAAGTATTTTGCTCTAAATATGGGGTGTGTTTATCCTAACCAAATCTAAATAAGCGATATTTGTCGTGGGTCACTTGATTGGTGGTTCCCCCCAAATATGGGATGACTGCAAACTTCCATTAGCAATTTGCAGCCATGTAACAGGACCAAAATTCCATAATATCTTTTCGTTACTATTTGTATAATGTTTTTGTACTTCGAATAAATATTCCGGTAGTTATTTTGGAAGGAAAATTGTATGAGTTGTTCTACACGTTATAGACTAGATGCGCATGCTTGGCACCAAATACCGAATGTAATACACTTCATCCCCAGACAGCTAGGAGAAAGGAATAATCTCCTTCTCCATGTATTATCTATTTTACAATAGATATATTAAACGATTGTCTTTGCGGTAATATATTTTACCGCAGTTCCTTAAGTTATCTAGTAAAATAATTTGTTTATAACATTTTAATAAACTATTTATAAATATCTTGAAATATTAAATGCGTGAATAGCTGCATGAGTGTGTTTTTTATTATACTCATTTCTGTAATAATTATTGTTATTATCACCGACTTTTGGTATCATTGAAAAATACACAAGAATCAAGAACCCAACAGCTGAGTTATTCATTCATCATAGAAAATAACGATATAACATCTATATACGGCTTTGACATAAATTTGTTAGTGATCAATTTAGAATATCCTCCCAATAAGGATGTTTGTACCAAGTTTTGTTCGAGGGAAGAGAAATAAGCTTAATATATAGCTTTATATATTTAAAAAATAATAGACGGTTTTCAAAGCAATATTATTTGGAATTATCAAATTATAGTTTTAATTATAGCTTTAAAAATAAACCATCAATGAAAACTTAAAAAAGATATGATTAGCAATTTGTTGACCACCCAGCCTCCTTAATATGATGATAAAACAAAATAAAAAGAAGGGAAAAGAAAATTATTTAAACACAGATTCATTTAATATGAAATGAAATAGAAACAAGTATAAATAAGCAGTTTACTCTACAACACTTAACAAAATGGGCAGTTCTTTATTCAATTGTTAATAATTTTTTTTATAATTAACGATCGTTCTCCATCTTTCAAACGACGCTTCATTTCTTTAATTTATAATTTTAACTTTTTAACTAAGTCTGTTTTCAAATTGAAACTGCTTATTGACAAAAAAAGATAACCTTGAGAGAAATGAAAATACTGTTATCTTTTCTGCAGCCTTCTTGTTCTTTTTTCTCTATTCATATTTAGTCTGCCACAAAAAAAAGAATAACCCAGTTGTAACTGCAGATATTTTGAGATCCATTTTTTTTTATTTTGTACAATCAGTTTCACATGGATGTTTGTGTTTGTGTGGTGGAGGGAAGAGCTTGCATGATTTAAGAATATTTTAGCCACGTGATATAGGAATGTTTGTACATAGATTTAACTAATGTGGCACTGCTGTTTTTAGGAAGACATTTTTTTCACTGAAATCCTGCAATTAATCCAATGAATATCACCAACCTTAGATCTTGATGCTAGGATGAATAGATGTATATTATACATCCAAGTTTTTTTTTTCCTTTCTGGTTCAGAATTTCAAATTTCAAAGGACTACACCCAATTATTACCAGATTTTATTCATCATCTCTACACAATGGACAAGGGAGAAATTGTTCAATAACTGTACAATGTATTTACTGTATTCTGTCGAATATAATATATGAAGTTGTGTATAATAGGCACCCAAATTTTGGGCCTGAAAATACATGTAAGTGAAAAAATGTAGTTCGGGTGTATAATATGCACAAAGAAATTTGACCAAAGTTTTCTATAATTTTATTAATGAACGAAAGAAGGAAATGAATTCCAAAACAATACATCGTTATTTATACATCATTTATCACATGGAAGATTTCCTCTTGAAAGAATAGGTTTAAATAAAATAAAACAATTAAAATGTTGTGAAAATAAACAAACAAAAAACATAAAAAAAACGTACATCGTTTCTTAAGACACATACAGGTATTGACCTTAAGGACATAACAATTTTACATTTTTCATGTAAATGAAATACGATTTTGACTTTTATCTAATGGAAAGGAAACCGACAACAAAACATTAAAACGAAATTTTAAAGTTCGTATGTACACAAATTTTCTCGCGGAGCAGATATTTAAGTCTGCAAAATGTGTGAGGTTGAATCTTGTGATGTTTCAGATTGGTTCTCTGCTGTTGCATTTGCGGGTTTACTAGGGGGGTCTGAGAGGGTTGTATCTGGTGTTGATTGAAGCAATGGTGTGCCTTGATTAGCAATAGTGTCTGAAGAAGATTGAAGCACTGGTAGATCATAACTAAAGGTATCAGAATTGTCATGAAATGTCTCATTTACAAAAAATGACAAATCTTTTGATAGATTGTTATTTTCCTTCTTTAGTTCCAAAAGTTCTGTCTTCAGTTTAGAAATTTCTTGTTTTAATTGATAGTTTTGAGAAGATACGTGAGCAAGCTTCTTCCTTGTTTCTATTATAGAATTATTCAGTTTTTCTGCATTTGTATCAATTTGTTTAGTTCTACGGAGAACCTCCTCCATTGCGATTTCAGGTGTATAATGTTCACGTTGCATTCTTGCAAAAATTCCAGTTATCTGAAGTGTTGAGGATTTAATTTCTTCCATCTTAAGCTATAAAGAGAAACTTCTAAGTGGTAGAAAGATGTTTGTAATGTGTACATAAATGATACTAAATTGATGAAGGGAACCCTTCCTAATTATTTCTTTGCTTAAAACCAAAACATTCAAAGTAAAGTGAAATGATCTGTCTTTGTATACATGTATATAATATATCACCTTCATCTCAAAAAACATTGAGACAAAAAAAGGTCAAAAAGGATTTACATTTCGTACTAAAGCGCTATTCTTCGTTAGAAAATGTAAATCCTTTCTGAATTTGTATGTTTAATAAAATTACTTTCGTTGAACATACATGTAACCTCGATATTCACGACCTGTCACATCTCCATCCCCTTACACCGCTATCAAAATGCGTAAAACAGATTTCTATACTTACAAAAAAGTCCTGTTATAATGTAATCTGCTACCCATTATCAGGTACACAAGGTCATATCACCTTTATATTTCCTTTGAAAACAATATGCCAAGACACTTGGCATCGTTGGAGACCCACGGTCTGATTCGCTTCTCTTACCTCGAAGCGAGACCGACCGTGTGTTTCCGACGGTGGGTTTCCGACGATGGACACTGGAATAAGATGCCACAATATCACACATCATAGGTCAGAGTATGTGAGCTATGGGGTGGATTTTAACAAATGTATACTATGAAAATAGGTAGATGTGTGCACCTACAGATAATTGCGATAATTGCTTGAATAGATATCTTAAAAATTAAAGATTTGTCACTAAATCACTGAATTTGTCCATTAAAATTGCTGCCAAAACGAAAGACAAAACTCATTTACTTATTCTGTGTACCATTTGGCCTTTCTATGAAGTGATGTGTTTGACATGATATTTCTGTGGTCTAGAGAAAAAAATGTGTTAAACTAACTTTATTTCTCATAGCATCAACTATGACCAAAAAATCGGATCAACTTACGTGATATTACAAATGCACGACATCCCATTATGTGATGATATTTTAAAAACTAAAGTAAAGCAATTCAACAGAATGGCTGTGTATTGAAGATATATTTATTTACGTCCATATTCATTACCCCCATTTTTGTGATTTACTAAAATGCCAAACTCTTTTTAACATTACCCTCGACATGCCAAAAGTGGTTGGGACAAAAGTTGGCGATATCAGGTTTCCCATATTTGTAAGTAATAAATTCAATATATTTTGTGATTTTATTATCTCAATACTAAGAGTAGCCCTAGGATCATGAATCAGTCTTGGACTTTAATTAAAACATTTACACGGTTAATGTCTCTTGCTTGAATAAGGTGACAAAATTGAAATGCTATTAAAAGTGTATTGATATACTTTGGTAATTACAAAATTCATTCATCATTTTATGATAAACAATCATTTTATGACTGACTGAAATTCTGACTCTTCTGAAATTGCTTCATGATTCTGAGCCCAGAGTTGTCAAAATTGTATTCATGCGAGTTTTTATTATGATTACAAGAAAATCAAATTTCTTAAATTTTAATTACGAATCATTTTTTTAAATGCACACATGGTTGGGCAGTTTCCCTTATGCCTAGCAGAAACATACCAAGTAAGCTGTACTATTGTTTTTAAAACCATATACCCACCAGAAAAACGGGTTAATGAGTTTTCCTCAGGATACTATCTTAGGCTAAAACTAAATACAATTATCTACATAGTTAAAAAGGAACATATGAAGTAAAAAATGCGAATGTTCGCGTTTAAACACTGAATGTAAAACGTTGCAATAACACTCAAATAAGCGAAATTGTGCAAAATATTTGACGGTAAAATTGCTTATTTTATTCTCGAGTATTAATTACTTCAAATTACTTCAATCTAAACATGTTTAAGTGTAAGGAAACATTTAGGATGTTTCAAATTTTACCTCTCCCTTCGGATCTGCAGACGACAATATTTTTATGAATTTCGAACCCGATTTATACGGACTCCAGCCACTCACGTGATAACAGTCCAAACGTAGTAGATATTTTTTGCATTTTTTTTTAAAATATAAATTTATTGTCGATTCTCGAACTTTCAGTATTCCTAAAAGGTTAAGTGAAGAAGAAAAAACGTGGACATCAACAGTGATGTATTTCGAACCCGATGAAAAACGGACTCCACAAGTTTGACAACGGTTCCTAGTCCTACTTATTTATGTGGCATATTTTTCCCTCCCAAACAAACAATTAAGAATTTTCGTAATCTGAAGTGAAAAATTAGAGCAAACAATTATTCAAGTATTCATTACTCTGTTGGAAAGTAATAAGTGCACAATTTTTCTTTTTTTCTTCCAGTGACCTTGAAGATGCACAAATGACCAAAGCTCAAGGTCAGGACATATTTTCAGGCCAAAGATAATCTTTGAATCCAGTTTTAGCTTCCAATCATTTTTTATTACAATAAATTGTCTAGATAGGAATTATGCATTTTTTTAGCAGTGACTTTGAGCTTGCATAAATAACCTTTAGTCAAGATCATGACACACCCTCAGGTCATAAGCAATCTTTGTATGAAATAAGAACTTCCAGTGTTTCTACATAAGAAAGGTATAGACCGGACACAAATTATGCACTTTTTCTTCTAGTGACCTTGAACTTGCCCAGATGATCATGACAAACCCTTAGGTCATAAACAATCTTTATGTGAAGTGGGAACTTCTAATGTTTCTCCATAAGAAAGGTATAGACCGGACACAAATTATGCACTTTTTCTTCCAGTGATCTTAAACTTGCCCAAATAACCTTGGGTCAAGATCATGACACACCCTTAGGCCATAAACAATCTTTGTGTGAAGTAATGGATGGTAATGTTTATCCATAAGACAGAGAAGGACTGGACACGATTGTACAGACTGACAGACGGATGGACGGACAGACGGACAAAGTGATACCTATATACCCCTCAAACTTTGTTTGCGGGGGGTAAAAGCAGCGTGTTAAAAGCGTATTTAAATCAAACCTGATGATGGCAACCTAATTTTACAGGAAAAAAATGAAGATTTTGGGGAACAAAATAGGTCGTTAACAATGGCAAGTCAAAGTTGCAATATTTGATCTTTTTCATTTGTGTTACAATTATAATTTTTTATTTGTATTGTTAAAAGTTTTATTTGTATTGTATATTTATCATTTGTATTGTAAAATTTTTCATTTATTTTGTATGATTTTCTATTTGTATTGCATAATTTCCATTTGTGTTATAAAATTATAATTTCCATTTGACTGTATTGTTTAAAGTTTTATTTGTATTGTATATTTATCATTTGTATTGTAAAATTTTCATTTGTTTTGTATAATTTTCTATTTATTTAGCATAATTTCCATTTGTATTGTATTATTTTCCATTCGTATTGATTAATTTTCATTTGTATTCTATATTTTTCATTTGTATTGTATAAATTTTCATTTGTGTTGCATAATTTTCAATTTGTATATTATATTCCTATGTCAAAGGGAGATTAATAGACAAACATGCGCTCATGGTTTAAATGAGAAAGAACTGCTTCTTCTTACTTGCGCTTTCTCTGTTGTAACCAAGCGTTGATATGTGTTGAATATTATAATTCACCACGTGATTTCTCACCTCAGGTAACTTTATGAATACAAAATTCTATCACGTGACGTGTAAGGTAGCATGGTATGTGCTAACTAGGACAATGTTTTCGAACACGTTAAGTTGTCAAGCATTGATTTAAAGTCCTCTGTACTTACATGGGCGTGGTCTTATTGTTGAAACCATAGTAAATAGTAAACTTGTACCACATAGAATAGAAAAGGATATGGTGAAAGATCACATAATCTTTATACATGGCATAGTTATTCATGCTAGTCTCATTTTAGTACTATTCTGATACTCTCGTGCATATTAATATCAGTCTTATTTTCGATCAAGGGCAGATAAGCGAAAATTCTCCTTTTTTCGTATGTTGTAAGAAGAAAAACATAGAATGAGCTTATTGTATCACAGTCTTAAATCTTAATTTATGTTGGAAATTGACAAGACTCTTTAATAAAATAAACAAAAGTGATATTAGGTTAAGAAATAAACGCAACAGAAGCGACCGAAAAAGACCCAAAACCCGGCGCTAAGTGCAGTCATCCTTCATCGATGAATTCATAAAATAGGGATTATTTGTCAAGGCGTATCCATGAGAATAACATTAATTTGCAGCATCTACATATTTATGTAACTGAACTCTTTAGTGTTCCCTACTTTAGCATTGTTATTTAAATCTTTGCTTGTTAAATAATAATGGTATTACGGTGAAATTAAGGACCATAGGTTTCATATAACCATGACCTAGTGTAGCATATACCGGTTGTCATATCATTATGTTGACATGCAACCGATGAAGATAAGATGTGACATAATTATATGCCTTTTTAAATTCCAACATCAATATGTGGCCATGGCCAATTTGTGTCATGGACTTGCTAACAAAAATCTGACAAGACATTATATGAAAAGTCAACATAATAACTTGACAAGTCAACTTCACTATATGACACGTCAACATATTTATGTTAACAATATATGTATGTGCAACTTAATTCATTTTTTCGACAAAAAGCAGGACACAATTTAGATGGTTTATTTCCTTGCATCACACATTATCTAGAGACTTTTTTATCCTTGCAAACAATTTGTCAACTTATCTTAAGATAAACTTTATGCGTGAAAATCCAAGTCAAAACACATTAAAGGAATTTTAAAAATTCAATTTGATTTATTTATAGGCTACTTTGAATTCTTCTTTCAATTCTTAAAAACAGGACGTGTTCCCATAACACATTACAATCTTGTGGGGATAGATTTTTAGATCCTATTTTCAAAACAAGGTATCAGTAGTTATTTTTAAAAGAGCATATTATTAAAAGCATATAGATTGTTTGTTTAAGTAGGGACATGAAATAAACTACATTAAAAGTTTTCCATCCATCAAATTTTTTAAATTTGTTATTCAGAGATATCAATTTACGAAAGCAATTTCCTTCTGTAACTAATTAAACATTTGTCAACAGATGACATATTTTCTGGCGGTAATAAAAGTATTAAGGACCAAAAATGCAGGTCTATCGGTGACCATGTAAAAGTCAACAGCAAATAATAACCTTCATACATGTACCTCTTGCCGACAAATAACCGTTCATTCTGTTACAGAACATTGTTATCGTCTCAAAAAAACATATTTTTCCTTCATTGTTCAGTAATCAAATTAATAGTAAGCATTAGTTTAAAAAGAGAACTGTCGCTGTACTGGGGAACTCGGATTAACAGACTGTAGACCTACAGTCAATTACTGCGCAATACAACGCGCGGACTCGTTGTTTTATTTCTTAATACAGGCTGAGGATTAATTTAAGTCCAAATTACAATTAACATTTTACCCCTTAAAACGTACCTCAGAATTTTGTTTCAACAATATCATCTGATTTCAGCTAACACTCCAGTAAAATGTCCTCGGAATGTTATTACATCAAATATTTCCACATAAAAAAGATAAGAAAAAAAGTTCAACATTAACGCACGTTTTTGTGGACCGTATATTAACCGTAAAACTCTGTATTTCAACGCCAGTTTAAACATGTTAACTCTTTGGATAAAGCAGATGAGCCACTCGTATTGGTTTTTATCTCGATTAACTCACAGTAAAGAGACTTGAATTTGATTATAATTATGTATCCATAGATAGCATTAATATGTATGATAACAGGAATCTAATCAGGTCAAGTTGCAAGGCGCGGATCATATTATCTCAAGAGAGGCAAAGCGTCGAATTAGATCTGACAATACATGTACAAACCTTGAAAATATACGTAATCCAGCTCTTCGGATCAAGTAATAAATTATTGCTATGATCATTTTGTTTTATTCCTTCTAAAACAGTTAATAAAACCTAAACCATTATTTTGGAATCAACTGTCCAGCGTTTACTTATTGAATAAAATGCATTATTAAATGAACTATCTGAAAAGGAACTAAAAGACAATCTTTGATATTTTTAGTTCTACGTCATCAGTTTCAGAGAGTGGTGATATGAATTCAGACAACAACAGTGTGAAAATCTCAGAGCGCCACAGACATTTCAAAGAGAACTTATTTAAAAACTGTGGGCTATTCCAACTTATTTAAAAATATGTTACTAAGTAGAATTTGTATACATATTTATTTAGCTTAACACAATTAAAAAAGACATGTACAACATCGAAAATTATCATACAACTAATCTTTCACTCTAGGTAGCAATTACTCCTTAAAATATTCATTTGTTGATTACGCACATGGACAATAACAAAATAAGCACGCCTTACTATGGTACAAACAATAAAACGTGCTGCTAGAAATTAAATGTTCCTTGATAAGCGAAACGACTCCACATAATAACAACTTAAATCTATATGAAAGTATTTTGACAGACGTATCTCAATTTCCATTCAAAAATTGAATATCGTATAAAAATTGAAAATCAATACAGTGAAAATTCCCTTAATATATGAACTAGAATTCAACAAAAATCACACTTGGTACAAAAGGTCAAAAGTTATTAAGGTCACCTGAGTACAACACCACAATATAAAGGATCAGTAATAAATACAAAAACAAAACAACAACATTTGGAGGGGTTAAATTTTGTTTAAAATATGTAACGGGGTGACCAGGAATCAATAATATTTGGTAACGTTAAAAGCATCTATGCTAGTATTAATGCCATGGGTAAACTGAACAATAATAAAATTATTGTTCAATTTATGCAACCTAAATTAGGATCGATGGTCAACTGGGGCGAAGAAAATGGCAAATAAGAGGAAAAGTATTTAACTAATCATTTATAAGAATCATTGACAATTACAACAGATTATAAATAATAAATGGCCTAATAAGTCATAATTATAGATAATCATGGAATAAGTACGTTAGTACATTTATTAATATAGCAATCGGTTTCTCGGTCTGGTTGGAAAATGTGATCGTAGTTAGGATTTTCTGCTGAATTGCAACTTTTCCCATTGTATCCCGGTAACACAATGCTGTTGTATTGATCATCAAGAATTAGAGAAGACTTCCTGACTTGTCCTGACGTCGAATAGGAATCATCCAAACAGGAAGTATCTCCATATCTATCTTCTTCTAATAAAGAACCTTGTTTCTGATCACTTGAATGTAACTTGTCATATACATGTAGTCCTTCGTCCTTTTGTACAAAGAAATCTTCTGTTATCGGCGATACATTTTTTTGGTTTTCATATATTTTTGTTTGGTTACTGCAGGTATTCTGCACGCTATTCTGCTGCTGGTCAGATTCGAGACTTGTTATTACGTCGCCATAGGTAATGTTACCAACTGTTGTTATGCAGTTTTGTGGCTTTTGACCACGTCTACAATTGTGAGATCGGCTGTATTTATAAGATATAAGAACAAGGCAAAACATTTTAAACCATTTCAACAACTACGCATTGCAGATAATGCCTCATTAAAAGATACATGCTTTTTGTACGAAATGACATGTTAAGAAATGCAGTTAAAGAGTCTGGATGCTCAACAAATTACCCATATGATATACTTTTATTTAAAGATTATAGATCTCATAATTTTAGCCATAATCTATATACATGTAGATATTTAGTGAAGAAAATATTTCAGGTTTAAAACTTGAATATTTTCCTTTAAATTTAATATGCAGGGCTCCCAAGGAGATCAATATTGTCTAAAAATGACTTGAATCTTGAATATTTTCCTTTAAATTTAATATACAGAGTTCCCAAGGAGATCAATATAGTCTAAAAATGACCACGATCATCCAGTCTCTTAAATCAATATTCGAAAGATAAAATATCCTTGACTTGTACTATACAACGGTTTTTTTTAATAATGTTAATGATGATTTACTATACAGCAGTACATTTAATTTAGAAGCTCGCTTAAATTATGATAGCTTGATTAGCACCTCAGTTTGTTATATACTGATTTGCAGTCGCTTGAAATTACGTCTGTCCACAAAAACTCCTGCCAAAATTTTTAGCAAACCTTTCAACTTGCAAACTGTCAAATTTTACACCCGCTGAAAATTTACTATACGGTACTGTATAGTGTATAGTGTACCTTTTTCGAAAATACCAGACCAAACAACCAAAAGAAAACGCTATGGGGATAGTAAAGAGTAGTCCAACCGTGGCCACAAGAATATCTGAAAAATTTACAGTTGACATAGATGATCGAATAACTAAGTTAACTAAATAAAAGTCATGAGCACAGTTATGCCGAGGAAAGCTTTACTGTATGTTATTTAGAATTTTAATAAGTTATTTTACGTTTTTCATTATATTTGAAAACATGTTGTATTACTGTTGTTTGGTGTATAGCTGGAGCCAGCTGGAGCTGATGTAGTGGTTATGTGATAGCTGTCAGCTTCTGATGGTATATAAATATTTTTTTAATGTATACATGTATTAATGACGCAATCTGATAAACGAATTAATGCAAATATACTTGATCAGGTAGTAAAGAAGAAGCTCATTTGTAATAGAACCAGAATTTGATTTTATTATCTATTGATTATTTGATTTAGGCGGTATTCCCTTCTGACCCTCTAATACATAAGGAAGCTACTGTACCAGCACACCATCATAAATCGATTTTTCGTTAAAATTTTCAACTATAGTGCATAAGTTCTATTCCAAAGATTTTTTTGATGATTACATATCAGGTGTATTTTTCCTTAGAAATAAAAATAAATGACTATAACCTATAACTTAAAAAAAATGCGTTCAGTTAACATTATAAGTAAGTTTACATCGAATAAAAGCTTAAAGACTTTATTTGTACCTATTTTATACTTTCTAATCCCAGTCCACGTGGACGTATTCTGACACACTATATCCGTGTTTCCTGTTATGAATTTGTTCTTCATTTTGCAGTTATTCCAGTAAGAATTCATTGTGTCATTAAAATGTATAGTAGAGTTCAGAGAATCGTCGGACACTAATCCGGAATAAAAAAGATGATTAAACTTTAAAAACCATAAAAAAATTGTTTTAGATTGAAGAGGATTGAAGTTACTTGAAAAAAAAATTCATAATTCAAATATAAGTTTCAATAAAATGAAATATTGATTTTCTTGTAGCCTTATGGATGATGTTATCAATAATTGAGAGCAAACTATATTACATTTTGTCCGAAGTTTTAACCCATTAAATAAATAAAAAAATAAATAAATTGATGGTAATTCAGAAACAGTTGTAGTACCACAAACTCCTGTTGCAATTTTATCACATTCGGTGCCACACATTTTTATAATGGAATTGCTATTCGAACAAATCAAACACAATCCTGTTAATGGTCTCCCCTGAGGTTTATCTGCAATGTAAGAACAAAAGTTAAAATGTGTTTTTATTCATCAAATTGTTTATTGATTGAAATTATCATCTCATTTGAAAGTGATTAAACCAGTGTAACTGATTTCAAATCGAAAATATTTTTACAGTTTGATGCCTTTAAGAACCACTCGTACTACTTGTATACATGTATGTAAATTCGTTTGCATAAACGCCTATCACTTCAGTGACTTCCGATCTAAAAGTTTTGTACAAAGCTCAACACCACACAGGAAACTACCTTGTTTTTCTTTACCTAAGTGTGTCACAGATGGAAAGTTTGACCACAAATTAAGCGTATGTCTTACATGTAGCTTAACGTTGTCACTATTCAAATAGCTTTTTACATAGTACGTGTAAGATTAAAAGACAATTTATTTCTTTGAAAAAAGGAATAGAAATACTCGCCCTGTCTTAACAACAAGACTGCATTTTACAAAGGTAAATAGAAGTTTTCTTAAGAAATTCAATACTTGCATTCTGTGTAAGCACTGAAGTGATCCTGACCGCCACATTCACCGTCCTCAAAAGAAGAAGGTGAGCAGGTTATGTTACATCTGTCACTCTGATCAAGGTCACCACGAACTGATGCGTTGCAGAAACAGTGGGACTTCTACAAGTGAATATAGTTATACATGTATAGTTAGTGAATATAGTTATAGCCTAAATAATTTAATAATAATACAGTACTGTATGTGTTTGAAAATGAACAAAGCAAGATGACGTTATACACTATGCACTGTTTTGATAAAGATTACTTTATTGAATGCATCGCCATAATTTTACACAAGATTTCGTATTGGCACAATTTTGTCCCAGGTTGCTGTTTTCATCATTCTTTGCATAGTATTTCGATATTCATACATGTTCACGAATACATTTGTGTGCAAACTACATTTTCTCACTGGAATGAAAAAAATCCAGAAATTCTCACTTAATCAGATTGAATTCAACTGTACTTTGATAAAAGTTATGTGTATTTTACAAGAAAAAAAAAGAACATGATGAAAACGGGAACCTGGAACAAGTTAATTATCTGTATCACAGAAATTCGAATCAGTTATATGTATTCAATTCATGTAATAAAAAAAAACCTGTATATTCCTATTACATAAACAATATGAATATTTTAATAAAATTGAAATACTTCGAGACCTACTTGTAATCCAAACAGAACATCTGTGATATTCCCACTTGAATTATTTTGCATGGCTTTTATTTTACATTCCCAATAACAACTTCCCACTGTGTTGCTGTTTATCATTAAATGATTTGTTGGTTGGTTTGTAGGTAATGTCGAAATCTGATAACAACCTGTTATAGTAATGCCAAAAGTTATACACTATTTACCCAAACTTTACGTTCATATTTATCTTTAGTGTAATGTAATGTTAAAGTCTACAATTATAGAAAATCAAAAGACATACAGACACCTTCATACTAATGACGTTTTGTTTTGATTTGTTTAGCTTTTTTTTTTAAATGACTTCAAGACTTCAGT
Source organism: Magallana hongkongensis (assembly GCA_016163765.1). Lineage (NCBI taxonomy): Eukaryota > Metazoa > Mollusca > Bivalvia > Ostreida > Ostreidae > Magallana > Magallana hongkongensis. The sequence continues at coordinate 13,430,793 of WFKH01011801.1, forward strand.
TTAGGAATGATTAACTCATATGCTGTACAAAGAATGATTTGCTCGTCAGTTAAAGCATATATACAATATGTATTTCGTTTGTGCACTTATTAAAAAAAATTGTAGACTTTACATGTAAAGTACACCAGTATATAATATTTTCATTTGTTAATCACGTGAAGAACGAAACCGGTGTTATTTATCAGAAAGGGCTAAAACACATTGGGGCATAAAAAACGCATAATACATTTTCATTTTTTTTTCATTAAACAGCTATCTTCCCTATCTCTATCTTTTTCATATTCACATATACCTCTATAGGCAATCCAGGGTGTGTATTTTCCTTCCATTGATGACTGGGCTGGTAGCTGTACCGTTGTCTTAAGGCGGGGATTTCGTATATTGTCCTGTCTGACGAGGAAATCGCAAGGTTTACTGGCTCTTTCTGACTTTTCCTTCGAATTCAATGCTTCGATATCTCCTTGGCATTCAATTTTACCTATATTTTAAAGCACATACCTAACTATAACCGAATTATATTATAGCATCAACCTTAATGCAAAAACAATAATCAAAACATGGTCGATGCTTAATATCATTTTATCATCTTTGAAAAATATTAATTTTACAGATCAACTGATATAAAATGATTTTGTATTTTATACTTACTCGTCATCTTGCAAATAAATAGCACCATGGCCAAAAGTAGGGTGGTCATCTTTTTGTGTTATAAGATTCTTATTTGCTTCCTTAACAAAATACATTTTATAGAACAAAAAAACTCTTATCTAAACGTGGGATGTAAATTTGCATCCCTATATTTGATTAAATATTAATAAAAAGTTGTCTTTCATTTCCTTGTTGGCAGTTTTATTTTATCCAATTTATCTTTTTTTATGAAAAAATGTCTTTTTGCGCGTAAGTACTTGTGTCATTTCTATTTGCATAGTGAAATCTCTGTTGACTCTGTTGCCATGATATTTTCCTATTGCTTATTTAAATACTTTCATTGGTGCTAATTCATCTAAACAATTTATTACCTACTTTTCTAGGTAGTTTATCTTAAATTCAAAATATTTGCTTTTAAAATAGTTACCTTATTATCACTTAGAATTCAATTTAAATTCAATTCAATTCTATCTCTCAAATCATTTATTGGTACATGAAGGTTTAAGTGGCACATATAAAAAGACAATAGATTCCCCCAGAAACCAAGGAAATAAATAAAGTCAAGAAAAGAAGATCACTATGAAAAAAACATTACACAATAAGAATTGAAGATATTTTTAGGCATTCAGATGATAATAATTTCACCCTAAACAACATTCTGATCACTTGTAATTAATTTTCATTACTGCCTGAAAATTACTACACATTACATAGCATTGCAAATACATTTTTAATAGAAAACTACATAATTATAATAAACACAAAGTACATTGAACATTTAGTTTCAGTTTCACGTCATAGTTTCCTAATTAACTAATTACAAAACCCAGAACAAACCAAATCCAACACAATTGTCCAGACTAAGTGTTATTGAACTATTACAGACTAAGTGTTATTGAACTATTACAAACTTTGGGCCATTTTCTTGTTCTGATTTGTGAATATGGTCGTAGAAATGGTTGTTTCCACTATTAGGTACTATAGTTTGGTACCTATTTTGTGTATTAGAATCGGCCTTGGGTCTGGATTGTCCTGGAGTATTTGAATAGGTAGTTTGTCCAATAATGTCGAGATGAACATGTGATGTTCCATGCTTTTGACATCTAAAATTGAAAAAAAAATACAGGACCCTTTTCTATCTTATCTACAGTTTCAATATATATCTCGTACATCTGAAATTGGATGGCATTACTGTCGTTTACGTCAACAAAAATTAATGTGTCCGAAATTTTACATTAATTATATTATTTGCTGTAAATGACAATAATTTAAGAAAGAGACACTTATTGAAATTTGATGTAAAGATTAGAATTTTGAAAAAAAAAAGAAAAAAAAAGACAAGTTTCAGTACAATTTACCTCCCACGCAGCACTCTATTGTATAACAGAAGGAACACCACTACACACACTGTTATGATGGTACCAGAGACACTGAGTACTATCACAAGCGTATCTAGGGAAAATTTAAAAAATCTACTTTTTTTGGTATAAATACGACCGAAAAAGGTTAATATCGAAACAAAACTAATAAGTAATATCTATTGTAAGCATTTTTAAATCTCAACAACTTTTGATTTTCAATTTTATGATACTCTATTCTCAATTTCTGACAAAATTATACTATTACAAGTACTAGCTAGAATAGATGGACAATTACCATTAGTCGGTGTGAGGCTGGGGGACTCTGCTCTGACAGCTATGGTGCTGTTCCTGTAGTTGTCCGTGTCTATTGATATATTACTGACTTGAAGTTAAATACTATGTATACTATTTGCATTGTGCAATCAATATTGATTTTTACCCGCAAAGACTTAAATTAGATATGTACAAGTAGAGAGAGAGAGAGAGAGAGAGAGAGAGAGGGGGGGGGGGGGAAACGAACTTTAAATTCAGCTTAATCTAAAAAAAAAGGTCTGATTTTACCGTCTTTTAACTTGGTTTGCTTTGTTTGAAAATACATTGGCAAATCGAGAGGATCAATATCATTCATATCAAATAAAAAAAATATTTGTTATGAATGAAATTAATTCTTAAAGTTATCATAAAATAGTTTTTTCCACTTCAGAGAACAAAATAAATTTATTTATATTTCCAAAATATTGCGGTGGGAAAACACATTTGCTTATTTATTGTTATAATCTTGCATTCGCATGGACGTATATACTATGTTAGTATACATTGTATGTCCCTGGCATTGATTTCTTTATAAGGTTTAATATGTATTACTTCTGCTAGGTAATATTTATTTTAATCTATCGACACCGTTCTTTATTAAATTACAAGAGCAAGTCATGAAAATTGTGTTTCTAAATTCTCCAATTACTGAGATAATAAAACAATATACCTATAACGTATTTCCTTATCCCAGTCCACGTAGACTCATTTTGACACACAATGTGCGTGTTTCCTGTAATGAATCTGTTATTATGTTTGCAGGTATTCCAATAAGCGTTAAAAGTTCCATTGAAGCGTGAACTAGAATTAAGATAATCACTTGACACTGTCAAAAAAGAAAAGAAATAAAAAAAATGTATAGATACATGTATATTATAAATAGGCCAATAAAACTTAAGATATGATGGATAAGAATATGAAATTGTAAAAAAAATAAAAATTCTAGTGGTCCTAGCTTGATGGAATTTATATTCACTTTGAAATTTTGGGAAATCATGTTTTATGCAAAACGATAGTTTTAATTCAATAATAATGATAATGTATAATTAGTTGGTTGTTCAAAACTATATGTTCTTTAATATACATGTATTCATGTACCACATAATCCTAAAGCATTTTCGTTGCATTCGACTCCACGAATAGTTATCTGTGAAATATTTTTGGAACAAATCAAGCAGTCCCCTTCTACCGGTGTTGCCGTAAGTATGTCTACAATACAATTAATTGTACAAATCAAACTTTTATTAAAAACAAGTTGATTGTTTTACATCCGATTCAGAGATGCATTTATTTACCATCGGTAGTTAAAGACTTCAAATCACAGGTTTTCATTTTTAAATCTATGGTGCCGACGCATTTTCTATACATTGAAAATTCAAACGAAAGCTCAATGTAGATTTGGTTTACTAGCATTTTGTCTATAGCACTTGATGGAGAAAGAGTTAATAGCATTAGCTATTATTTTCGACATAAACAATTATAATTGTGTCACATACATAAGAACACGGAGTGAACTTTCTGATGATCAATATAATTAATGCAAAATAATAAATTGTACATACATGTTCAACGTGCTATATACTTATACCATCATGTATTAATTAGGTAGATTGCGTTTTAGAGCATGAGAGGAATAATTGATAATATTCAAACACAAAACGTGTGTTGTCTGAAAATTGATGTACAAACTTGGAATATAAATATCCACTAATCCATAGGGGTTATCATATACGTAAAAATCGTATACGTCTACTTGCATTCTGTGTAAGCACTGAAATGATCCTGACCGCCACATTCACCGTCCTCGAATGAAGAGGGTGAGCAGGTTATGTTACATTTGTCACTCTGTTCAAGGTTATGACGATCTGGTGCTTTGCAGTAGCAGAAACAGTGAGGCTTCTACAATTAAGTGACTATACTGTAACATGAATTATGCTACTTTAGGAGTAATCTGTATATACACGTGTATGTTAGCGTTATTATATGATCATTCGATTCATTTTTAAATAACATTATATTCAATTTATAAACATTCTATAAAAAGCAATTGGTTCCTGGATAGATAAGAGAATACATGTTTGAAAATTATCACAATGTATATTTTACAAAATATCATACGAGTGTATAGCAGTTTGACTCATGATAATACAATGATAAACTTTTTAAATTATTAGGTTATTTAGTATTGTCCACACTAAGAACACAAGGATTTGCAAAATAATTCTTTCTTTATTCCTCATAAATTGGACATTTCAAAATAATTCGTTCAGGGTTTTTTTTTAAATTTCATTTCATCAAAAAAATGAATGAAAATTAATTTCAATTCTAAATATATTCTAATAGAGCAAATAAGAGCCAACAAAAATTCGAGACTAACCTGCAGTCCAAATAGAATATCTGTGGTGTTTCCACAAAGATTATTTTTCATGGCTTTCATTTTACACTCCCAATAACAGGCCCCCACTGTATTATTGTTGACCATCAAACTACCTGTTAATTGATTTGTGGGTAATGTGGAAATCTGGTAGCACCCTATGGTAAATAAAGAAGTTGAACACTAAATTGAGCGATTTTATACCTATTTATTATACCTATTTTTTTTTTTATAGCTACCTTCAACCCTTCATGACCATTTTGACTTTGAACTTAACAAATCATATTAAACTGCTTATTTCACCTTGACCCAGGCTTATTTATAATAAGTTTAGAAAACAAAACTGATCAGACATAAATCTTTTCATTGTGGTTACTGTTTTATTTCCTCGAAGATTATCTGTACTCAAGACGGAATAGATCAATAGAAATAAGGCAGAAAGAGGTGCAAAAAGTACAGACACGGTGATTTGTGTTTTGTTTCGTATAAGTGGAATCAATTGAAATTGATAAATTGTATTTTCAAACTGTTTATTTGTCCCGTTGTCTACATGTAAATGTAAAAATGTACATGTATGCATGTATCAACAATGTGAATTTTTGTGGAAAAAAAA
>WFKH01011801.1:13436500-13446500 GCA_016163765.1 Magallana hongkongensis
AGAGAGAGAGAGAGAGAGAGAGAGAGAGAGAGAGAGAGAGAATTATATAATATTTCTAAGTTTAAAAAATTCTTACAAAATTCATTTTGAAGGGAATAGTATCTATTAGTATGACTTGTCTCGTGATAGCATAAAAATCCGTCTTCTTTAATCGTTGTATTTGATTCGTAGACCGAAAAACCAGGGAATCTGCTTGTAAAGATGGTGTTGGCTTGGTATGACAAAAGAAATAAAAAAAATTAAAAATGCCATCTCTCTATCAAAACCAAAAAAAAAAATAAAAAAAAATCAACTGGGGCAGGTATAGCAGTTTATACTGAAATAGCTAGTACACATATTACAGATGTTTGATCCACCTCTAAATCACTGTGACGTCATACGTTAACATCTATAATCATTTGTTTACGTATCTCGACTCAATACGAAGGAATGGGAGCATGTAAAAAAATATCTTGGGTCTCACCGAAGGCGCCCTAAATTACGAGTTAAATGTTAGCCATTTTTGGCATAGCACCACGGGAGAAAACATTAGAGAGCATTATGGGTACCTAGACAAAAAAATTTTTTTGATGAATCTGTAGGTTTAGCTCGTTCTTTTTTCCGCGCGCACTGGTTTAGAGCTCGCTTCGCTCGCCGGCGCGCAGCGCCGGCGAGCGAAGCGAGCTATCATAAGAATTTTACCATATTTGTTTTTTTAGGTCGCCTGAGTCACTAAGATGACCTATTGCTGTTGGTCTTCGTCCCTCGTCGTGCGTCGACAAATTAACAATCTTATATTTTTAACTTATTCTGAAAACTACAAGGCCAATTGTTACCATTTTTGGTCTGAAGCATATCTTAGATAAGAGGAATCTAAATTTTGAAATTTATGACCTTACTTCCACGGGTCCTCAAAAATGCCAAATTTTCAAAAACCTTCTTCTTTGCCCCCACACAAGTAGGGAAAAAACTAAATGCATGGTTATGATGTCCATGAAGCCCTCTACCAAAACTGTGAAATTCATGGCCCCTGGGTCAGGGGTTCATATCCTAAGGCGGAGCCAATTCGGCAATATAGTGAACAGGTATTAAATCCAAGAAAATCTCTTTCTCTACTCTCATATAAATTTGAGAAAAACTAAATGCATGGTTATGATGTCCATAAACCCTTGTACCTAAATTGTGAAATTCATGACCTCTAGGTCAGGGTTAAGATCTTAGGGCGGGGTCAATATGGCCATATACATGTACATTTAGTGATCATAATTAATGTCTTAAATCTTAGAAAATCTTTCTTCTCTATTCCCAGATGTATTTGACAAAACCTAAATTCATGATTATGATGTCCATGAAGCCCTCTGTTTAAATTCTCAAATTCATGGCCCCTGGGTCAGGGGTCCAGGCCCAAAAGCGGGGCCAATTTGGCCACATAGTGAAAATGTATTAAATCTTCAAAAATCTTTTTCTTTATTCCATATATATTTGAGAAAAACTAAACGCGTAATCATAATGCCCATGAAGCCCTCTACCTAAATTGTGAAATTCAAGGCCCTGAGACAGGGGTTCAGGTCCTAAGGCGGGGTCAATACGGCCACATAGTGAAAATGTATTACGGTAAATCTTTAAAAATCTTCTTCTCTACTGTTACATGTATATACATTTGAGATTAACTAAATGCATAATTATAATGTCCATGAAGCCCTCTATCTAAATTATGAAATTCATGGTCTCTGAGTCAGGGGTTCAGACCCTATGGCTGGCCAATATTGCCACAAAGTGAAAATGTATTAAATCATAGAAAATCTTTTTCTCTACTTTCACGTTAGTGGAAGAAAAACTAAATGCATGATTATGATGTCCACAAACCCTTCTACCTAACTGAGAAATTCATGGCCCCTGGGTCAGGGGATTCAGACCCTAGGGTATTGCCACTATGGCTAATAAGTAAAAATGTATTTAATCTTAGAAAATCTTTTCTGCCTCCACAGGGGGAGATAAATTGTATGCATAGTTATGATGTCGTTGAAGCCCTCTTCCTAAATTGTGAATTCATGACCCATGAGTGAGGGTTCCAGGCCCTTAGGTAGGGCCTATATGGCCACGTAGTGAAAATGTATAAAAAAGTTCTCTGTACTTTCACAGTCGTGGGAGATAAACTAAATGCATTGTTATTATGTCCATACTTACCGCTTTTTAAATTGGGAAACTCGCAGCCTTTCTCTGATGGTCTTGTTACTCAGGTGACCGTCAACGCCTGTGGGCCTCTTGTTTAAATTCAAGTCTAATAGATTATTTTAACACACATTTTCTACTACTTATTAATAAATATAACAATGGTTGTCATGTATTTGATGTTAAAAAAAAAAAAAAAAAAAAAGAACATACGTAACTATTTGAAGAAAAATTCATTAATAAAGCCATGGACTTCTATTTATCTATGGGGATAGCTTTCCAAGTAATACAAAAAAGGAAGCAAAAGTATTGTAACATACCCGGAATTGTCTGCAAAAAAGGTAGAAATGGTTCAAGTAGACAAGAAAACGTTGTTTTTGGTTTGCTGATGTCGTTGAGTTAATGTTTTCCATGGTGAATTCTGATTTGTATCTCCTGCTTATAGAGAGCCGACGAAAAGCATCAATGTGAGAGTAGAGGGTCAATCTAATTAAAATAGACTTTTAATAACGCTCCTTTACGTTAGATTGAGGTCGGGGTCTGGGTTCTTGGTTGAATAGTTTATATTGTGCTTTCATGTACTAGTACTGCAATAAAATTATACAGACTTCAAGAACTAGTCTTAATGTTTCAGAATCGGATTCCCTACTGCACTAGCACAGAGAGGGACCTCTGTTTGACCATTGTGCCATTTTTGCTACATTACTCAAAACGACAGAAAAAAATATGTATTTGTTCATAAAACAACTTAGAATGCCTTGATAGTTCGTAATCTTAAGAAATAAGAATAGTTCGTTATCTTAAGAAATAAGAATAACTTTCCTGATCATCGAGCCCGATCAATTACAGGCTTCTTAATAACCGTGCAGACCACTTTAAATTCTACCGACCTCTAGTTTCTTTTCTTCGGATAATTACGGAGGGTTAAGTGGGGACATGTAACGGGATCCTCTGCATAGAAGGACGCCAACGATTGTCCGTGCACCCGGGCATTCGGAATACCTCTCACAATGCTGACCGCTGCTAGAAGTCATTAAAGGAGATTTACATGGGCGATGAAGGTTCATTAGGTGATCTTGCAACAACGGCTTCAATGGCTGTCATCGAAGTCCGGGCGAGGGCCATATGCCTGCGCAGACCATTTAATGTGTTTCTTTTCTAGATCATAATTCAATTGGGTGGCGGTCAGTGCAAGGGAAATTGAATTTCTTTTTGAGGAGAAAGGGATCTAGTCTACCAAAATTATAGCATTTTGCACATCACTATTTTATGGGGCACTGCATGTCAGGGTTAATGAATGCAGTGGACCTGCATTATCAACTTACTGACCAAAACCGTCAGCTGCTGAAGCTGCAATTGAAACTTTCTTTTTGTGTCTTCGTTTTTCGTTATTTTTTGTTCTCCAATATTATAGAAACACTATCAGAAGGATACTGAACCTTGATACGCTCCAGAAAAAAAATGTTGAAAAACATAAAATAGTCACAAAATAAGTTATTTTGTTTAATTCACCGTTTATTTTTTAGATGAATAATGGTAAACGATGGAGAGAAATCTGTAATTAATTTTTATTGCTAGCAAGTGTACATGTTTTTATTTTGTTTCAGCTGAACATTCAAAATGCGTCAATCTAAAAGACAAATACATAAACTATAAATGTGGAAAACCTTCGGTTTATTTTTAGGGGAGAAATGTTTAAAGTTTGTTATGTTTTAAACATGTGATTTTATTATTTTTCAACAACTGAATTTGACCGAAAAAAATACAATGACAGGGGTTGCGCAAGATTATTATTGTAAGGCATTCTTTCATTTCATTCGTTCTTTGTTTCATCCAGTATAGAAACAGAATCTTGCCGCCAAAAAGTTCGTTTGAATTGTGAAACATTGAAAATGAAACAACATGTATAAAGAAACAAAAGAGTATCAGTCAATCTGCAGCTGATGCTTAAACCTCCAGAATCTACTCAATGAAGTATAGGGTGTCTGAAATATCAAATTTGTCCTCACGAAATGTTGAAATGGCTTATCTGAGAATGAAGCTCTCATGTGGATTGGATAAAAAGGAATTAACATAGACTGCGATTCACATAGAACAGAAGAACCTGTCTTCACCTGGTCTAGAGAAATTTAATTGATACAATAGTACGGGGGTTGACTCGTAATAATACACCCCAAATAAATAGAAAATTATCGTTTAGAGCTTGAAAAATTATCTGCAGGACAGAGTATCGGGCTTATCGTCGGTGACACCAATTTTTCTCAATTTAAATGTCATTTCCCAAATTGAGGATGACTATTATACGGAGTCGTATGAGGACATGCGAGTAGCATCATTCCGGATTCCCGGGATGAAAACAACACGGTCGGGATCCATCCATCACAATCAGCTTCAACAGAACGCTTGTTTATTTGTCATAGAGCGCAGTATGAAGACAATTTCTCTCCATCTCAACATTCATTTCGTTTTATGAAATCAAATAATTTTTTCTCAGGTTCCAACCAATTTCCTGAAATAACAATACAGATGCGAAATGGTCATGCATTTAATTATGGAGATCGAGAAAGGATTTCTTTTTTTCCCGCGACAGTATTCACGATGAAGTGTGGTTATATGCTACAATCGACTTATCGAGAACTAAGAAAAATCACGTATTCAAACGACGGAGAATAAGAAATATAAATTTCACTTATCTACTATATTTGTTTATGTTTCTATATCTTTATTATGAGCTCTAGCAGACTGCTAATTCATATAATATGCATTGGATGTAGTTGCTATTATTTCCCTGATATTTCAATAAAATTTTAAATACATTGTAAATGTACTAAGTTTTGGTTTTCTCCGGTTTGATTGTTTTAAACCGCCATGATATTTTTAAAGGTTTTTTTTTTTCGTTTTGGGAATTAAGCGTAAGTTCATTTAAGTTTCATAGATTGATATTAATCTGAAAGTCATTTATGAAAGAAAAATATTTTAATCACTGTCAAATAAAAAAATGCTATTTGGGTATTGATCAATTATTTTTAACAGTTCTTATTAATGGTTTGCATTGTATATATTTTTGTCTTGGATATCCAGTTTGATTTTACTTATTTTTCTTTGCGGTGGTAGATAGCATTTTTCTAAGTTTACTCTCTATTTCATATATGTTCATTTAATACATTTCTCCTGTATTTAAAACATTCGCTTTCTTTGTATCATTATTTTTTAATACTAAATCACGCTTTTGATGTAAAGAGATGAGCTATGACTAAAATACCCGGCGCTGTGGGGGCTATTTCTGCGAGGTGCACTTAGTGGCAGCAAATTGTCTTGTCCAGCACGACAACAGCACAAAAGGAATGGCGATAAATTTTACAGGACATTTTAATTAATTCATAATTTAATGCTGCGTCCATTGATCAGGAAATAATGGGGCTTGATCTAACGCTGTTTAACTGCGGATAAGTCCGTAATAAAAATATGCAGGGAGATCGAATTAGCGTAAAAAATATATGTCATGTTATGGTTGTACCTGTCAACAGAACAAACGCGTGCGAGAGGGCTGAAGTGACCGTTTGAATTCCGCCTCGTGTCGCCGGCTAGCACCACAATGGACTTTTGAAACACGAACTGTCCGAAAACACAAGAAAGTGTTATCTCCTCGGCTAACATGCTGTAATCCCTGGCCATTTTGGCATTGATGTTTAAATGACTTTGTATGTTAGTTATGACCGGTGCACGTGCATTAAACATTATTACGAACTTATTTGCAAACGATGGTTTTCTGGGAGCGCAATATTCAAGGACCTTATTGTGTAAAAATGGATTTAGTTAATATCTTAAACTAATAGAGGCAGATAAATGGCTTTCCAGCTGACAGGAGAGAGCTGCAGACTTCCACAATCTTTTGACCCCTACAATGGCCAGACTTTCATCAAATTTCCATATCGTTTTTGCATGAGCTGAGAGAAATGAATCGCAAGCCTTACTATAACGTATTTACATAGAATATTGGATATTAATCGCGCAATTAGCGTATTTTTCGCAGATATTAAGAAGCAATGATGGACACTTGTCGACGAGCGAGAGTTAGTAATGGAAATAGCCACAGATTTATGAATGCGGAATTTGAAAGATGTATAAATGATTGAATAATGTATTAACATATTAGGTTATTGGTCATTATAAAAGACCATAAAATAGCTGCCAACTGCTTTACGTTGAGTGGACAGCAGTCCTTCACAACTGTTCCTGAAAAGTTTGGCGATGGGTGAATTGGTCTGTTTTCATAAATAATATCTTGACGTCAAAATTATCTCGATGCTCTATAGTTCTATACATATTTTTATCCCGAGAGTAAACCTTAAATCCCTTAGTTTACAATGTATAAAGTATGATACAATAACATGTATACATAAAAAAATTTTGTCGTAAAATGTGGGACCATAATTTGTTGGTAATAACAAAGATTTTCCTTAGATACTCATGTCTTTAGCATTTGTAATACACAGTACAATTGTTTTTCTTTAAATACACCTTGTTTTCAGCAATAGTAATTAAGAAACATATCTCGAAAACTGGACATTCATACATTCTTAGAAACAATATAGATGTATTTAGTGAAGTCAAATATAACACGCACCAACAATAGCCATGCAACAAAAGTTAATTCAGACAGAAAAAATTGGAAAATCTTCTACTTTAAATTTTTGTAAACGGGATGATATCAGTAAAAAAAAAAAATTTACAACACGTTTCTGATCGATTCATGATTTCTAAATTGGATTTCCAAAATACCGATTTGAAATAAAATAGATAAATAGGAATAAGATTAGTCAGGCGTTTAAGCAAATTGAGCGAATCTTTCGTCAAAAAATGTTCTTAAACTGCTTGACTATTATTAAAATCGAACAAATTACTTATTTCCAATCTCCCATATGTTCGATATTAACGAATAAGGCATTTACAACATGTCTAAATCAGATAAATTTAATCTAAATATAAAAACTGAGCTATCAAATGTAACAAATAACATTTTCATTTTTTTTTCAAACATCTCAAATAACAACAATGTAAATGCAACAAAAGAAAATAAAAACCAATAACCCGTTCGGGCCAACGAACAAATCCCTTTATCATTACGACGGCGAGGCAATATCTTTCTAAAGGGCGACAATGCATAAGAATGGACTCGATGAGATCCGGCATTTTCCGTAGTGTTTCGATTATCTTTCAAGCATGGCAACCTCGCATTTGAGCGACAGGTGCGGCCGTTTTCATTTTCTTGTTTCTCAGGAGTCAAAGCTCAGGCCAATGGCAGTGTGGGCTAATCAAACTCGCCGTCTAAGAAATATTCGGTTTCAAAGAATTTTCCACGGAGAGCTGAATACTTTTTTTAAATGGCCCAATGAAGCGAATATTGTATAAGATTTTGTTCCAATTATATGCTTGACGATGCTATGTATTTAGGAAACACAAAACCGGGACCTGTTGAAATCAAAGGGTGAAGCCATAATTCAAAAGCTTATTTGGAAAATATTTTCTTTGGTGGTATAGAATGACAGAATCATTAGAATTTTATGGATATTATCTGTTTATGTAATTACTATTTAGGGAAAAAATTCTCTTTTTCGTACGGAGTCATTAGCAACATCTGCGGTTTCAAAACAATGTCAGCCGAAATCGTAAACATCTCGTTAGTATTGTAATGGAGAATCCCTTTGTAAAAATTTTTATCAAAATTTTTTGGGGATAAAATTTTAACAAAAAAACCCCAAAAACATCGTGTACTCAAGTATGAAGACCTTCTAAAGGGTGAATATTCTTTTGGAGATAAATGTCACCGGTTGATTTTTTTTGAAAAGAAATTGTCTGTAAACTTATTTCTGGACAGAATTTCACATAAATGCCACAGAAAAAAATTACACGCAACTATAATAAATGTTATATACTGACCATTAATTCAAAAGAATTTTGATTGCCTATTTTCAGTGCACGTTTCACGTTTCTTTTTCAGGATATAATAATCTTTCCGTTCCATTTTTATTACAGTTAATAACATTAAACGACTTCTTTTTGTCTTTTCAATATCTATTCTGTGGACTTTTTATTATTATTTCTTCTTTTAAAAAAAGTGTTAATACTACTTTAAATTGGCATTAGATAAAATAATTTTAAGAAATTCAAATTTCCCGAAAAAATGCTCTTCTTGGAAAACAAAATAGATGGGGGGGGGGGGGGGGGGGGGTTCGAAGTAGTATTGTTGTCTTTAAGTGTTTTTTTCTTTTGTTTTTATTATGTATGTTTGTTTGGCTTGTTTCAACGATGATTTTTGTGATATATGAAAGTCCCGCATAAGGCACTGAAATAAAAAAAAATATATCCCTAGTTTTACTATTTGAAGGGGAGGGAGGGGGTTGATCGACTGTTTCTCTATTCCAGCAGGTGACACCTCAAGTTAGTTACCTGTGAATAATGGTCCTCTAAAAACAAAGGCGGAGATTCCGTCCTTTAATTCTCGTGATCCGCGATCCTATCTGACCCCGGCTCATCAAGACCCATCTTCGGCGGGTCTCCACCGTAAATAGTGAAGTGAGGAACCTATGACGACACACAATCGGTCACGTGTGGGGACGCTCCCTCGCCACGCGACCATTTTGTCAGCACCCCTTTTCGCTTCGTTACCAGAATAGTGTGAAATTTAAATCGAGCATTAAAAATTAAAAGATCTCCGACTTGTTGCCGAATAAATGTATAGTTTGTTTATATACGGTAAAATTCAACGCTTCGCTTCACCCATTAAAATCATTCTCCGCCAATCTTCGTCTAATTTCAGGCCGATGATATATTAATTTTGCACTTCATTATCGAATACCTTTTCTCATCTTGTGAATTATTGCCGTGCCCACTGGATGCTTTATTGAGGTAGTTTACGGAAAATACGATCAGTATACGTAGACCGAAATCGACTAGTCAGTGACAAGCCATTTTTTATAGCAAGTCTCTTCATTTGAGATACAGGTGTTGCGCCTTTAGTAGATTTTATCTAGGTGAAAAATAACGCGTGACGAAATCCTCACCACAAAATCTAGATCGTGTATCACTCAGAAATCTGAGGAACGTCGGGACTAAATCAGAAAATTTATCACATTTATAAGAAATTGAACCGCGTTTGTGTCATTTTGTGTAATGTTTAAACGTTACGCTTATAAAAAATCTCGGATGATGTTACTAATTAGGAAGAGCGTGCAGATAGCAGACAACGAAATATGACTGGCTTTTGGCGCCAATATATCTCCTCTTTTCCCACCCAATTGCACCAGAAAATAATTCGAAATGATAATTTCATTGATCTTGTTATATTTTTTCTCCCCATGACATATTGTTTCCAAGCATTTTCATGTCAGGTGCATTTAAGACATCTTAGCAGACGAGTCACTCATTGAGAAGATTGATTTTACCACATTTTTTTTTTTTTTATAAAAAGTAATTTTTATTCACAAACGATGCAGCACTATCGTTAATTGCATATTTTAAAAAAATCTTCTTAGATTATGCAAGTTATTCATCAAATCATAAATATTAATACAAATCAAATTCATACAAGTCCCGAGTAATACCTGTGTAGAGGATAATTGTTTACTACACAGGCAGATTTGAAGTGTTTGTAGAAGCAAATCAAATGAAGACTATAGACAAGGTGAAGGGATCTTAAACCAGTTTCTTTATTCTCTAGAAGTGGGTATTTTACCAAATGCAGTCAGTAGTGAGAAATTTTTCCAGATCGTTTCCATTTGAAGTATACTTTATAGCTTTACAAAAGCCAAACGTTTGCGTCGCATCGACAAAAAAAAGTCCGCGTTAA
>WFKH01011801.1:13449000-13458357 GCA_016163765.1 Magallana hongkongensis
TGGAAAACACTTGACTTTTCGTAAGATTTTTTTTACAAGAGTATACATGTAAAGAAAATATCTTGAACAAAAAATAAAGTTTTGCTCATCTGTAAGTTTTTCGTTGTTTATTAGACCAATAAGTCTGTAATAGTTTTAAAAAAACCCAAACAACTCTAGTATATTGGCTAAATGAAGATTCATACGATCAATTGAAAAGTGCGAAAACACAAAGTCTAACTATGAAGAAAAATATTCAAAGTAAGAAAAATGTGTAACCTTGTGACTTTCTCTATGAAATGAAGTTCTTAAGTCAAAGTTGAAAAGCACCGAACAGTTGTAAAAACAGTGCTAACAAACAGATTGGTCTGGAGATGCTAATGTTGTTTACTTTAATTAAGGTCGATGAAATCCAATGATGCCATCCAGTTCTACATTTGTGAGCCTTCATTCTTCGTAATGATGTAACTGCTAAGTTCTTTAGATCAGTGGGACCCATCCACAAGAAGACTGATATGTGATCCAATAAATAAATTGAATTCGGGAATTAACTTTCACATACGAATAGCAGCCCTGTCACAACGAAGATAGAATTAATATTAACATTTGAATATTTTTCTATTTTTCTCTTTCAGTTGTCTGGTCCTCTATTTGGGGTGGGTGTAGAGGATTGCACACTGAGACTTCCAGCATCTGTAAAAACAAATAAATTATTCCACGTTTCTTGTCCAAGAACAAAATAAGTTGGAAAATCTACCAAATGAAACCATTTTTCTTCTTAATAAGGTTCTACCCTGATGTTCTAGAGCTGTCGAAAAGGCGGATTCAAAAAACAATTAGCAGACGATCAGATACATTTCCTAAACGAGTACGGCAGGTTTTGCATTTGAGGTCATTGATTCACCTCCGAGATCCCAATGAATCTCGAAGGCTTATACTTCAAAGACCCCCCCCCCCAAAAAAAAAAAAAAAAGAAAAAATAAAAAAAATCAACAACAAAAAAATCAAAAAAAAAAAATCAGTTACAGCATATTTTTTCATACATTTCCAAAACAAATCGTACTACTGGTCATGAAAGCATGCAACTTGTTTTTGCAGTGTTAATCATTAATTCAATGTTCGATCTTATTTGAATTCCTTCAAAAGTGTTGGGTATTGGCAAATAGGTAGTTTACTGAAAATTCGAATCTTTGTACGTCTTTTGCTGATTCTTCATGTAATTGCATACTGCATGTAAAAAACAAACATGTTTGAAAAGTTCATGAGAAATTTATAAGAGTTCGTGACCACTGGAAACTTGTACAGTACGATAATTTTATACTTTCGAATGAAAATAACGTCAATTATCTAACATAGTTACTTTTCACATATTAAAAAATCGGACACAATTTTGCTAAAAAGAAATGAATAAAGAATCAAAGGCACAACAAGCTGCAAACTTGTTCCGTCTAATATCGTGTTACACTGTACTAGCATTTTTTATCGTCTTAAAATAACCAATATCTTTGAAATGAACTGTCGTCTAATAATATTAGAAGGAATATGAGAGAGAGAGAGAGAGGGAGAGAGAGAGGGAGAGAGAGAGAGAGAGATTTTCACAAACGGTAACATTTTTACACTGTACAGAGAATCATTTCAAAAGACGGTAATGTAACCCGTAAATTTAGAAGATACATCTGTCATTCTATTGCCTTGTTAATATTTTTTAAAGTATCATGATGACTATTTCAATTCTAAGAAAACTTTATTAAGTCACTTATAGAAAAAAAACCACTGCAATCTCCGGACAATTTGGAACAACAAAAAGAAGTACCAAAACGCACTGAAAAAAAAAGTTGTCAGAGGAAACGAGTACTCTTAGCCAGCCCTCCATCTGTAGGTAGTAGCAAAGAGAATCTGACCTCCTGTTCATAACGAGACCTAAAACAACCTTATCTCTTTTTCAGGATCTTACATATGAAAGAATTTGATACTAAAATTCAATAAAAACTGCATTGCCTTAAAACGAAGATAGTTCGTGCACATGTATCAACAAGGTTTGTTTAAAAGATGTAATTCTTCGTGTAACATGACCGATTCCTCGTCTCTAAATTTTTCTTGTAGTGCTGTTAGAAGACTACGGTAAACAGATTTGCATTTAATTCATTGAAAGATGAATTCGCTCTGCAGGTTGTCATTTAGACATAAATGTAACATTAATTATAAGCATGTGTGGTGCATGTTTGAATATCAAGTTCCATTACGGCGAGTAGTAAAGGAAATCAAAAAAAAAAAAAAAAAAAAAAAAATGCATTTCGGTATATATTTGCAAATGCTGATACCAGTTACGGTCTGTTTTATTTGCAGTGGGTGTCGTATTGTATATCAGTGCCATTTAAAAGGTTGAAAAGAAACATGCTGGATATTATGTGAATTTGAAAACGCAGTGCTAAGAAGTTAAACAGAAATAGGAAGTTTGTAATGTATACAAAAGTGCATACCCAGCGTATCCTTGACAACTGCCGGGGGTGTGTTACAAATAACCTTAGTTTTATTTCTTCAAAATTCTGATTTTTTTTACTATGCAATTGATATGAAACGTTTCTTACAGGGTGATTTAATTCTTATTTCTTAGAAAGAAAAAAAAAAAGATCACAAGAAATGTTCTAAGAACTGGTGAAAGTTTTTTCACAGGGTTTTATTTCATGATCTTTCTCTAACTATATGATAGTTTGATGATGGTTTACATTTATACAATCGACACATCCTTCATGCTGCAATAGCATTAAAATTGTAATGCACATACATGTTAATCAGTTTATTTCATTAATCATCAAATATTTAAAGTCTTAAATACAGATAGAGTAAAATTAATACATTTTGGCGAGATTATTTATCGAGTGACAAAGGTTAGTTACCGAATCGAACAAGACTAAAACAATTTAAACCGGAAATCTAGCACGCTTCCATATCTGAAATGCGATATGACGTGACAATTGACACGTGATTCGGGCGCGGATTTCGTCATTTTGCATTTCAATGAGGCTCGTCGTGTGTTGCTAATTGCGAGAAATGGGATCATCTGAAATTAGCGTCAAAATAACCAGTCTGGTGGAAAAACTGGAGCATTTATTCTTTATGATGAATGAAATGTTTTATTAAAACAAAGAGTATTTTTTTAGAACCATTTTCATGGTTGCCATTCCGTACAGATGGATCGCTCGTTAGTTTGCGCGATATGTTAAATAAAGGATTTGGTGAAATTTCTTTTCAAAATATGCGCATGCACCACACATTTTTGTCTAATCCCTCTAAAGAAAATTAAACATAAAAGCATGTAAATTTGTCCGTTAATTTATGAAGTACTTAATGTTACAAGATCAATCGTTCGTGCGATTTTTCCACGTTATAATATTTAAATTTTTAATGCACTTATTTACCTGAGTCTTGCAGTCTCTCGCTATTTTGGTATTTATTTTATAAACTTAAAATATGTGCATTTAACGTTTCAAATTTCTATACTTTCAACAAATTTATATATATTTAACTGCATTCTTTATAAAGAGATGGTGATATGTATTGAATTTAATTAATCAGAAATTTATCATGTGTAGTAAGTCATAGTTTTGGGGTATTTTTTTCTTCTTTTTTTAAATTCATTCCATTTTTGATGACTTTAGTGCTGATAAACTTGTCAATCCCATTTATTTTTTCACGAACAGAAAATATATTTAACGATATAGGATTTTTTTTAGAAAAGGACATCATGTTTACCCATAACTATCGTTTTTTGATAAGGGAGAAGCATTTCATTAGGTTTCAAAAAGGATTTTGCCAAGATGACACAGCTCAGAAATCACAAAACGATTAATAATTTATCACCCATCTGTCTCCGCCATGTAATTCCTCAAACAAACCGAAAGGAATAACCCTTTATGAGCACTGAAACTTTTCATTTTCATTTTTACTCCTGAAACACTTTTATCTCTTTTTTGGGGTCAAAAATCCCTATCTGTGCATCCAATATTGTACGGCGAGTTTGGTCCTTTCTGTTTGGCGTGTAACCGATTACCACCGCGCAATAGTCGGCGTGGCTGTCCAGCTGTGAGGAAACCCAATCTTAATTTCGTCAACCCATCCGTAATAAGAATCCCCCTATCTGAGGACAGTTTCCTTGGTCAGCGAGGGACCTACGTAACCTCCACGTTCCCCGCAAACGTTTGATGCATTATAAGTTTATTTATTAGTCTTCTGTAGAATGATTTGAACCGCATTTGTCATACGAGGGTCACATGCAATTAAACAGGTCAACGCCCATCCGTCTCGGGAGGGTCATTTCTTTCACCCCGCGAGCAGTTGGTTCATTCTGAGGGAAATGGTTCACCTTCGATTTATGACCGATACAGCGAGTTTTCAAATTACCCAAAAGACATTGCAGAGAGCATTTGAGGGTGAAGAGAAGTCACTAAAATTAACGTGAAAATAATTGCAAATAATTATTTCATGCCCTACAAAATGGACCAAATAATGATCAAGTTTCTAAGACTCTCTTTAAGTTTGTATTTACTATTCGGCACTTGACTCCCAATGAGGAGATTAAAAATCTTACAATGCGATTGAAGCGGACTGTCTCGAGTGACGCTAACTGAACCACAGAAATTTGAGAAACATTTATACTCTGAATTTAATTAAATATAATAAAAATAAATTCCTGTCTGGGTAATGTTAATGCACAAAACTAACAACTTGAAGTGATGTTTATAAATATCCATTTCTAAAATTACATTATGTATCTTTCTCCCTATTTAATTGTTATTTAGTTTGATAGAGGTTTTTTCCTTTTATTTGTTTTCTTTTTATGCATAGCGTTTGTATATATCTACTTGCCATTGTGTGAAATTTACGATTTTGATTTCTTTTCATTAAAATATTCCACTGATATTTTTATTTTAACGTGCATTACACTATGTGAGATAATTTTTCCAGCGTAAGTTGAAAAATAGCATTTTTTTTTCCAATTAACTTTCAAATAACGCCAATCAGTAACGTTTCGACTGCTCATATAAATGTAATGGTCGGCCAAGAAGTCATGCATGTATTAGATATTGTACAGTCTGTTCACGAAATACGGCTGCAGACAGTGGTGTAATTTTGTATCACATGGTCTCTTTGATTGCCTTTAAAAACAACCTTTTGTTAATCGTTATCTATATCCCCTGTACAAATACACCACGGGTCGATCTTTGCTCCATTGATACTTTGGATTTGTGAGAATTCTGATAAACCGGATTTTTGTTCTTTACGTTGAATCGCTGTCTTCCGAATCTCTATCTTAACATTTAACTCGGTCATTAAAAAAACATTCTTAAATTCATACCCTAGAACCGTGAAATGTTTAACCATATTTAAATGCTTTCGATCCTATGTAAATTAGCGATATCATACTGTCCCTTAAATCGCTTCATTTGTTCGGTCCGAAGCCCCGCCCCTTTTGAACGAAGACGAGCAGAGAAAATATCAATAGTTTGGAAGCTGGGGACCGTTTACGCATTTGATTGGTTAGGGGCCACGTGTTTAGTATTTGTTGATATTATAATGTATAAAATAGCGCTTTTGCAAATTTTTTAGAATTAGAAGATAATCAAAGCGAATAAATTTTATCGTATCTGCTCATAAAAAAAATGACATAAAACAGGTTGATCTCGAAAGTTTCTTCATAAAGCTGCGACTGCTGAAAAGTGTGATTTTCTGAATGGTCCACAGATTTTTTTGATATAGTTTTCTTCCAACAAATTTTCCTGACAGAGGACTTTTTTATCTAGTGAAAATGTTTCCTAATGTGATATCGCCCTCGCAACTGTATCAGACTTACTTGCGTTCGGCAGCGAACCTGGACTGTACACAGGGGCTGGGCCAGCCCGGACCCTCGCCCTCGTTCCTTGTGGAGAATTTACTGAGGGAGAGGAACCATTCATTGTTGTCGCGACAGTTCCCCCTCGGAAGACCAGTCTTACCCCCGCAGCCAAAGTCCCCAGGGGAAGGGACACGACAGAATCCGTCAAATTCCCCCTTCCTTAAATTCGGAGTAAATGCAATTCTTGGATCTTCTGAAGAAGACGATGCACAAAAACAAGGTACGTAATAAAATTTTATATATTTTTGTAAATCAAAAATAGAAATTTAAAAAGAGTCCAGTCGGTCTACCTTTACATGCTATTTTATCATATTTTATTATTAGTTCTTTGATTCAAAATAGGATTACTTTTCTTAAAGACGTTTACATTAATCTTACTAACAAAATATGTACAAACGAATATGACATTCTCTGTGATGCAGTAAAACTTATTAATTTTTTTCTTTATTTTAGTGGAGGAACCTTGCACCTCCACCCTGACCACCCCTCCCTCGTCCCTCCCTGGACTCCCGGCCTCCTACCTAAAGGCCTGTGGGGCAGGGCTAGGGCAAGGATTGCCGCATCCTACCGCATTTCTCCCGCGGCACCCGTTCTACGACCCGCACTTGTCAGGAATGCTACGACATCCGTATTTCACAAGTAAGACTTCCCTGTTCATATTTACTTTTTTGATATCATTATGAAAGAAATGAGAATCATCTCAGTTGTATTATTATAAGTGGGAAAAGAATCAAATAAGGTAAAAATTAACAGAAAATATAGCATACCAAAATGTCTACGTAAAATATATAAACCGCGGGACATCACCTGTAATTTTGAAGTACTATATACTAGTACTTTTACTCCTATGTTTCCGCGTTCAGGTGATGAGTTCCCCATATTGATGTATCTATCAATTTAATAGCCGTGTTAACGAGGTTTTTTTTATCAATTGTTTATTTCACAAAAATGGATGTCACCGCGGCGCCAGCGACAGAGAGCCGAGTAGGCTCAGGGCGATATCTGGCTGTCCAGGGCCGCGAAACGAGATGGTCCGAGCGATGTTTAATTGTTCCCTCAAAGATATTATCATGGGCAATAATTACATGATAAAAGCCAATTCACAATCAATATAATAAACTGCTGCAATCGAGTACTAATATTTGTGTGTGTGCTAATGGTCATCTTCGTTTTAAGAGTTCAATCAAAATATTTGCCATCCATACGCAAGATAGCGAAAATTCCCGGGGTGAACCTGGGCTAGGTACATTATCAAACACTAAACGTTATAAGCCTTGACGTTTAACATTTCCATTGCAATTCTATCCCTTGTCAAATGTCTAATTAAAGAGATTCCTCTGTTCATTAAAACGATTGGGTCCGTTTCTTCTTTTAAATCAAATCAAATGAATATTTGATGCTTGAAATGTATCACCCACTTACGAAACAAAAACGTTAGGACAAAAAGGACCTCTTCACTACAAACATTCTTCTAAATTGAGTTTCGAATAATTTTAATAGAAGCCTTTAATTTGCAAGGTACTTGACCTTAGAATAAAGATACATGAAAGACGCACACGTGTTTGCATGTTCTCTGGTGAGTCCCTTCAATACTTACGGGGTATGTAACGAGTCAGGGGAAAAGACAACCCGGAATTACCCGCGAGATTTACATGACGTGGTTGGCGGTGTCCCCCTTTGATTTGGGAACCCTTTTTTCGTCATACCACCCACTGGTTACATCGGATCCAGTATCAAACGCGCCTCTTACTGCGGGGAAAATTGACAATAAATGCAAATAAGATTGTGATAGCCATGGAAGAAAAAATCAATCTTGACAGAACTTTAAAAATGAAAATAATTCGTTGTTGAGTGACTTTTTTTTTTTCATTGACAATTTATTTTAACATCCTGTTTGAAATTTATAAATGTAAACATGTATACGTGTATCAATAAACCAAACTTGCTACTTAAACGGTAGAAATTTAACAACTGCTACGCTAATAAAACTCGAAATTTATTTGCACACCATTTGCTGCAAATTTACAACTAAATGGTTATGATATATTACACAAATATAAATACTATTATGAAGAGAAATAAAAAATAAATTCAACGAAATCGCCTATCCAGATGTGAACAAGGCTCAATAAATTATTCAATAAATTTGCTTTTTATGCAAATATGACCCGAAATCTTTCTAATATCTTACAACCAATTCGCTTGATTATTTAAAGCAAACGTAAGGAGAGGCGGATAAGAGCGATAGAGAGAAAGATAGAGATACGGCGCTGGTTATCAAGTCCAGTATCTAGACGATAAGTAAAAATATACGTTATTTACACCTATATTGATCACAATTTGAGTGTGCAGCATATAATTATCGTCCATGAAATGAGTGCAACAGTTGGCGCCCTAAATCGCTCTCTTTCCCAATAAAACCCAATTGAAATTTATCGTGTAATATAATCACAATCGCCGGAGAGATCGTTTGACAAATGACTGCATCGCCCACAGATAAAACGTATACAGTTAGGGTAGGGAAAAGGAGGTGAAGATAGTCCGGATGTTGAGGGCCATCAGTGATAGTTGAATGATGGTAGAAATAATGAAGA
Source organism: Magallana hongkongensis (assembly GCA_016163765.1). Taxonomy (NCBI): domain Eukaryota; kingdom Metazoa; phylum Mollusca; class Bivalvia; order Ostreida; family Ostreidae; genus Magallana; species Magallana hongkongensis. Next base: position 13,457,467 of record WFKH01011801.1, read on the forward strand.
CAGTCATCAATCAAGCCACGGTCCTTGAGTTTTATTTACGACTTCGCTTATTTATGAGATCAATTGTTGTGAGTCTTTCAACGTCGTCGTAGGATATACATAATTATTGTTAATTATAAAGAGCAAACAGTACACATTTATAGTTTTACCTTTGTTTAGTTGTATGGATTTCTTATCTACTTAACACGAGAAAATAACCAAGATTGATCATACGTTTCTCAAAAAATCATTTGTTTAATTTGAATTATATCTTAAGAATTGTGTATATCGATTTCTTTTCTATTATTATCCATTTCTTTAAATAATATAACTTGAACTAAAGTACACGAAACAAGATACCCCAAATACATAATAAAATACTAGTAACCGCAAATTCAACAAACACTTTAGTAGCTTTTAGTAAAAGTTTAAAACAAAAACAAAACACATTAAAAAATAAAAAAACAAAACCAAAAAAAACAAAAAAAAAAACCCACCAAAATACAAAACAAAACAAAAACCGAAAAATTACGAGAACTGGCAGACTGAATTTTCAAAATGCTATTTGTTTCAGACTCCCCCTTACTTCCGGTTCCCAATGCGTTCACCTTCTTAAGCAGCATGCGGGGGAAGCCCCGGAGAGGGATGCTGAGACGGGCCGTGTTCTCAGACATGCAGAGGAAGGGTTTGGAGAAAATGTTCCAGAAACAAAAGTACATCAGTAAACCGGACAGGAAGAAATTAGCGGCAAAACTGGGCTTGAAAGATTCACAGGTATGTATTTCATACTGCATGCAAATACGTAAATTTATTTGCTGAAACCCTTCTTTTAAATCCATAAATTAACTGTGTGTGTGTGTGTGTGTATATATATATATATATATATATATATATATATATATATATATATAT
>WFKH01011801.1:13458367-13472753 GCA_016163765.1 Magallana hongkongensis
ATATATATATATATATATATATATATATATATATATATATATATATAGCCAATCCACCTAAATCCATACCAGGTAATTAACTTGTCACCTACAATAATTTGTTTCCTTTTCAAAATCTAATTTCAATGTAAAAATGTTAAAATATTTTTGGACGAAATATTTAAGTTTTCTTTAAAAAAAAAAAAAGAAGATATTTCTGATGTTTAATTTTATCTTAAATAGAACATTGCAATCGAACTAAGTACATGTATTAGGGAATGGCTTCGCGATTTTTTTCATTTGCGATTCATTTGCGTTTGATACATATCTTTATATAGATAAAATCCAATCATGCGATTATATACATAAATTGCTTTTGTAATTAGCAAAATGTGCGCGCATGAATAAGACATCCCGCGGAGCAGCGACAATAACGAATAAAATTCGTGTCATCTCCAGACACTGTAGCGACTTTTATGAAATCTAAACGACTAATTAAGCACAAAATAGTCGCCCGCTTTTCCATTTATTTCTTATACAGTGTCCATTCCAGATGTTTCAATTACAATACAAAGTGCCTGCAACTTCTCCTGGGTTAGCCTTTTCTTTTACAAATCGCCCCTAGAGCATGCGTGCTCGGGCGGATTCGGGCAATTGATACAAACCTTCTTAAGTTTGTCTTGCAGTACATCATATGCACGGGGAGATCTTCACAGTTAGCTAATAGCGACAGTTTTTTTTTTTCTTTTCTCCTGACATCTAATCGATGTTGATGGAATCCGAGGGGCATTTTGAACAATTCCGAACAGCTGTTAGTGACGTACACAAATAAACAGTGGTTTAATGACCAATCACTAGTTTAATAATTTTTCCTCCTCTTGAACATCTTAGACGCGTGTTGCGCATGACGGAAGGATACCACCGCGAGTAATTTTAAGATTAACAATGTATCTCAAGTGTTTTCAAACATTTGCTATTCGAATACACCCCCCACCCAAATTTACCGGAAAATTTGAAGCGGAAAGGGAAATATTTGTCATGCAGTTTTGCTAAAATTTATTTGCAAGTCGATGAATCACTAAACATTAAGTGAAAAAGTACATGTAACAGCAGGAGTGATTACATTAATACTCCACCATTATTAATGTCATATATTTCACTAATTTATTACGGGATGAATTAAAATTTACATTCAATAAAGCAACATATGTTGCAATAAGCGTAACTATAATTTCATTTTGAAATGTGCAAAATTAATTCTGTTATAACATATTGTGTATCTGAGATTTTACTCTTTCATTTCTTTATTCAAATGCCATTTATTTCACTAATTATAATAATAATGGGATGGTAAAAAATTGACATTGACAATACTTCGGCTCTAAATATGCAGTGCATCCCTATTATTTTTTTTTCTTCAAATTTTCAGGTGAAGATATGGTTTCAGAACAGGAGAATGAAGTGGCGTAATTCAAAAGAAAGGGAGTTGCTTTCGGGAGGGGGTTCACGGGACGCGACACTGCCCAACAAATCAAATCAGTGCGAGGACGAAGATGAGACTATCAATAAAAACAGACATGAAGCTATCAGTCAGTCAGAGTGTACACAGACTAAGCCAATGGAAGACAATCTCAGTCCTTGTAAATCTAATCCTGTGCACCATTTACACGATCTTCCAGAAGTTGAATCTGATAACGAACAGGTGCTTGATGATGCTGGAACAACTAGCTCAGACAGCGAGGATGAAATTGACGTTTCATGATAGTGATGTCACTAATTAATTTTTTGTACATATATTTCACAAACAATTGCTTTTATGTACTGTTATTTATACGCATATGAACTGCAATATTATAATAAGGCACAGTGAAAATTCCTTATGTTTCTAGCTGTAAAAATCAAATTGATTATTAATTCTATTTGGTGGTTTTTACAATAAATGATATACATGTAATAAGAAATAAAAAAGAATGAACAAAGTTTGTATTGTACGATGTGTGTTAAGATTTCATCGCATTTAGATTTTAATATGTATCTTTTGAAAACAGAGAATTTAAGACACATGATAACATATTAGCTTTCATTTTGAATTTGTACGTTTCATTTCAATGGAAACTTATTATCTTACCAATTATTTAGTAATACTTTTTTTTTTTTTATCTATATGGGTGATTGCTAAGAATAGTTAATATTTTAGAAGGAAAAATCTGGAATAAAGTATCGTCAAAGTTTAGCTTTCTTTTTTTTAAAGGAAATAATTATAGCCTCATAAATCTCTTAGACAAACATTTTCATCAGATGTTCAAGAAAAGGTATTCAGTCTTAAATAAATCTGCCCTAAAACGGCATTGTCCGAAACACGTGCGCTCTTTAGAATGGTCAAAATGGGCAGCCCTTGGGTCCAGAGAGGGGGGATTAGTCTAAACCTGATAACATTGTGAAATTGGGCATAAAATAAACATTTGAGGCTCGGAGTCGAACGAAGTGCGCCACTAGTTGCCTCTTGAGTAGGGCCGCTGATCCCAATTGTCCTCTCAATATCTCATTAAATGACCAAGGCTCATTTATTTGATCTTTGTCAAACACTCCAAAGCCCCGGTAATGTTATTTGTACTTGAGTTTGGCTGCTCATTATTATTATTCTGAAAACTAGACTAAGTCTTACATGGGGCAACTGTCGTGGTGCTGAGTCAATACTACAACAATTACTACGTGTTTTACAACTACTTATGCAAGTACTTGTAATAAAAATTAAAATTCTTCATTAAATTTCTATTGTTATGAGACCCCCTCCACTTTTATGTCTTTTATATTCAAAATATTAAATAAAATATTTGACTTTCAAGCAAATTTAATTTCATTTACGTAAATGAATTTATTAATTTATTACCTGTCAACCTGTTTGGATAATTTTCAAGTCAATGGATCAAATAAAAGTTTCATTTTTTCAAAAAACTAGATTATAGTTCAGCAGCATTTAAACATCTTCAGTGTATACTAAGTATGCAAAGTCTCAGGTAAATAAAACATATAACTCTCTCGAGCAATGTTATTTTCATAAACTAAGTGTATTTATTAATTTAGTGCCTGCCAGTTTCAAAACTTTCTCAATGTTTTCAAACAAAACAACAAATTTGCTCCTAATATCAGAAAAGATTTTCACATGAAGTATGTGTATGTCAATATTAAAGAGTATAATTAACTGATTCATGTCCCCAACACGACTGAATAAAGAAGAGAGAGAGAGAGAGAGAGAGAGAGAGATGAAACGGGTACTGCTATATGTAGTAATCAACAAAACAATCGACCCATTCCCAATTTTCTTCCCAACCCCATCCAAACTGCCCCCCACATCTCAACTTAGCCCCAAGGAAAATGAGATTGAAAAAATGAAAATTAGCCAAATAAACGAAAAAACAAATCTGCAATAACAGACTACAATAGTATGATAATGATAACATTGTTCTCAGTATGAAGCGACCAGTCATTGTATCACAGAGATCTAATCTAATGTATACATCAATTTATCAGACACATTAGGGCGAGTAATGTCAGTATGATTTTCATGCTGTCTGCCATGTTAATAAAGCTTATTGACTGGAAGGTGTTGTCCTGCAATTGTATGTTTCTTATTTGGCATATTCGGTAAGAAAAGAAAATCCAAATTAGTTTTGTACGGGGTAAAACGAATTGCTTGTAAAAAAAAAAAAAAAAAAAAAACATGGTCGCAGTTGTAACATATGTACTATGTGAACAAACATCTTCGTAAAGGCCTGTCGCCGCCTGTGGTATACCAAACTATATTCTTTAAACATGTAAACAAATGCATTCGAGGAAAACCATTCCTCAATGACATTTTTTAAAAAAAATTTTACAAATGCAAACCCACATTTGGCATGAATAACAATAACTAAATCATACCCACTTATACCAAAAACAATGTTTCCCTTTTTTATAAAAAGAAACCCACACATGAGTTCAAACAAAAACTGGTATAACATAATTAGGACAGCTTGGTATACATTGCATCTAGTTAAACAATACGACAACAAAGTACTTTACATGTTTACATGCTTTACATGTATTATTTTCAAATATTATAAAAAGTATAAATTTAAAGCATGCATAATAATCTACACTGTATGCCTTTACTAATGCACCGCATCTGTGAGTAAATACTTCAATAATACTGTTTTAACATTAAAATATTTTTTTCCTTTTTACGGAGCGCAATCATTGGTATTTGGTTACCATATTTATTTGAACTTCAGGGAGATTTTGATCACGGTAATTTCATATTATTCAATCAAATATGTCCATGTTTTCATACTGTTTTACAGAATCTCTACTTGGGGTCGATGAAAGTCAGAGGACAAAATCACATTTTGTAATCTGAATATATAATATTGACAACATTGTCTTGAATACCCCTGGGAAAGTGGTCAATGTTGGTCTGAAATGACCAAAATCTCCAAAAGATCCCGGTCTTTCCCTTAATTTTTGCGTAACAATTGGTACTGTCCATTGTTGTATATTTGGTTAGATCCTTTAAAGTATGTAGGATCAATGGAAATAATGCTTTATTGGTGTAACTGGTTAATCGTCAAATGGAAACATCGTTTAAAAGTCAATCCCGCTCCAAAATCACTTACTAAAATAACTCTTTAAAAATCGTTTTAAATCCAATATACTTGTCTAGTCCCCGGGTGAAACTATTTATCTGTAATGATTGGGTTAAATTTACCAAAAGATGGATTAGTTCGCACCAATTCCTTTTTATCGTCGGGAAGCCCCACAATCTCAAAGACGTAGAACTGTCAAGTATTTTTTGGCTTTATGAAATTATGCTTCATTTTATGTATAAGATAATAATTGTTTTTATTATTTCATAGATATTAAACTTTTTTGTATTGAAATGAAAACGAACGGAAACGACGGAATTTGTCTCCATTCTTACAAAGAACCAAATGAAAATGCATTCGCACCAATTTTAAACGATCCTAGACGTACATTAGTTGTAGGTCTAGACCTCACTCATTCCAATATAGGCTTTTTACAATGAATTCAAACGATGGAGAAAAGTTGATGGCATGAAATTAAAAAAAATCGTCTTAGGTAACATCTCTATATATCTGCTAAATTAAGACAGTAAGGTATTCCGTTAGTCTAATAAGACTACAGGGATTCGCGATCGGTTTACGGATAGTGAATAGGTCCCAGACGAAAATCCAAGTCTCCATCATTTCAATCATTCTTAAGAATGCTTGTTTACTCTAAATGACAGTTGAAATGGGTTTTAAATTCACAACTAGCATAAAGACAATTTGGATTCCTTATGTTTATAGTAATACAACTTAAGACATTGGGTATATTTTGACTACCATATGCATATGTCCCAAGACCATAAACTGAAAATAGACTACAGTAAATAATATTCATTTATTTTGTTATATACCATTCATTTTTATAACATTCTGTTTGCTATTTGGACATGAAAATTTAGATTAGAAATTTAATTCAAGTATTGAAAAGTAAAAAAGGTCTAATATTAAATTTTCAGTTTATAGTTTTGGGCCCTGAAATTTTTATCATGTTGCTTTTTATTTCTTTGTTTTGCAGAGTGTGCATAGCGTGTGAATTTTTTCTGTGTTTTTAACAGAAGTCAAACGGGTCTCGTATTTGCATCTAACAAAAATTCATCATACTATAAAAAAAATCAAACAAAATTTTAAACTTAATCTCACCAAATTAAGAGTTCCTTAACTCTCACTGTAAGGTACGTATACTTCATTTTCAAATACACAATGAACTTTGCGTAGCAACAGCATCATGGCTCTTATGAATGAAAATAGACCTTGAAATTAGCAATACTACAATTAAAATCCAACCAAACAACACTATTGGTAATATCAAACCGCAGTAAGAAAGAAACCGCAACAAAATGAAATTTAATAGCACCAAAATATATATAGCGGGGCTATCATCAATTTTTAGCAAAATGTAAGTAATGCCATAATGGGGAAAAAAGCAACAGTGTCAAAGTTTTACAAAAATTTTAACTTTTTATTATGAATATCTACGTATAATCCCGTTATTGATAATCTATCCCATTTATAGTGATACATGTATCTAGCAATGTTTTTAAGTCACAATTTGCCCTACATTGCGATGTGATCCTATCATATTGAATCTGTAGCTCGACCCCCAGAAAAAGCTTCTATTCAGATAAATTAAACACTTCATGTTCATAATGTCAACATTTGCATTCAGCCTTGAGATGAAAGATGTTAAAATTCCTCCATTTGATTAAAAATTTACGTTTTGAAAAGGTTTATGTACCTTATAAATAACTGGACCCTTCACCGGATTCTCGACTTGAGGTAAAAACGTATCATTTGAATGCCTTCTTCTGTATTCAAATCAAACTTTTATACAAATATTTTATTTTTCTACATTTTTAAAAGTCCTAATAAAAATCAGATGAGTAGCAGAGCGCTTTGCAGGCATCTCTTTCGGCTGTTGACATAAAGTGAAAAACATTTCTCTTTAAAAAACAAACATTCAAAGTTTACGGAACTCCTACTTTTAAAAGAAAATGAACAAATTTATTGACAGGATTTAATCGCTATTATTTGTTTTTTGAAATTGATTGCAAATTCTCATTCAAAAGCCTGAATCTGGTGAGTTTACATTAAGGATCCATAAAGTTTTAAAACCAATAGGAGACGGATAATTCCCTCATGATGTCTGTTTTATTAGTTACCCAAGAATAAAAGAGCGAAGCACTCGAGATCTCGAAGCTCTACCCCCATCTTTGTCTACCATTTGTTCGTTTATCTTCGACTCAATGGCGAAGGATAAACTATTAATTCCTAAAGTAACCGCCGAAGGCTAAATTCAATGGCTACAAGTTACTTAAATAAAAATGCTGCTTAATTTAATGAGCAGAATAAACACTTAGAATGGAGTCTTTTGAAAGCGCGTGTTGAAATCAGTCCGCGTCCTTGGTGCAAAGCACACACTTCAGAATAAATACATCTAAGTCAAATCAAATTAGACCATTCACACGTGCAAATCAGGTGCGGGATGTTTTCAATATTTTTGTTTAAGTCTTAAGTAAAAAGTTGCTTTTCTGTTAGAATAACTCTTTATTTGGAATTGCGTTAAAAACTTAACTTTCTTGTTTTTGAAATCACCTTTCATGACAGGGCTTGTACGTTTCAAAGAATATATTTTAAAATGATAAGTTATGTTCTGTATTAGAAGTGTTGGATTGAAATTTGTTTAACAAAAATGATAATTTTATTTCCATTTTCTGTTCTTAAAAACTTGTTAAGATAAAAACGAATTTTTAGTCATATTTCAATTTAGCAGTCTTACCAGATGTATATATAAAACACACAGAAGATGAACGAACACAGTCTAAGTGTAACAACCATAAATCATCATTATTCTTATAAAAAAAAAACTCGAAACCAGCCATAAAATCGATCATGATATTTCATACAAAATATATTTGTCGTGAATTTATTATTTTGCGTGTAGAAGATAATTGAATGCGCATTGGCGCATCGATAAAACATGTTACATTCGGCTTGAATTAATCTTTTCCTCCAGTATTGAATATGTATTGAATGTCGAGAAGCTTTAAGTAGGCAAATATATACATGATCGGTCTAATAATTATAATCAAATAATAGAGTTTTATAAGAATTCAATTGGACATATGAAGAGACCGAAGTAAGTGCTATTCAGCCCGGTCAGCTGTCGTCAAGCTGCTACTACTTTAAGAAACACATATGGTCCTCATATCCCAAAAGTTACTTAATACTTAATCGTCTCCATTTATCAGTTATTGTAAAGAACTAACTAGCTTGCGTGGGCCTAAATGAAAAGTACGTCATATACCCAAGTTTCATCAATAGAAAATTACACCATGCATTATGCATACATAATGAAAACGGTAACTACCGTCGATATGACAGTCTCTGTTTCAAATTGTGTTTGATTATATCGGTAATCAGTCAAGTTTAAAGTATATGTATTTTTCTGTCATATAGCGTGGGAGGGGGGTCCATTTGTATACAAAGTATCTTATCAATGTGTTACATGTAGAAACCTCCTAGTCCCTCAGTATAATATAGTTATGAGCATTTCCTCTAAACCCTTTTTCACCAACAGTTTCTTGTCTGTTCAAATTAAAAAGATAAGGTGCGACCCAGCAAAATGCTTATTAACTTAAGGAGAAACCTCCATTTTTTGTTGTGTTCATGCGATGAAACTGACCATTTATAGTAAAAACTTGAAGAAAAAACCCAGAAACTTTATTTCAAAGAAGATTATACATATTAAACATCTCATAGTGTTCCATTATATCTCATTACAAGTCCTGATCGATGAATAAGTACGTTCATGGCTAATTGTTTCAAGTAAAATGCTGTTTGAAATCGAGTTTTCTGGTGTATCGAATAACACGATTTTATGCAGAAAATTTACATTTAAAAACTTTTTTTATTAAATTAACATTGAAAATTTGTCTTTTGTAAATCATAATGGTTCATTATTTTTACATACATTTGATGTTATCTGTCGATTTGTTCATGTTATTTTTCACAAGGTTCAGAACAGTTTATCAAAGGCTAACTAAGAATTCTTAGGCACATTCCTGAATTGAGTAAAATTATTCTAAAAAAAAAATGGAAGGAATAGTGTGAAGTACATGTGAATATAAACCTGTCATTTTGCAGTGTATGTTATTAAAATGAATATGATATTGTAATAAATAAACAAAAAAAAAATTACACGCATTTTTTGATACATTTTAAAAATATTTGTTCTTAATTTTCTGAGTTTAGTTTCATCACAAGAAAAATCCTACCATTGATCAAATTGGATCAATGTGACTGACATGACGATCAAAATGAACCACAATATGAAGGAGGTAGTTTCTGTATGTTCTTTCCGGCATATTTTATTTCTTAAATAAAATTTGCAACCTGACTACTTTTGTCATGTATAAATTTTTGATTCCCAATAATTTCAAATCTTGTAAAGGACATATACCAAGAGTTGTCATTCGTACGTTAAATACACGATTACTTAATCATATAACGTTGATAGAGTGCTATGCCCCAGTCCCCAGGCTAATTGTAACTGCCCAGCGGATAAAAATTGTCGACAAAATATAATCCGTTGGTAACGACTGGTAGTTGTCCGGTTGTGACACAGACAACTTCTCGAAAGTTTTTCCGACTTACGGAACGATCCGAGAAGTTGCGATTGTGGCTCGGGTCTAAAGGACATCAAAGAAAATCAACGGAATCAGATCGGTCAAGTATAGGAGATTCGTACAAAACGAAAACAGGCACATAACTGCCGTACTTTAAGGGGACACCTTAGTCCGTTGGTGTCCATTCTAAGTTTGAAAATTCGACCAGATACAACGAACTTTATACATTTGATCGTATTAAGCGAATGAGAAAAGTACGATAAACAAAGGGAATCATTAACTGACGAATTATGAATTTTGCCATTCGTCGGACGTCCGTTAGTTTAGTCGATGAGATATGAAACTTAGGCTTTGCATAGAGCTGATGTGTAGTTGTATCAAATGTCTACCATAATTACCGGATCCAGACATTTTTCTCCGGGGGGGGGGGGGGGGGGAATTTTTTTAACGGTTGGGGGAGGGGTATCGATGCCTGTTTTCGTTAACTTTTCTATGTTAATTGTATAAGTTTTGAAATTTCCGGGGGGGGGGGGGGGGGGCTCAGAATCCACTGCCTCCCCTCTTGATCCGTGCATGGTATACATCATAGGTTAAGAGAAAAGTAAAGGTACATACACTCTGAACATTGCGTCTTGTATCGCATTACATACATCAAACAATACTCTCTTATACACGTATTTAGTAATTCTTCCAATTCATTAAATAACATTATATGACTTTCAGTGTTGAACTTCATAAAAAATATTCTCGGTATTTGACAGTAAAATTAAACCCTCACTAGTAGCTCCTTTTTCATTCTAATTGTCGGATGTCCAAGAAAAATAAAATGGAGCTCATAAAGAGACGTTTATTCAGGAATGGTAACTCTTACAAATGAATGAAAAAAAATGACAAAAGAAACACCGCTTCCTAAATTTAATTTATTTTGTATTCGTTTAATGCTATACATTGTCATTATAAATATTTTTAATATTTTTCTTCTCAGATAATTAAATATTAAATAGTATTTTTGACAGTATTTGTGATGTAGATTTATGATAATGTTTTAGCTCAATATGAGAACCGCACGAGCCATTCAAATATATATTATTTTATCACAAGGTATTAATAGTGCTTTATGAAAATATGTATTAGAATATTATACAATTCACGTATTTTGTAGCAGAGGATTCATGAGCCTTAACCACAACCCAGATTCTTTAGCTGCAATATGACGAAAAGCTGATGCTTATCGATGTAATGATAAAGGAGTAAGAGAGACAACTCTTCAATTTTTAGGATATCGTGTCGCTTAGTGTCCTTAGGCGAGATTTACAACGTAGTTACATGGATTATCGATGTTACATCGCGATAAGATACTAATATCTTATGTACTCTGTACACATAGATTTGGTTTTAGATCCACGGTTGACTTGATTAAAGTAGTTCCTCTGTTTCATTCATTTATTTGAATCTCAACACCATTGTGCACCGATGTATAATGCAAATATGTTCAGATTATATATTAGATGATTAATGCAACTAATAATAATGAAAAGCATGAATAAAAATATCAAAGACTAACACATTATACTATAAATGTGAAGTATGGAAATTCCAAACCGGAGAGAGCATTTACTTATTTTATTTTGAAAACCCAACAACAACAACAACAACAACAACAACCAAACAACAACACAGTTATTGATACCAGACTTTATCTGTTTATATCTATTTTTCAAAAAAATATTTTACTAACAGACCTCGCATTCCATGCGCGGATCCAGGAAATTTTTCCAGGGGGGGTCCGAAGGATAATTGTGTTTGCCAGGGGGGTCCGAGGCATATTTGCGATAATTTTACTATGTAAATTTATTAAATTTTCATTTTCCAGGGGGGGTCGGGACCCCCCTGACCCCCCCCCCCCCCCCCTAGATCCGCGCATGCATTCCTTTCTGTTACAAATTTGCAGGAAAATTCTTCTCAAATTAGCTACATGCATATAGATTACAATGATTCTCTCGTGACTTGCATGATGTGTTGGCCAAACGTCCACTTTTAGTTGGTAAATGTTAATTACAAGTTTGAAATATAGGGAAAAAACGATTGAGTTTTTAAGTGTTTAAGTATTAATAGACTTTAAATCTAAAAAAAGAAAAATTATTGCATATTTCATAGTTCAAAGCTTTGGATGATACTGAATTGAAGAGAAGATGATAAGTTTGTGGAAATTGTTCTATCAGTCACTGTTTATACTTTGTATTATGAGACAGTTGTTGTACAAGTTACATTGTATTTCCAGCCCACAGAAGTTCATTCATTTTCATGGTCTGCTTGTGCAGCTAAAGCTGGCCTTTACAATTACTCTAGTGTAATTTGTCCGACAACCCACAATTTTCATTTAGACTAGACATTTTAATCATTCAATCCTCAATTTCTCACCATATGGTAATCTAATAAGCGATTCTCCATGGTTAAAAAAAAAAGTGCAGTACATATTCCTCTTATTTTTGAAAAATGAGTTTAATCAAATTGTGATTCTTTGGTCAAACTTAAAAAAGTCAGACCGCGCGCAATGTATAGGTATAAGGAATCCTTACTAAAGGTGTTTCTGTTGATCGAGAGGATTTGATTACACCTTCTTGGTTTACACATAATCGTCTTTAGCCATAAATTGACGGGACCATGCTCGTATATTTCTATGAACTAGGATTTCCTGTAATATACATGCAGGTATAAACGTCAAGTTTATATCTATTTGAAAATAAAACCTGAATATACAGCGAGAAAGAGACAAGATAGCATTATGAAGCTTACATATGACATGCTAAGGAGATAACGCAATAAAATGCATTTCCGTCATGTCACCATGATCACATTTAATAGAATTAATGACGTCCTTTTCTGAAAAAATACCCACAAGATTGAACGTAGATAATTTTCTGAACAGTAAATAATATAAACTAATTTCATCATATGATGTTATAATTGATGGAAATAATTTTTTCTTCTAAATATGTAAATTGATATACTTCAGTTGTAAGATTTTTTATTTTCTAAAAAATCTGTTTATCCAAAAGTGTGAATTATGGATGAAGATTTCCGACACACGTGTACATTTTTCAGTAATTTGTGACCTGCTCCAATTTCCGTGCCTTAATAGTTTGTACATGTTGCTTCATACGAGACGGGTTTATGGCGGGATGTGACAATTTGATCTAATTAGGTGTCAGAGGATCGGTTAATGGTGTCCACTGCTACATGTATCTGTAAATCAGTGTGCATTAACAATACCGGGGGAAGGTCAGAGGACTTAAAGAATGTCCATGTACAGGAGGAAACTGCTCGTGTGAGTATTTTATGTATAATTCTCTTTCAGTTTCACTTATATGTACGTACGTAACTCGTTTTATACATTGTACATGTATCTCTAATAACACGGTTTTTTTAAATAATGGATCAATCAACACAACCGGAATGGCCGCAAAGCAGGCTCCGCCGTCACCAACTTTGCTCATCTTAATTCACAGCCTCAGATCTGAGTTTTTACCTCAAATGTATCCACTGTTCTTTTAAGGATTTGAGTTAAGGATTGAGTTGAGTAATTTTAAAATATTGGTGACGGCGGAGCCAGAACTTTACCGGCTTTTATTATTATAAAAACGAGATTTACTCACTCAACACTCAAACGGTACATGTACATGATTATTTTTTTCTCCAGAAAGTTCACAGTTGTAATTTACATGTGCGTCTGGCCTTTGTTTAAGTTGTGTTGTTGTTAACGAATCTATAAAACACTAAGTATTGCTATATTCTAAAATACTTTCAAAAAGTTAGAATGAATGCATTGTCAGCAGAAGCGCAAGGACTGACGATTTACTGTTACTAATATACATGTATAAATACACAACTTGTGGTCGTCAAAGAAATGCCGAAAACCATTTGATTAAATGGGCAATCCCTAACATCTGGAAACATTTCTGTTATTTCTGTTAGATTCACTCTGACCCTTTATTGTTACTAATTAAATAGGGGTGAAAACAAATATTCGAAGTATCCTTTTACGTTTTATGCGAAATAATTATAAGCAAGAGTCCCAAGGGCCTTAATAGTAGCCTTTATTATAATACAATCAAGTGAGAGAGTTATAGAATGACAATACATGTACGTTTATAATAATGGTTAAAAAACGTATTTGAAAATACCTTGCTAAAAACAAGATTCATATGATGACAAAGGATAAAAAAATACATGTAGTATGGACTCCCTGGTAACGGGAAAAAAATCCAAGTTCTGTAAAGATATTGTGTGTGTTGGGGGAGGGGGGGTGTGGTAAATGACCTCTGGGTACACCCGCGATACTTGCAAAAATAAAAATATATAGGTTAATGTGGGGGATCTGAGAAGTTCAAAATTGGAGGGTTCATACTAAAGTATGGTAGATGCCTAAATAGGTTTACTCATTACTCCAATCAAATTCAAGTAAAATAGATTCGTAAAAGTATTTCAAAAATTAATATTCAATACAAGAAGAATCGTTTGATTTATTTCTTTTGTTAGTATTTTGTTATATGCTGGTATCAAAAAGGTTGATTTTTTGTGTACATCTTTGAATTGAATGAATTTAACATATTTTATTGATTAAATCAAATGGATTAGACACAAGTTCTAAATAACTTGGGTAGTCTTCTCCTAATGATGAATTTTATAAATATTGTCAATAATATATATGAATACATATAAATATACATGAATAAACAGTCTACTACATATATAATATTACATTATAAATTTAGACATTTTTTTTGAGAAGCGACCACATTCACTCAAGAAAATTTGTACAGTCTTGAAAATTTCAGTGTTTTGTGTATTTGTCAAAGAATCATCCCCCCCCCCCATAACAGTAAATGTGTATCTATAATATGTACATAACGTAATGTCAATAGCTTATTCATTAAAGAATTCCGTGCTATCGTATACTTTTTACAGACAAAAAACAAATGATATGCATCTTCTAGAAAGCCACATGAACAGTATACATCTTTATACAGAAATCATGATATAAGTAAAATTCGGTTATTTAAAAAAAAATGCTTTCTTTTTTATTAATGCTGAATTGCATACCAAATATATGATTCTACATGAACACGTATAAAAAATTATGGCCATAATAGGATATACACATGTACATGTTCTACA
>WFKH01011801.1:13472853-13488985 GCA_016163765.1 Magallana hongkongensis
ACAATAACAAAGATAACCACACAATGCATTGCATTTCTTCGATGTATGTATGTAAAATTCATTGTAGTGCATCGAAATGTTATTGAATGGGTTAATTACTAATGAAGACACCTGAAACATCGCAGGAGTCATATGACTCTACGTCTGTAAAGCATGCCATGCATTATAGATGGTCTCCCTTTCACACCTTCACGCTGAGGGGGCCCATGACTACCTGTATCTCCGATATCATCTACACAGGACTAACAACAATGTTATACCTGGTCAAAACCTCCTTCTTCTATCTTCTTCCATGCTTTTATCGATTTTTGCAGCGAAAAACACAGCTGTCGATCTGATTGCAATTTTCATATCTTTAGCGTAAAAACACGTTGGGGATTGTTTTACTACAATATAGGGCGTCTTTAGGGATAATCCAACGAGATTTGTGGCATCCAGATAAAAACAATACTACATTTCAGTAACATACGTGGATTAACAAATGCCTGTGTCGGAAAATTGAAATCGTCGATTTCGTGTGTTTTTTTTTGATATTCACCTTAGACTTACAGTGGATGATCGGAGGAATTCTAACTATCTTGAAGTAGGACATGGGAATCAATATGATTACCTGACATTAAATTTCGGGGTGTCTGATAAACCTTTGGCAAGACAAGGCTTGCTGAAAACTTAAGGGGGTCATAAAAGTTAATATTATATACATTCAGTGCGGTATGTTGCTCGGCGCAATAATTCACCATTCATTGAAGAATTTGTATGTGTCGCAGATGACCCCACTGTTTAACAGCGTTTTTTGGATGAACTAAAATTGACGTGGTCCATGATTGTGAAAAATAAAAGGAAGATTCCGTTTTATTTTCGCATGGGCTTCGGTATAAGCAAACAGGTGACGATTACCGTACCTCAGAAAGAGAAATATAGGTAAGTGATGTAATCTGGCGTTTAAATATGTATCAGAGAAAAATATTTTTTTAATCAAAACCATATAGTAGATAATTATAACCCATACAAATGTTTCTTTTCATGACCAAACGGTACGCTATCCTTAAGTCATTAGCAATGTGCCACGCCCATTGTGGTAGAATACTAAAGGCTCATCAAGTTTTCATCATAAAACCCCAATCAATTACCCTAGCAAATCGGTGCATGAATCATATCAGCTGTTGCTTTGGGACGATCTTTGTTAGTCTCCTTCCTCTATTGATTAACCATTTCACAAGCCATCTTCTAGTCCTCGGGTTGTAAAAATAGTGTATACTGATCCAAGGTTTACCCAATGCAGATGCAGAATCTATCTTTATACTGTAGAATACGTAGATTGACCAAAGAGTAAGCCAATTTTTAATGAATACTTTATCATCTCTGATCAACCATTTAATGCCAAACTACGGATAGGGAATTTACCCTTAGATAGGAGTATTTACCCGGGCTTAAATTTCAGAATAAAATGTTGGCAAGTGAATAGAATATTGGTTCCTCTTGGTCTTATCTCTTATTTGTTCTCCCACTGTTTGATGATAAAAAGGTCTTGGAAAAGGTTAATTGAAAGTTTTGACGACAATTTTGATGGCGTACGTCTCTCTCGAATGTGGTTCTTGTAAAGGTGCAGTTCCAATTCGTCATTATTCTGTGAATTATATGCGGAAAATCGATAAGAAAGTCAGGTGAGATTGCAATGCATTTACTGCAAGTTAACTACAGGTTTATTCCTATTTAACGACCTAAGTCAGAGGAATCTCTGCGACGATTAATTAGCCATTCTCAGCAACTCTCTCTCTCTCTCTCTCTCTCTCTCTGAATAATTCTTCATATCCTTCATATATTCCTTATTCCCATACGTGATATTGCTTGATTTGTCAGCATCGCCGCCGTTATTTGTTTAAGTCCTTTAGAATTTAAAATGTTATCTTTCATAAACCTCATAGACCTCTTAAAACACAGCCTTCATAAAAAATCTTATACCAGGATCAATACGAAATTTCGTTAAATACCCTTTATCTACTTTTCTAAACAAAGTTCTAATAATACATGTCATTTATCATAGTGTGACCACTTGATCAGTAATTCACTGCGTTTTAAGGACCCGAGCTGAGAGACATGCACAGGTTCATTTACCATTCAGACAGTACCAGCCAGAGTCAAGGGGGAATCTGACTGGGAATATATTATTAAGAATACATTATCACATTAAGTAAAGTTGTCCGGATTCACCTAACGCTTACCTTTTTCAAATGGTGGTGTTTTTGAGAAAATATAAGGATGTGGTTTCTTGAGAGAGTGGTGACTTAATCATCCACCCCAATCCCTATCCACCTGTAAAACTTCAATAACTTAGAAATGATTCTTTGTGTTTTCAAAAGTCAAAATCTACAGGTGGTGTCACTCTTTACCATATATACATTTACGTGTACAAAAGCATACGTGTAGGAAACTATAGCTGATTGAGAGTTGGATTTTTCGAAATTTGCGACTTGATCTTGTCTTTAGAATTACCTTTTCATATAAAAGGATCATTTTATAGAAAACAATACAACTATATATAGACTAAACGCACAGAGATTGTCGATTACATCTAAGTGTTTGTAAGTTCTATTGCTGGTAAGCAGTTTGTCAATTCCGAAGACAAAGTAAATGTTATTTTTAAAAAAAAAATCAACTTTTTAAACAACGCAATTAAAATTGACTCGAAAGTCGAATCTTTTATATAGCCTCTCAGTAATAGGATAACAGTATATCAATATCCGTGTCAAATTCCTGTTGATGACATTAAGAAAAGCTGTTAAATTCTTGCAATATTTAAAAAAAAATTCTTATTTTGTAGGTCATCAGCCATTCTGTTCAGCCGGGTGGACGCTGAGGGCCTGTTGAAGTTTGAGCAGACAGGGACCTACCTTCTGTACAGGGACTACAACACAGATCACCTGTACCTCTCCGTCAGGTACTGCAACCATAGAGGCTCAGATACAGATTATCTTCTATATGTATAGTCCGATTTTCATAACTTAAGATATTGCCCATTTACCTTTATTGTCTGAAAAGCTCAATGAATTACAGTATTTCAAAATGTCAAGCAGAACCTACCTTGTAAATTGTCACTGAATAACAACTATAGTCTGTCCTAGGTTTTATTTCCCGTCACTTTCTGTTTTAAAGATCCGCATGCCTCTCAGTTAAGAAGAACTGAAATCTTCACTGGCCAGGGAAAAATTTAGACTTCGTCGTTGACGTTTCATGTTCATATTACTGATTCCCTATTACCGATATTTCTACCAAATATGATCGAATAATTATGTTTTAGTGGGGGTTTTTTAAAAACAAATTATTCAGTTGTCTTAGGATATAAACCTGAAACTTGCAATCAAATAGCCAGTAGGTTCTGGTTTTTTGATCTACATGTAATACTCAGTATGCAACCTATTATTAAAGGTTATAAGTCATAAGCTTGCTAATAAGAGCTCTATTATTTGAATAGTAAATAATTTACTTTTCAGTTACTTGAAAGGTGCACCAGATTTTGTAGCATTGTGTAAAGACATGATATCTTCCCATTTTCACAGATCCAATGATTTTGTTGAGCACCATCGAATCAATTATGAAGACAATCTGTATTATATGGACAACCAGCCATACCCCTACCTAGATTCCATCATCCTTTATCACCAACGGCACAAGCTGAATGGAATCAAGCTTACATATCACGTATGTTATCGCCTAAGAAATGGGTCTCTAACTCGATGCATGCTTTATTTTTCTTACATCACTCAGTTTTCCCAATGCAATGTTTTGATTAAATTTTATGATTTACGTGATCGGGGTTTGGTCAAAGCACGAGCATATAATCTTTGGGAAGAACTGGAGTTTTAAAATTCAGAAAAGAGAGCCATACATATTAAAACTTGAAATTATATTTCCAGGCCCATTTGAGTGCACGTACTGTAAAAGCATTCACGACCAAAGTAATGCGTCACAACGGCAATGTGTCGCATACAGACAATGAGGAACCAGACGATATACACCACAGTTCTCAGCATATCGCCAGCATAGAGCACACCAATGATGACGTCATCACTAACCGGATCTCAAAATCCAGCGGTAGACTGTGGATTTCCGGAACAATGCAGCAGTCTCTTAAACGTATCTCCATGCCGATCCCGGAAGTGTACCATCACATCGGGGACACAGACACCAGATTGACACAAAGCTACAGAGGAAGTGGAAATCTTTTGTCAAATGCTGACAGTTTTAGTGATTTAAATGGAGATATTTTTGACACAAAACATTCCAACAGGAAACACTCTGAGGACGCTGACAGCGAGTGTAGTTCTGTGAATGGTGAGCATGATCTCGTGCACGATGATGACGTTGTTGGCAGAGATCCAAATCATGAACACGATGACGACATATCAGTCTATGACACGCATTTATGATATCCATGCAGAAATGTTCTACTAACACTTTACTACATGTATATTGTATATGGAAGTTCTTATTTATTACCAGTCTATTACACCTACTGTCAACATATGGTTTCTAAAATATTAAGATATTTATTGATGACTTACATGTATATTATAAATACTTATATCACAAAATATTTAGGAATGAAAAGAAGTGAAATATCTGTTCTTATATTGAGTAATCTAGTACCAGTACAATGGAACATAATTCTGCTTTTGTTCGAGATATATATTTTATAAGAAATCCACTTGTAGTCAAATAAGATTGTATCTTAATGATTATAAAAATATATTTTAAAATGTGTAATAATAAGTCTTTTTTTTTTAATGAACTCATGCATGATATGTAGGTCAACTTGTACTTTTGAACAGCAGGATCTTGAATCGCTTCAAAAACAGCAACGAGTCTGACTTTGTTCATATGCATTTAAGCAATTAAATACTTTCTTTGGTAGTTCATAGGAGGTATGAGAGGTCCAGATATTGCATTTTATTTTTTAATTCATGACCCTGTGAACAACCAAAAGGCAATTTTTTGTTTAATGAATGCGAATTACCATCGATGATGCTGAAACAGTATTATCAGTAACAAAATATATTCTGCAGCTGTTGCTTGAGTTTTTCAATAAGTCTAAAATCATCGTCAAAAACAAGGGTCAGTCTCGTAAGTACTTACTGACTTTGGGCCAACCTTCTCAAAATTTTCTCGTTCTCATGAATAATTCATGCCCTATTTCGATTGGCTTAATCACACTTTCGTGAAGGTATTCTCACCAAACACATGAATGCAAACAAGTGCACATGTTTATGAAACTGATTTTTTAAAAATAAGTTAGCCGACGGTCAGCAAGCGTTTATAAATAAGATTCAATTTGGCCGAGTTTTTCCAACAATGTGTAAACTCAAATGTATTCCCGGTTCCGGGACCGACCCTGAATTATGAATGCCAAATTCATGTGGGAAGAGGTTTCAACACGCTTTGTATTTATATTGGACTAACAAGAATGAGTATGGTAATTCTATACGATAGTCTGTTGTATTCTTGGTGTCAATGATTTACAACAAGATGGAGTATACGAAACATTGATGCGGCAATGAACAAGGTTTAATGACAGATAAAGACGATGGATCTCACACAGGAACAGTGATATAAAATCAGAAATTGAGTCCTGTGGACAATAAACAACACATTCATTGTCAATATAGAAAGGAAAATGAACGTATGCATTCTTTTGTTGTATGTGGTTTCTTCGAATATTTTGGTTGGTAAGTTACAATTGCTTATTAGATTTGAAAAATACTGCTTTGTTGTAACAAATTTTATTTCTCAAGTTTATTATTAGAGATATCAAATATATTAGGCATGTTTGACAAGAACAGAAAAAAAAAATAACGACTAGAAATATCAAAGAATAGCAATATAAAATGTGTATAATATTGATTTGAGAACTCAGAAATATGAAGTCCGGATTAAAAGTCGTATTAATAGTGGGGTTTTTTTCTACTTTTTTTATGCACAAAGCCACAAAAAAACAAAGTATTTGTCAGGAATCAACCCCTATATCTTAACGGTGTCAAGGTTTTGTGATCACGTACCTACACAAAAACATATGAGTGTGCAGGACGTAATCCTAAGCCTTGACATTTGAATATGGAATAAATGCATGAAAATAGAAATAAATAATAGTTATAAAAAGCATAACGTTGTCAATTTTTTGCAATTACCGAGCTAATAATGTACAAATATAGCTGTCTAAAATTTGATATTATTTGTGTCACAAATTCATAGCAAATGTTGATAATCGTATATATCATTGGCAGTTAATATACTTCGGTATATAGAGTATTATTCGTGCAACACAAGTTGTACGAAATATGCCTGTGTATTAAAATTTATTTCTCTACATACATGTATATACTCTGTACATGCATGCATTTGTCAAAACTAAAGAAGGTAAGTGAAAATTTAAAAATTATCTGATTTTAAAATTATTTAACTTCGGCCAAAATATCTCGACATGGACATTAATAAAACATGAGTTGATGCTTATGTTATTACATTAATCTTTTTAAATCACTAGTAGTGGGGAAATTGTCATGTAAATTTTGAAGTTACCGGATGGCAGTATATACAAAATTTACATTTGTATTTACTGCCACCTGGTAAATTCAATATTTACAACATGACAAAATGTTCCTCAAATGTTACATACCAATACACACGCATGATGTAACCGTTTAGTTAATTTATGATTAACATTATTACAGTCACCTGTTCGTCTCCTGGAACATGGCTATGCCAGGAACACTTCTGCTACTCACTATTCACAGAGTATGGCGGAATCTCTTTCAGAGCTGCAAATGAAAAGTGTCAAGAAAGCGACTCACATTTGGTTAGCATTCATAGCGAGCAAGAGAGCCAGTTGGTGGAAACTATAAGGTAGGTCCAATAAATGCGATGTAAATCTATGAAATAAAATTCGAATATAAGGTAATTCTGAAAATTTTAAGTAAATCTATGATTTTCTTTAGAAGGAGAGCTTTATATAGAGATATAGGAAATATTCAAATTTTAAAGCTCAAATATTAGGAATTTTTCTTTACTTAATAATGCATGTAGCTTATGGCTAAATAAATCAATTTTAAAATGTTAAGGTAGATCTTATGGTTGACCCTCCAGCCTCCGTAAGAACTGTAGTCTTTCAGATTTAATAAAATCGACTATATTGTTGATTTTCGCACTTTAATTTCTGACACACAGGACGGAGGTGGTGGGTATGCCCGTCTGGCTTGGGATGGAGAGGTTCCTGAACCAGCAGACCTGGGTCGATGGGACCCCCGTGGATTTCCTTCCCAGTAAGTGGGACTACCACTCCGCCCAAAACCCCTGTAGGTGGTATCCATGGTACACAAATACATGTATTCTGATTTTGTCTTCGTATTAGTTATATGCATACACGTGTGTGTAAAGTTTATACATGTATTTGAATTCATACTGACTGATCTACTAAACAAAACAAGATTGTTTTTGTATAACACAATTTTCTTGACGATAGTGTTTGCTACTAAACAAAACAAGATGTGTTTTTGTATAACACAATGTTCTGGACGATAGTGTTTGCTGCTCTACGCAAGCAAATTTGATTTTAACCTTTTTATCTCCCCAGTTTCTGTCCTTTCCGTTCACCAAATATATCGAAAAAATCAAACAAATAAAAGAAATGAAAAGACACTAAATAGGTGACTCTGTATCAACATGGAGGATGCAGAATGAAAGAGAACCAAGGGCAATATGGGTTCAGTTCTCTAGTTTGTTTTATAGACACGTGTATCTACAGCAGTGGCGACTGGTACGAGGGAAAGTGTGACAACAACTTGTACTTTATTTGTAAACGGAAAGGTAAGGATGAATGAATTTGTCCATTAATTTAAGGTAACTCACTACACCTAGATTTATACTTTTTAAAGACACTACGTCACAAGATGGCGATTAAATGGTTTTTTTTAACTGTATCAATCGATTTGGTTGTATATCGCCATAGCTCATTGGTTAAAGTATCGGGCTTGTGAACCGCCGATCATGAGTTCGAATCCACCTGGGGCTTTTTTTCATGTTTACTGATTAAATTTTTG
This sequence comes from Magallana hongkongensis, assembly GCA_016163765.1. Lineage (NCBI taxonomy): Eukaryota > Metazoa > Mollusca > Bivalvia > Ostreida > Ostreidae > Magallana > Magallana hongkongensis. The sequence goes on from WFKH01011801.1 coordinate 13,480,944, forward strand.
AAAATATACGAGTAATATTTCATCCAAAATTGCACATTTTTCCGCCTATTTGACATATACTTCTTATCCATCATGCTATCTATCATAATCAAGTAATTTTCTGCTGATTTGAGAAACTTCTTCAAGGTGTAGTGAGCCACCTTAAGCATCAAACGAGTTTTTTCTTATATTCTTATATTTAAATGTTATTATAAAAGATGAAGTAATGAAATTATGATAATGATATACATGTAATATAATTGTTTAATGAGATTTTCTTTTAAAAAAATCACTGCACGATTGTCTTGTATATTCAAGTTAAAATGGTGACAGAAATGTCGGATATCTGGAGTACCACTGACATTGTAGCGTTATCAAAGTCCGATAATGTCATTCGGTCTTCGTACGCTTCTTGGAAAGACGGCAAAACCGAATTGCCGGATATGACGTCAACACTTGGTACCTCAGTAGACCTATTCACTACATCACAAGGCAGTAGTTATCTAGATCAGCAGTACATCACACGAGAGTTTGAGGAAAAGCTGAAAGGTTTAAGGATCAAAAAGAGGAAGATCAGTACCAAAGAGGCGCCTGGAGGTCAAGCTATTGGGGCGGTCGCCATTTTGATTTTGTCGCTGATGTTTGCTGGTGTCATTTTGCTAGATTTAAACACATTTCAGCAGAACTGGAGGATGTTCCGAATTAATGTGTCTCAAATGCGAGATTAATAGCTAGAGTGACTAAATATAGAAAGTACAATCCTGTTATCAAAACAAAATAAATCGTTTGATATATCTTTCAATTTCGAATATATTTCATCTGTTCATTTACGAGGAGAAACTCAAAAGAATTTCTCTATGGTTTTTTATAAAATGATATGAAGAAAAGCAATGGGAAAAATAATGTCTTACATAGAAAATTTTGTTGCTGTGAAAAATGTACTCCTAATTCTGGTTGGTACATATACTAATAAACATAAATTGTATGTTCAGGTGACCTTTATTGATTTTAATACCAGATGTGTCCCATTCGAACACCTATCTCATTCATAAAGCAGAACATAATGTTAAATATTACAACAAATGTTAAAAAATGGTAATACAATAATGTATTGTACAAAATGTAATGTAATACAAAATGTTCCCTCTTAGCAGTCAAAATCCAACACATTCAACCACTTATATCCCATGGAATAAGCTATATATATTATATTGCAAAACACCTGACTTTTGTAATACAATCACTGCATAACAAACCATATCATCTCTTTCAAAACCAACCCTGCAATCCTAATGAGTCAAAAAAGAGTACACAACACATGTTATTCTCTGAGAAAATTGAGCATTTCATAAAGTTTCTCTAACAAGTCTTTTACTTCACATAATTTATAGGTACTAGCATATTGACACAAAGAGCAATCACTTATCTTCACTAGTGTGAGGTGCATGACAATAAGGTTTGACACTGAAGTTTTGCCCAAACTACCTTGACTTTAGCATTAGTACATGCAGACTAGTATAATGCTCTCAAAACACTTGAAGTATATAAAATTTTCCAAGATTTAAGGTACATGTATAATTTTTATTTTACAAGAGAGATAATTCTCAAAACTTTAGACAAAAGAACTGCTTGATTAATTTTAAAAATGGCCCAATATCTATAAAGCACACACAAAATTTTGCTACTAGTTGATCATTGCCACCTACTTCCCTGAAAATTGGTTTTTTTTTTAATAATACGTGTATATGTCTACTTACCAAAGCGAAGAAAATATATGTATATTTAAATAAATTAACACTCTCTACATCAACTTATCCACAATGTATTAAATACAGGCAACAATACAGCACTTCCAGAGTAATACACCAAATTCATCTAAATCTCATAGAATCCTGTTAAAGAATATCAGGAGTCACTGTAAATCGTATCAGATGGCGAATAATAAGCTTCAGGTCAGTTACCATTACAGAGTCAAAAATAACACAATCATAAGTCAATTATATTGACAACAATCACTACAACTAATGAGAAATGTTAAAAAAAAATTACGATGACATTGGCCAATAATACACAATTTTTTAAACAATTTTCTTTTTTGCAATTGTTAATAAAAGTACACAAAATCCTGACAATAAAGCTCTACAAAATGTTATAAACTTTGCATTCAAGTATGTGTATAATCATACTTAAAAACGTACAGCAATATTCATTTTTCCAAATTTCAAAATATTCATGACAAAATGTGTAAATTGCAATCTTAACAATTTGAAATGGAATTTATAATCTTCTAATGTCAGTTTTATTTGAGCGCCTTCCAAAGGTAGAGGCCAGCACAAACTGTTAATCCTAGGCCGACGACTCCAAAAAACTGATTTTGTGGGGTCCCAAAATATTCTATGATGGCATCCTACAGAATAACCATAGCCATAAAAAATTGCAAGGAATCTACATAATTATATATTAAATGATAAAATCACAGAAAGCTGGATCATGTATAAATTTTCAAGGAAAAAATTCCAATATAAGCTAAAGAAGGTTATAAAGTTATTCATGTGTGCTAAATTTGAAAAAAAAAATATATAGGAAAAGTCTAGGAGTGTATTACTTTTTTTCAAAAACCATGTTAAAGGTTAAAAAGCTAGTAATTTGATTTCATAAATTCACTTAAACTCTGTTCATTTAATAACTTTAAAATTGATAAATAAACTTGCCATTATGATGTATTTCAGTGTAAACAAAAGATAAAGTGAGCAAGCTCACATACCCCATACTCCTCTATAACTTGACAATGCTAAACAAAATGAATGGCAGGGTACACATTGAATACACAAAATAATTAAATAAAGGGGCATGATTCCTGAAATTTGAGAAAAATCATCACATCAAAACTTCCAGGCAATCCAGCAAATATGCACATCTATACTTTTGTCTTTAACAACAAAATTCTAAATTCAAAAGGGTCGAAATTCCCAGAAAAATAATGGAATAGGAATTTCTTGATAATATGCACATCTACACATTGTGTCCTACATACCAGTACCTACAAAGTTTGACAATGTGCAGCAGTTTAAGAGAAGTTGCGCTGACAAACTGTTTATTACTACATGTATATTCAATATATGGCCAAAATTTTAAGTTCAAAAGGGTCTCAATTCCCAGAAAAATAATGGAATCAGATCTTGGTAATATACACACCTACATATTGGTCCTAAAAAGTTTTATGCAATTCTGTGCAGCGGTTTAAGAGGAGTTGCGCTGATAAAAAAAACCCAGGACTTACAGACTGACTGACTGATGGGTCAAAAAACATTAACAAAAACGTCTTGCGTGGGGTATAAAAAACCTGAACAATAATACACAAATCCTAAAATGGTCGAAAATAAGTTAATTTTAGCTGTATTTATTATATAATAAAATGCTTCAAAAACTTCTTTCTTTTCTAGCCCCATATTGCACTGACTAATCTGACAGAGTTAGCTCCCTTTTCCAAGGTTAAACACACACTTACCCATCCGCCTCTATCTATGATCCAGCCAGCCACATAATCTGTGATAAAGTTCACCACCCAGTTCACTATAGATCTGATCAAATTGATTTTACTCAAGGCCTGAAATTTAAAGAAGCAATTGAAATTAAAAGTCATGAACTGTTAATATGATGTTACATGTACATGTATGAAGGTAGTGAGTGTCGTGAAATAACCACATAAACTGCTAGTGGGTAATGTAAAATTTTTCTGCATGCATTGAAGGCTGAAAGCTTGAGGCTGAAGGCTAAAAAATTCACAAAATGTGCATACATGTATCTGTCTTCATATTCATGCAGATTAATATAAACTAGTTAGGTCATGATTAGGTTTTGTCAGAAGTTGTATGAAGATAATCACATTTCTTTCTTAAGAAATTGTAGAAAAAATTCTAAATGGATGGAAATATTAAATAAGTGAATACTACTCAAACATCTCAATACCTTTACTGCCATTTTGTAGGCAAAGTAGAATAGACATCCCACTCTGCCCCAGTTGTAAACACCATCAGCAAAGAAACTGTTGGCAACATTGAAGAATGTTTCATGGTTTGCACTTGGGTTTACTTGGTCACACAGGCTGAAAGGACATATATTTTTATGTTGACATTTACTGATTCAAAGTGGAAAAAATAAGACACTTGGTAAAATTTCAAATTTTGATACTCATTTTCTATCATTCAGAAATTTACACCCATATATCATCAACAATGAAAATTTCATAGGGAGTGTAAATTACACCTAATACACAAAAAATGATGTGTTTAATTAATTTGTAGAACATATGTTTAAATTTTCTTCTCACCAAAGCAAATTGTTTTACCATAAATATCAACATGCAGAAATACCCAAATTGACAGTATTTTGTTGCAGAATCTGGTGAAAAATATCTTTGATACTCATAAAGGGAATTACAGTTTTAGAAACTGTATTTAAACACAAGGCCCACAGGCCTTAACGGTCACCTGAGTACCATGGCCCATATACAGACCTGTCGAGGAATCTCATATATGCATTTATTAATTAAGCTTCATTCTGGAGTAAAAAAAAAAATCTAAAATAGGGTAAGAAACCCTACCTTCCTGAAATCTTGCAACAAGGACTATGAAATTTATAATTTTGGTGAAAAAGTTTACGATAATAAGAGAGCATGACCGCATATTGAAAAGGTACAAGACTCTTATGATAGGAAATAATTTCCCATAATTCGTTCACAGTCAAGATTGCTTTTAGTGTTTCATTAATACACTAAAGATGGCTAGTATACATGTTTTACCTAAACAAAACCCCCTAAATCCCCAAGGGCCAGACAGAAATTCTTCCTCCAGGGCATTTAAATTAAAAAAAAATTGGTAGACTGCCTTAATTTCTCACTTAATTGCATTTATTCTTATGTCAGCATATCTACTGTTAAGATTTAAACATAGTATACTAACACCTCCCACCCTGAGCCAGAATCTCTGCCTTATGTGCCATGAAATTAAATTAATTAATTTCTTGTCTTTCTAAATATGCAGTCAGTTTTTATTCAGTGTCAGTAGAAGTAAAGAAGAGAATTTTAAAACATTATTTACATTAACACTATATGACAATTTTGGCCACACCCTGCAGTAAGAACCCCTAACCTGGAGGTCATAAAATTTTAAACTTATGGTAGAGGGCTTCATAGTCTTTCTAAATATGCAGTCAGTTTCAATTCAGTTTCATGCAGTAGAAGTAAAGAAGATTTTAAACATTAAATACATTAACACTCTATGACCATTTTGGCCCTGCCCTAGAGTCAAAACCCCTACCCCTACCCTGGGGGACATGAAATTTATAATTTTTGTAAAGGGCTTCATAGCCTTTCTAAATATGCAGTCAGTTTATATTTAGTATCAGCAGAGGTAAAGAAGATTTTTAAACATTATACGCATTAACACAATAGGATCATTTTGACCTCGCCCTAGAGTCAAAACCCTCACCATGGGGACATGAAATTTTAAATGTTGGTAATGGGCTTCCTGGTCTATATAACTATGAATTCAGGGTTCTTTTTTCAATGTGTGGAAGTAGAGAAAAAGATATTTGAAAAATGGTCATTTTTGCCCTGCCCCTAGGGCCCCTGTGGGGGCAAGAGTCATGAAATTTATAATTTATGTTCCCCTTACCACAAAAATGCATCATACAAAATTTTAAAAAGAATTGACCTTGTTGTTTTCAAGAAGAAGTTAAGATGTTCACGACAACGGACGAAAATTTAATTGCATAAGGTCACCTGAGTGACTTAGGTGACCCAAAAATACTTACTTCTGAATCTGTTCATTTCTATCTAGCTCATCTCCTATGCAACGTAAAGCTCGGCCAATTTCTCGCACATATTCCAGTGGAGGACCTGAAATATCATTGAAATAATTTCCCAAGTGTAATAAATTCACAAGAAGTCCCCATTAGCTTGAAAGTACAACATTTGATTTAATAAATTAATGTGAAATGCTCAAGATTGTACGTAAATAAGAGACACCTGATGTAATCATACAACTAATGGCCACCATCAGCTTTAAATATTTAAGTCACTTTTATTCCTTGTCATACATGTATGTGTACTATAATTTGTGAAACATAGTGTCTAAGCTTACAAATCACTAACATTTTTACTAAAGGGTACTTCAATCCTATTTTTTTTGGCTCTCTCTAAATGTTTTTCATTTGCTGTACCCCCTACTAATCTTCCTTTCAATAAAACAACCATTTCTGCAGTTTGCCAAAATCAAGTACATGTACAACTATTCGCAGATAAAATTTATATCCTTATTGAAAATGTCATCATAAGTAATGGGGATTTACAACCTGAGACTTTTCAAGGATAGCTGACCTGTGGGTGTGCCAGGGTCTTGTAAATCTTCCATATGCAACACTTGCTCTTCACTTCTCTCAGTGGCCAGTCTGTCCTGTATGAACTGGTTGAGGAGAACTCGAGCCTGCTGCCCCACCTCATCCTTACTGAGCTGCCGGGTCACACCTGAGGGTTCTTTGTTGAATAGCAAACAAAAAGACAAACAGTGTGTTCATGTGTTTTGGTAAGGTCTTAAATAAAGTGAGATATAACTATATATATAACATTTCAAAATAATACTACAATTATTTCTGTAGATTTTACATCAAACAATTAAGCCCTCCATTTTTCTTCATTTCTTAATTGGTGTGCACATTTTAGGTGAGAAATATAAACATTAGGCTACATTAAAGCACTAAACTACTATAAAAATGAAGTTGGTACATTCTAAACTCAATTCATTTTATACTAGTATGATGCATGAGACCTTAAGGGTCATATGCATCATACTAGGCCTTTAAGCATGTTAAGTGGTCAAATATATTTATCATATACAACATGTACAACATTTATATTCATTCAGGAAATGTGCAAGCAGTGAGTAAATTGAAAGAACTGCTAAAAAGTGAGATAAATGAAATATTGCATAGTGTACATGCAATTTAAATGAATATCATTAAAATCGCTATCTCAAAAACAATCAAATGGGGGCATCATACATACATGTATATGACAAGTAAAAGTTAAATAAATGCACGAGTTAAAAAAGTTATAGGTCATAATTGAAAATATTATCATAAAAGCAGTAAAAAAAGTTGGCTTCACATTATTTGATGGAATTCAATCAGAAACTGCGTTCTTGAATGAGTAAAAGATTTCCCTGAAAACAAACATAAATTTTCCCCTCAGAAACTAGGAAGACTTTATCAGAAAGCAACTTTGACAACATTCAAGAAGTACCAACTTTTCACGAATGGTCGAAAGCTGTCAGACGATGTCATGCTATGGTTTTAAGGTGTTAAAACGTTAGACAGATGATTATAATAGGATTACTAGCTATCTAATCTAAACCTCTTTCATTCAACCTTTCTGGATCTCCATTTCCGGTTTTAAAGACATTTGACAACTCGTACTGAAAATTGTAGTCTTTCGAGCCCGACTGATAATAAATTATTAAAGAGAATAATATCGTATGAATTTAAATGTAACTCTTAAAGGTTTAAGTTTGGACGATGAATTGAAAATACCTTTGGGCGTTTGACCTTATTTCACATAAAAAGTAAAAAAGTAAAGTGTTAAATTGTTGTGAATTTCAATGACTCTTTTATAGTTGGTGACGCCTCGATCTGTGTTTCCGATGATTACCGTAAGCCTGAAAATTTTAATCTTTATGATTCTTTATGACCTTGATTGAAAGTTATGAATCACATTATACAGCCTGTAAAGGTCATGGTCATAATTTTATTCCGATAATATTCTATAATATCGTTGGCAATTACCTGAAATAAATTTTACGTTTTTAAGAAATTATATATATTTGTAAAGTTACATAGTTTGGACAATGTGTAAACAATATTTGGAAAGTTATAACAGTGATGTTTTTGAATTTTGTTGTTATTGATGTTGCTATTTGGAGAGTTGGTGTCACTATACATTTACATGTATTGGTTTTTGTCGATCTCACAAAAACATCACTGATATTTAACATTCCAATGTTGTTAAT
>WFKH01011801.1:13497385-13540422 GCA_016163765.1 Magallana hongkongensis
TTTTTTAAAGCTGAACACCGCTCGTAAATAGGCACTGTCCGCCATATTTCTCTTTCATCACTGCTGTCCCTACAACCCCTATATAAGGCACAGACCTCTAAACAGTTCAAAGTACTTCGCTGTAGAGGTCTCACCTGTGTGGACGTACATCTCGCCTCGCCGTGTTACTCGGTCGCGATGAAATTATCAAATTTTAGGCACTTTTTTCAAGCCAGGAGAATACTAACATCAAATAAATTGGTCAATGCATCATTTACAAACAGAATATGCACATAGAATTAGAAATAAATGCATAAAATCCAAAGACCACGAAAGGAATACTACACGTCGGCCACGAGTTTCAGGTGTGCAATCGGGTGTAACGAAATCGAAGGGTTTATATACCAGGTACCTGTGTGACGGTGCCTATTTACGAGCGGTGTTCAGCTTTAAGATTTAATACATTTTTACTATATGGCTATATTGGCCCCCCCCCCTAGGGCCTAAACCCCTGTCCCAGGGGTCATGAATTCAAAAATTTAGGTAGAAGACTTCATGTACATCATATCCATGCATTTAGTTTTTCAAAAATGTATATGGGAGTAGAGAAGAAGATCTTCTTAGATTTAATACATTTTTACTATATGGCCATTTTGGCCCCACCCTTGAGCCTGAAACCCTGACCCAGGGACCATAAATTTCACAATTTTGGTAGAGAGCTTCATGGACTTCATATCCATGGATTTAGTTTTGAACAAATATCTATGGGAGTAGAGAAGAAGATTTTCTAAGATTTAATACATTTTTACTATATGGCCATATTGGCCCCACCCTAGAGCCTGAACCCCTGACCCAGAGACCATAAATTTTACAATTTTGGTAAAGGGCTTCATGGACATCATAATCATGTATTTAGTTTTTAACAAATATCTATGGGAGTAGAGAAGAAGATTTTCTAAGATTTGATACATTTTTACTATATGGCCATATTGGCCCCACCCTAGAGCCTGAACCCCTGACCCAGGGGCCATGAATTTCACAATTTTGGTAGAGGGCTTCATGGACATCATAACCATGCAATCAGTTTTTTCCTCACATGTGTGGGAGTAGAGAAGAAGATTTTTGAAAATTTGGCTGTTTTTTGCATATTTGGCCCAACCTGTGGCACCCTGGGGGTGGTAGAGCCACCAATTTCACAATTTACATGACGCACGACGACGGACGAAAACAGATAGCAATAGGTCACCTGAGTTTACTCAGGTGACCTAAAAATTAAAAAAATGTAGTTTCTTTTTTGTTTTAGTTTTTGTAGTTTTGGTAGTTTGTTTCCTATTTAAAATCCAAAGTCTTAATTGATATCATACTATGGTGTTATATCACTTTGTTTTATTAGCCAAACTAAATATGAAGTCATTTTTACCATATATTATCTCATGATTTACAAGATTAAAATGCATAATGTGTCCGCCCCTTGGCTTATATAACTGCATTTGTTCATTATTGTATACCATAGTATACTATACTCAGTATTCTGAAGTTAATCCAAATATACATTGGTATATACATGTTAGTATGAAGACGTACATGCATGTATATGATGAGGAATCATGTTGTTTCATATGAAAATGTTATGAAAAAAACACGAACTACATAATCCAATTTACTCCTCTCTTTGTAAGAAAATTACATTCAATTATTTTCAATGGATCAATGTAATTACTCATTGAAAGAAATGTATATGTTTAAGAATACTACAGTTTAAACCAAAAAAATGTATTCATATGTATTGTATACAGGGTTATTTTCGCCCCGCCTTTGTTCGCCCTTATACACTTGCAAACAGTTTCGCCCCGTCTTGAATTCGCCCAGACTTCGCCCCGTCTTGAATTCGCCCAGACAATGGAATACATGATAGATACTCTTTCTAATTAACACAGTAATTTAAAAATTATTTAAACTTGCCCAGTTTTAAATTTGCCTAATGACAAGGAGGGTAAAAGGGGCGAAAATAAATCGAGGGCAAATATTTCCCTGTATACAGTATATGTCCCAAACGTTTTATTATATTTATATTTTGAATCATGTTTATGTTTTAATAGGGATTTGTCAATATTATTTTTACTGGATATATATATATAAAGGCACAAGTTTGACTCATTCATAACATTACACCCCAATGTATTTTTAGCATCAAGTAGGCAAAGCATATATACAAATCCTCACAGATAATTTTTTAAAAAGAATCTATATTTAGTTGATAAGATTAACCAATGCAAGTAAGTGCAGTAGGAAAGAAACCACAAAAATTGTTATCATAAAATACGAAAACAATAATGGGGTTTCATTTACGATCAGATAAATCCTTTATAATTTAAGTTGTTTGTTTAAAATCTTAAAATACTCATAATTGACCCAAAGGTCGGTTTTCTTATATAAATGTTGTTTTGCAGGTTTGTTTTATTTTAAAACCGTTCATTCAATGCTTTTTATCATTTACTGAAAACATTGACAGTTGATGGGTTTTATAAATAGATTCTATTGTTGTAACGCATATTTAGACATTATAGTCGTTTCAATCACAAACTTTAAGGTACTGTCTTCCCACAAATGTTTATTTAAAAATAAAATTTGGTGTTATGAAAAGTTTTAGTCATAACACCAAATTTTATTTTTAAATAAACATTTGTGGAAAGATAGTACTTACATCTCTTTGATTTGGTTACATGATCATAGAAATGATGTAAAGGTAATTAAGGAGTGTAAGTTTCCAAGAAATATTTTTGCATTTAGTCTGTACGTCATTTTCTGAATTGAGAAAACATTTCGACGAACTTAAACGTTCTCTGATTGTAAAATCTTAACAATCATGACGCAAGATAACTGAACTGTAATTTTAAGATTCAAAGTATTGTTTATAGTTAGAAGAAATATCCTTAAATTATGTTATCAAACTTAATTTTAAATGGAGGGACTTTATTGAATATTATATTTGTCTCGCATATCATTTTTATGATTTGGACTGTGTGTGTGGAAGAGAAGTAGATGCTTTTGTTTGTGCAAATATGTTAGCTGGATCTGTCATGATGTGATATCGTAATACTATTATATGATTTTTAGCCGTCGATCATGAATTGCGCGCTTTCCATTCATGAGCCTTAATCAATTTTTGTAGCATTCAATTTTGTGCAAAAGAACATATCTATATCTCAATGTTTCAATTAAAATGCAAATAAATCCATCATAAAATCATCACAATGTATTCGTTTTAGGATAGATATAGGATTATACATTCTTTAATTATCAGTATTATGTATTTTTAAGTGAATAACATTAACAAGTGTAACTTAAACGTTGGCCGTAGTTTATAGATGCCGGGTATTAATTTATCATTACATAAAGGATCATGTGGTCGTTGTTATGATTCTAATCAAAATGTCTTCGTTTATTACATTTTTTTTAAATGAAGTGGAATGCAAGTAGGTATTCAATTTATGCGCAATTTTGACTTATTTAGAGCATTTCGCCCCAATAGAATTTAAGCATCTAGCAGCATGTTTACAAAGCCTAGCAAATCTAAAGTATTGTACACGAGTTGAGATATTTTTACTTTTTTTTAATAAATATTATGAATTTGCTTCTCTTTATACATTACAAAAAGGAAATGAAATTTAAGCATGCATTCATTGATATACATATTTGTTCGTTTAAAGTTGTATGCGTTCATGAATGCTTTTAAAGAAATGAATGTTTGTGTTTTTTCATCAATCTTTATAAGTTATGAACTCTCTGCAAATTGTGCAATTTATTTTAAACTCATTTGAAAATATTGAAGATAACACTGCAAAGAATACGTTTAATACGGCATATAGAAAGCTATAAATAAATGCAGGCTGATCAGCGCATTTTCATTAAAAATGTGTAACTGTAATCATTGTAAGACAATAAAAGTTCGTTTGAGAAAAGTTTATTATTCCATTTAAATTGACTTAAGAACTCGTCTCTCGTTAACTTACCAATTACTGAAACGAACCAGAATTTATACTTAACATTGTTAATGTAACTATGTTTGTTGATATAAGACATACCCAAGGGGGAAAATAACCTCAAAATAGAAGTCTTCTTTTGGTTTAGAAAATAAATAATGTTATAAATAATTTATCTTTAGTGGAAAACCCTCACCAGGTTAGTGCATTTGCAAAGAAACCACAGACATTGTTATCTCATAAAATATCAAACAATACTGGCGTTTCTTTTATGTTTACAGAAAATCTTACTCAGTTAAGTTGTTTAATAAATCTTTGGTACTGAAAGTTTAGATTTATTAAACGCTTGTTTGCAGGTTGATTTATTTTTAAAACCATTCATACAATGCTCTTTATTATTTACAGCTGAAAACATTGACAGATGATGGGTTGTAATGAACGGATTCTTTTGTTAAACGTAAAAACAAAATGCATTCTCAGTCAGAAGGACTACTTACATTTCTGTATCTTCTTTCAGGTTACATGATCATCGAAATGATATTTACCGGAAACTAAGAAGTTCAAGTTTCCAAAACATATTTTTGTAGTAAAACTATATGTTGTTTTCTCTATTGAAAACTCATTATCATTACAAACTTAATATGATAAACTTTCTCTGATTATTAAAATAACCAAAGTTTTAATCTTTTTAGACTTTAATTTTAAAGAAACCCCAACAAAAGCTGACCATAATCATGAAAAGATTAAAAGTTTTAAACTATTTCAAAACTTAAAACATGTCCGGTATCAACTGGGTACTTGTACCGTCTCAATCAACATGAACAAAAATGAAAATATGGCAATTTTATTCCTCTAACTATCCGCATCCTGAGACTCCTTACAGACACGATGTCACAGGGAGATTCGAGTGGGACCACTACAAAGAGACTAATTTAACACCTACCGTGATGGTTAGGGCGAGTACTGTTTCCACTCCCTACACGTGTCAACTCTAAGTTACATAGGCAAGTGAATCATAGATATTTTTTATAAATCATACAAGACTTCACTTTTAACACAAAAAATGATTGAAAGTACTCGGTCGATGACTCAACCATTGATATACCATTCGCATTCTATTAATACAGATTTAAATAAATTTTGTAATGGAAACAATACAACGAAATTAAAATATTCAAGTAGACTTACATGCATGCGATAATATAAGTAAATCAGCGTTTATTAAAATTCAAGAAATAAGTATATGTCAAATATCTTTGAACTTTACATTGTATGTAAGGCGTTTTCGATATATTAGATAACGTACCGTTCGAAACAGAACATCTGCATTTTGTTAGAAAAAATAAAAATTGATGCTATTAAGTTAAGTTTGTTCCGGTTTGTTTTGCGTGTTAAAGTGTTTAATGTAGCACTTAAGTTGACTGCACACACAAGCAGTGTAATTGAGCTATAACTCACGAATCAATAAAAATAAGTTGTTAAGTAAATAAAGTCCATTTATTTTTCATGATAATTTCTGTATTTTACTGTGTTATCAAATGTCTTATATAATTTTTTCATAAAGCACTCAAGCTAAGGTTTATTTATTGATTCGTAAAAGTCAGGATTAATAAATAATGATTTGATGCACTTCATATTTAAATTACAGAAGCCAAATGCCGCAACACAAAAATAAATGAAAGTTTCATTTGGCTAATCAGTCTGACATCGTAGAAAAACATTTCCGAGGACATTTCTGACAGCCGATCAGAAAATGTTCATTAACTTCAGTTTTCGTTTTCTAAATTTGAACAATTTATGCAATTTATATCGGGAACTAATGCAGGTTAAACTTCAGATTTTAACAAGCCTTGTTATTGTGCCACTTCATGAACGGGTCAAGATATATAAACCTCAATGTTTCCTCAGGTGTCAAAGAAATTCAACAGGTGAAGAAGAGGTTAACAGAAGGAAATATTCAACATATTTTTCAATTGTTAGCTAATTTTACAAGTTTCGATTCGAAAGGGACTGATTATAATAATTACATTCAAAGAAAAATAGTTTCAAGTATGAAAATAAAAACGGATTCATATGACAACAGACAATTAGCCTTAAACTAGGTATATTTTTTTAGAAATGGACATACGATAAAACCGCTAAACGAAAACTAAGGTCGACATTATTTTTTTTTTTTTTGAAATGAGTGAACACAACAAACTATTAACTTCAAAATTTTTTGAAGTTGGCATAAAATGGATGACGAAATAAATTATTAATTCGTGATAGAGCTTTTCGATAATAAATATGTCAATACATGTATTAGATAATAAATATGTCAATACATGTACACAACAAAATAATATGTTAATGTAAATAATCACGTATTGGGCCCCATCAATGTTTTTTGTACATTGTACATGTATAGAATACTCGTATATATTTGTAAAGTATTTTAACAATTTTATCAAATTGTAGAGGTTTTACAAGTCTAATTTTAATTAGATTGAGTTTATATTTATATATATTAAGTTGTCTATTGTATTTGTATACATTCTAAATGACAATAAAAATGTTGCAATTCATATTCTTGACAGCTTTTATTTTAATATGGACAATTCTTTTGTCAATGTTTATGTTGTTTAATGAGTAATTATATCATACATACAATTCTTTTTTATTCAACTTATTTCTTCTTTTATGACATATTTAGTTTCTTGGTCTACATGTGTATCTTTAATATACTTGTATACATTGTACATATCATACATAGGTTTAAACTGAAATTGAATTTGCATTTTCAAATTACAATACAAGTGGTCAAATTCAAAATTTTAACGGCTTTTATTTTTATATGGATATTTTTTTGTAAATGTTTCTGTTTTTCTTTTTTTTTTTTAAGAAATATGTCATACACTAAAATGTTATTTTTTTAATTCAAGTTAAAAGTGCTCATTTTTAAAGTCAAGTTAAAAGTGCTCAAAAATGAATTGTTTGATGACAACAAAAATATTAACCCTGTTTTAATCTGCACAATTATGATTGAGACATTCTTAATGCTAAATATTCTATTTCTAGATTACTATGCAAATAATATTTTTCAAAAGTTGAAATAGTTCATGATGATTTTTTGATCTTTGACTCAGTAGTAAAATGACTCAATGAAATAGATTTACACATCGACAATTATTCTTTATATTTTTAGAGCCATTTCTAATCATGCTTGTACTTTATGATATTACGTTAAAGTATTAAATTATGCCAACGCAATACTATATGATATTGACCAACCAAACAATAATTTTGATTATTTGTTTCTCGATATTCTGAGAGTAGATACGTCATCCACTGGGATGTTTTAGGTCGTACATCCGCTAGTTTGTGGTTGTCGTAAATCATTCATTTTTCTATTAGCATGCATTAGAATTCAATGAGTGAAATGAAACATAAGGTGACTATTGAAAAGAACACACCAGCAACCAGGTATGCAAATCATTCTTGAAGGCATGACTATTGCAGTCAATCATTCAAGCCCAAACCATTGATGTTTCTAATGAGTTTATATATATAAATATTCGGCGGTCTACCTTCATATATAACTGTGGTAGTTTAAAAGATAATTTCATTAAGAGCTTTCACCATAAGGGAGAAAGGACATTAAAGAAGGCTCAGTTCACAGGAGTCTGCCTACTAACCTTAAAAGTCTGAAGAAAAGAAATTTCGAAGAACTATGTCCTTTCCAAAAATCTGTTTATTTTTTCTGTTAGTCGTATCCGGTGTAATAGATGCACAGCTGGATTGTAGCATAGTGTTGCAAAGGACATACGACTACATAGTCGGTAAGTTCTTTGATATATAGGAGGGATTCTACCTCTTAAAAAGTTTACTTATAAAAGATGTATACAATTATATGAACGGAGGATATACAGTATCTGTAACTCATTCATATTTTCTCAAAATATTACTTCAAGTTTTAAGACCTTATACTTACATAATGTTAGTTACAGTAGATCATCAAAAATTATTTTATAATTCTTTTATTGAAATACTATCAATGTGAAATCAAGCCTAAATATTAGTTTGCAATGTATATAAATGTTCTTAAACGTATATAGCATAAATACTTACGCTGTTTCTTTAATAACGAAATTGACGCAAAATTTAATACGTGCGAACAAGGGTGTACTTTCTTTAGGGCGAACCCTGAAGACTATTGTTTGATGTATTGCAAAACAAAAAAAAAAGAAAAGCAATTGAGTGGGTGGGAATGAAAGAACTAATTACTGAGCCCTTACTACTGATGCAATATGCATTTATATCAAGGAAATACATGAACAGAAAGCTTTTTGTTCATAAATATTGTTCCGTCTGATTTATGTATTGCATTTCCGTATCTGGAAGTAAATAGGTTAATTTTTGTGATCAATATTTCAAATAAATCAATCAGAAACGAGTTACATGTAATGCCAAGGAAATGCTACGAGTAATAAAAATTTTTGTTATCTTTTGTTAATGGTGAAGATGATGGTTAAGAAAAATATCACCATTTACAGGTATGGTAATTTATCAAAGAAAACGAAAATATAAAGAAATAAACTTAGATTGTGATGATGATGATGATGATGATGATGGAATTATATAAGCTAATTCTGGATGACATAATGCGTGTATATATCAGATACACGGTTTAAGCGATTCTTTTCATATTCAATTAACTGTATCAATTAGAAATGATATGTAGACGAGTACAGATCCTAACTGGTGATCAATCAATTCCTCTGACAATCACTTCTAAAACAAAAGGCAGCTAATCATGATTTTTAGAAGTCAAACCAGTGTAAATGAATCTACATATGGCATCAATCTACACTTTTTACAAAAAGCCAGCTTTTTAATGGGGTCCTGTCACAATATCTCACTGTTTAATTAATTGATATTATCATCAAAGATGACACCTTGGGTCATTGAAGTTTCATCGTTGACAACAATGCTTCATTTGAAATCCATAATTAGTTTTCTAAAGACATTGTAAACAAATTCATTATTTTAATCTGAAACCAGAGATGGCACAAAATTTCTCGTTGAGCCATTATGAACACGTGTGGATTCAAAGCAATTACAACAGTGTTTATCTTTACATGTAAAGGGGCAAAGTGACGTTTAGATTTTTTTAATATAGCTGTATGATAATTTAACAATGGGCACATTCACTTTGATGAAAACTATAAAGTTAAAAATTTGCATCCTGCTTTGCATACATTAAAGCATAAAAACTTTTCTAAATAGAGGTCATATTAAGTATTGAATGAATTGCTTTTTCTGTGCTTACATGTATGATTGCACGAAAAAAAAACCCAAAACCGAACGTATCTTGATTTTCTTTTGAAATATCAGTTACGTGGTATTCGAATTTACAGGGTGTTTTAATAATACTCCCAATCTGCATATTTTCCAAGGAACAAAACAAACCGGTGCATCAAATATGCTCTTTGGTAAATACTCTTAAACAGTCGCAGCCAGTTCGCAGTAGTTTTGAAACATATCGTTACTTTTAAATTTGTATGAAGAAAAATTCAAAACATACGTTACCTAATAAAGTTTCATCTGGCCTCATCAGAAATTTTTCAAAGATATTAAAAATCTTTTTTTATTCATATGTTTACATACTGCAAAACCAGGGCCAAATATTCCAATAAAAGACATGTTCTGTTCTCTTGTAGTGGGCGGAGGTACTTCTGGATCAGTTATTGCATCAAGGCTATCAGAGGACCCAGACATTCGGGTCTTGTTATTGGAGGCGGGAAAAGCAGACGATGATATTTTTGAAAGTCACGTGATAGACACGCCTGGTCTTGCATACAGTCTGGTGGGTAGCAGCGTGGACTGGAAGTATGAAACTGAACCTCAACAGTTCTGTTGCGGCGGCCTCAAAGAGCAGGTACTTATCGCCACATAAATCTCAAGAACTTGACTATATGTACATATGCATACCAAAACACATATATTGACATGTGCTGTTAATGCATTATTACGTATCAATATGTTTCTCTGAAAAATGTCTGCAAATGTTCGAGTTTTGCAGTTAGACAGTACAAGAGCTTCGACGAATTTAGGCGGCTATATATATCTTTAAACGTTTTTAAAAATAATTAATAACAACAGATAATGAACTTCTTCACCACACATACATATACATTTATTACGTCTTAATCAACAGAAAGTTCGACTTTCACGAGGAATGGTACTTGGAGGTACCTCGGCCATTGATTCAATGGAACACATCAGAGGAAGCCAGCACGTTTTTAACGAATGGGAACAATCCGGTGCTACGGGCTGGAATTTTACCAACGTGAAAGATTTCTTCAAGATGGCAGAAGATGTCAACATCAAACGGGTCCCACTGACAAGTACGTGGTTTATGAGAGCGACCTTTTTTTAATGCAGTCCACTCAGAGCATAGAAAAAGTGTTTGATCGAAAGGTTAATTTATTTTACATGTGGTATTCATGTTTGAATGATGACTTGCAGATCACCGAGGACAATGCGGCCCTCTACATGTCACGGAACAGACGGACGATTCACTTAGATACTCCATGTTTAAAGCTGGAACTACCGAAATGGGCTGGCCAGTCATAGAATGCAACATAGGCGAGAACATTGGTAAACACCTTTATTGTTTACAAATATATTTAACCTCGGTTATGGTTGACATACCATGATAGGTGCAATAGATAGTCCATGTATTTCTTTAATATGTCATTCCATGTTTAGGTCTCTGTCGAAGCCAACTCACTATAAAGCAGGGAAATCGAATTAGCTCATCTAAAGCTTACCTAAATCCTGTCAAACGAAGAGTAAATCTGGACATCCAAACCGAGGCAAAAGTGGTGAAGGTTGGTAGTTTTCAATAGGTACTACTAATTGTATTTTCCATATATCCAATCTCTTCGAACGTGCCTTTCTTAAAAAAAAAATTCTCTTTTGCAGATAAATATCAATGAGTACAATCTAAAAGCAACCGGAGTCAATTTTATCTACCGAGGAAAGAACTATACCATCAATGTGCGCCATGACGTCATACTTGCAGCAGGCCCCATCGAAACTCCAAAACTTCTCATGCTCTCTGGCATTGGCAAGCCCGACCATTTAGCAGCTTTAAATGTAATTTCTTGAACAAAAATGATACAAGCACATTCTTCAACAACAGTTCTAATTAACATATCAAAATAAATCTTTTCATGGCATAAAATACGTTTATATTTTTGTAGATAACAGTTCTAGAAGACTTACCAGTGGGTAATAATTTACAAGACGGCTATTCTGTACCTTTACGAATGTACGTTAACGTACCAACCTACCGGCCGGACAAACCCATGGAGAACGTACAACGCTGGAGAGATTACATCTACCTTAGACGAGGTGCGTATAGCTTTAACTACATGTAGTACTAGGATTAATAGAATGTTCGTGGTGGCCGAAGGCAAAGTATTGAATAAAGTAACCCCGAGAGCCAACAGTATGACTTTAAAGCATCATACTGATTCCCGATCCACACATACGGTTTACCTTTGTTGTAGTATATTTGTTTGGCATTTAACATGTTTACTTTTTTCTTAACAGGCGAGCTTGCCGATGGACTTACCGATGCCCATTTCTTTCTGCGAACGCTGCCGAGCAAACCCTCTGAGTATTCAGACATAGCAATAACCGTCATCAACATGTTACCAGACAACGACCACTCGCTCCTGATGAAGATGAATGTGGAAAAACAGGTACGCAAAAGCGATTTACACCGAAAATTCATTCATGTCTAAGCCATGTCTGTAGAGAAGTCTTCCCGTATTTTTTTTTTGAAATATGTGTTTCGTCTTTGCTAGGTGCGTGACACTTGGTATAAACAAGGAAGGGGCAAAAACGGCGTTTTGCTGGAGATGAAGTTGATGCATGCCGAAAGCCGGGGTACTGTCCGATTAAGGAGTGCCGACCCAAACGATCCACCGATCATTGACCCGAACTACTTGAAGGAATCTGTAGATGTTGAAGATTTACGTAAAGGTAACATAATTTGACTTGAAAATGAGTTTCAAAGTCTCGAAACGTATGATACTAGATTTATAGACTAATGCAGAAAATGTAATTTCTTCTTAGGTGTTGAATTCGTACAAAAACTTGCAAGGACTGTTGCGTTTCAATCTGTCAGTGCGGAATTGGAGCAAGATCTAAAAGAATGCGAAAATCACCCAACCAATTCTCAAGACTACTGGAGATGCTATATCCGATATTTAGGATACAGTTCAAACCAGATAGTCGGAACTGCTAAAATGGGAAGACTCGATGATAACACAACTGTAGTTGATAGTTCTTTAAGGTTAGTTTCGCAAAATATGAGCATTATGATATGATTAAGGATCATGATATTTTAGTAAAAACGTCTAAATTATGAAATAACGTTTTGCAGGGTTAAAGGAATCAAAGGATTAAGAGTTGCTGATGCATCAATTATGCCACAAAGTACAGGATTAACTCGCGCATCGGTTATCATGATTGGCGAAAAAGCGGCGGATATAATCAAGAAAGATTTGGAAGAACACAGAGCTAATCGAAACAACCCCCAAACCTTCATAAATGCAGTCAAAACTACAGAGCCCAAAAATCTGGATCCTTTAACGTCTAGCGTTTATGACACAAATTCATCAGTTGTTAAACTTGAAAACACGGAACCGATAGATCCCGTGACTGCACCGTTAAATTCGGCGTCGGAAACGGATCTCTTGAGTATCTTTGAACAACTGATAATGGATCCTGTGGCGGACCCACAACCACCTGTTGAGGCGGAAGCTGGTAGCTTGGCTGGATCTGTGGACTTGGCCACAGGAGCTGGTATTCTGGACAAATCGGGTAGACTAACAGAGGATGCCTTGTTAAAACTTGTTGGCGCTGCGTCAGGGCCCAAAGAATTGACCATTGAAAATCCAGCTATAAGCCAACCTACCAAACCTCTTGAAATCGCCAAAGCTGCAAGAAACACGGTTAAACACACACAGGAAAATCCCACAATGGGCATTGCCACAGCAGACATTTTCTCTAAAATCCAGAATCTTTCACTAAATCAGCAGGGCATAAAACTGGATGCAACGCAACGACCACCTTCAAGTAATTCAAATTCCTTAAAAGTTGAACGAAGTCGTGTAACACTGGGATCAACTGCCAAATCCCGTGCGGAAAATACAGGTGCAACTCGACAGCAATCTATCAAAAACGTAATTAATCCTATAAAAAATGAAATATCCGCCCCAAAACGTCACCAAGTAATTGATATGCATTCGCTTCTTCATGACCAAACTGTATCAAACCCAACAAACAAAGTTGTTGATATGCACTCTCTTTTAAATAGCCAATCGCCCTCTTTAGAGTCAAAGAACTCGATCTTACCTGAATCTCTAGGGTTAGAGAGAAATGCAAACCCAAACATAGGTGAAGTGAGAGACTTGCGCCGTTTGTCTGATTCTTTGCAGAGAAGCCGTGTTTCCTCTATTGGTATAGAGTCATTATTCGACCATCATAGAGATGCGTTCCCGAGCACGGAGCCTGATGTTCTGAATTTTGCTGGAGATGCTGGTTCATTGTCATCTAACAACTTAGGAAATAGAAATTCAAACCTCAGAAGAAATCAGAAGTTTTCATAACAGTTTCATGTCATTCTGAAACGTGCTAGTATACATAAACAAGCAAACTGTATATATATGGTTTGACAATTTGTTTTATTGGAATGGTTTTACGAGAGACAGACATTTTCTTCTGATTCACCTCAGAGATTCTGCAAACACTCCCAGCGATCTGCAAAAACGTCAGAAATCTATGATACGTTGCATTGTCAAATTTGACAATCATAATGAATTCCATTAATTTATCATGAGCTAGACAGTTTAAGCACAAAGAAAGACTTAATTCAATCGTGCAAATTAGCAATTAAAAACCAGTAGATGTGGTTTGTGTGGAACATCGCCCTGACTTACTTATCTGCTGGTTTTTGAAATCATTTTCATTCTTGGCAATTAGCTGGCACAATTTACAGCAGTGCTTTTTATAGTATTTGCAGAACGTTTGTGGCTCATTCGTGTAAAGGCATCGTTGTCTGTGTCTACAGAGCGTAATACTATGCTGTTCCGTTTCATCACAACCATCGACATTGAACGGAACTGCAGAGAATACTACAAATATAGAAATGATCCTGATAGGAGTCGAGAAAATCGGATAACCAACCAACTAATGTTGTTGACAATTAAATAACTATACCTTGAAAAATCACGTACCTTTTCTTCATTCCCATATTGTTATCTATTTTTTTTTGGTGTCGATAGCAAAAATGGAACGAGAAAAATACTAATTTATGTACTAATTTCGGTACAGCGGAAAATGACCAGCTTGAATTCAAAGTTACTTCTAAAAGATGTAACGTGTAGATACACTTATGAAGGATATTTATGTGAAGACTATTTGATTTACATGTACCAGTGACTAAATCTGTGTTTAATCATCTATCTCTTATTTATTTCCCATTTAATTTGTATTGATGGATGGATGAATGTTTACGTATAAATGAATGGTTTTCGATGTTTTTTTTTCAAATGTATTTTTGTACACATCTGTCAATTAGTTTAACTGATGAATTAATTTTTTGTTATAGGCCGCGTAAGGCTTTAAAAATTAAGCAATATCATGCCATAGTACCAAAACGGTCAGTATCTTTATTATGCCATATTTTAAAAAAATGGGCATATGAATCAAATGAGAAATAATAATTACACTTTGTGTATTTGTGAACCTAAAACTAAAGTTAAAAAAAGATGTTTCCTTTTTTCTGCATGTACAGCAATCTTATAAATGCATATTTTAAATTTCCTTTTTTTTTATCGGAAAATAATTTGATTGTAAAATACGAAGATAGATTTTATTACAGCTTGTAAAATTATATAACATATATAATAAATATGATTTGTTAAATATTACATTTCAGTTCGTTTTTTTTATATTAACAGAGAGTGAGAGAGAGAGAGAGAGAGATTATCTCACCTGCAATTGTCATACATAGAATACATATGCCCATGTTTGTAAGAGAAGCCATTTTACACAGGGATGCGTAGACATGCAAGTGAATAAAAAAATCGATTTTATTTTATTTCCTCACATCCTGTTCATCTCTGATATTAAAGCTGTCAAGATAATCCTGTGAAATTCATCATCTTATTTCGATGTTATTTTTCTCTTTGGACTGATTAAAAAATGACACTGCGACAAAATTTTAAATTGTAAGTCTAAAAAATTGTAAATTATGGACTGTCTGTTGCAACCACTATTGAAATAAAACCACTATTGAAATAAATTATTTCAATAGTAGTTGGGGACGTATTTCATTAGAAAAATCACTTTGCAACCACTATTGAAATACAACCACTATTGAAGTAATGATTTAATAGAGGGTGGGGATGTATTTCATGATAAGAACTACTTTACAGACACCATTAAAGTTCAACTACTATTAAATTTATTTTTTTTAATTGTAGATGGGAATGAATTTCTTTATAAATATAACTATGTTATCACTATTATGTAACACATTTGGAAAGAAAGAAGTTGTATATCATATTTGCAAACTATTTTGAAATGCAAGAAACCTAACGAATAATATCAAATACACAATTATGGTACAATTTTCACTGCTGTGTAGAAGTAAATAACCAATTCTCGCAGATAAACATGCATTTACATTTGTTTTTATTTAACAAACAATTCAAATACACAATTAAGGTACTAAAGACTTGCATATTTTATGGTAATAGTAATCAAGACTATGATACAAATGTACTTATATTAGGATGTTCACTGTAGTGCAGACATAACCAATCTACGCAGATTAACATATATAATTGTTTTCATATTTTTTCTTTACCTTTCTCTTTCTATAGATATATCATGTTTTATGGAAATTGTAAATTATTTGTACTAGAAGACAACGTTGTAAACTGCCAGAACTTCTATTCAAAACCCCTGCATATTAAAAAATAATTTATAGCTTATATATCATTATTGATTTATGTGATAATAAATATCTTAAGATAAATAATTTCAATAATGGTTGGGGATGTACTTCACTAAGACCAATATTGAATGAAATAAATTATTTCAATAGTGGTTAGGTATGCATTTCATTACAACCACTATTGAAATAATTTATTTCAATTGTGGTTAAGGATGCGGTTCATTACAACCATTATTGAAATAAAATATTTTAATAGTGGTAGGATGTTATTTTAATGCCTATTTATAATATATTTAATGCCTATTATTCCGACTGTGCATAACACTTTCGGTTCCAGATGACAGGTGATATGGGAAACATGACCATATAGACTGAGGTAAATCAAAGAACATCATAATCGAAAAGGAATTCAACATCTCATAAGACATACTTCTTTTCTTAAGAAACTCCCCTAGCAGAAAGGAAAATGTTACAAACAGACATAATAATAGACATAAAACTGAAATACACCATCAACCACTATTGAAATACTTTATTTCAATAGTGGTTGAAATAAAAGGTATCCCCAACCACTATTGAAATAAATTATTTCAATAGTGGTTGAAATGAATCGCATCCTTAACCACTATTGAAATAATATATTTCAATAGTGGTCGTAGTGAAGTAACCCCCAACCCCTATTGAAATAATTTATATTAATAGTGATATTTATAATAATATTTATCAATAAATAATTATTCAATATACAGGGGGTTTGAATAGAAGTTCTGGCAATTTACAAGATGTTCACAATTGTGCAAATAATATACAATATCATAGGACATGATATGTTTGTAGAAAGAGAAATGTCAAAAAAAAAAATGTAAATTTTCAAAGAAAAATTAATAAAGAAATTCATTCTAAGCTACGATTGAAAAAATAATTTTAATTGTAGTTGTACTTCAACAGTGTCTGTAAATTGATTTTCAAAATGGAAATTTAGAATATGTAGAATAATTTATTTCAATAGTGGTTTTATTTCAATAGTGGTTGCAAAGTGATTTTTCTAATGAAATGCAATCCCAACCACTATTGAAATAATTTATTTCAATAGTGGTTTTATTTCAATAGTGGTTGCAACAACTGTCCCACTGTATAGACTTTTAATTAGTCTGAAATATCTGACGTTCTCCAGGCTTTTTTTGACGATCTTGATATTTCACTTGCCATGAGTAAAGACTCATCTAAATGTTAAAACGTCGGTTCCTTCTCCCGTAGACGTTTTCCTGGCAAGTAAAATATCAAAATCGTTAAAAAAGCCAGGAAAACATCAGATATTTCCTGGCAAGTAAAATATCAAAATCATTAAAAAAGCCAGGAAAACGTCAGATATTTCGTACTAACTTCTAACGTGTTAAGTGAATGTAAATTTAGCAAAGATCTATTAAACGTACCGCTTAAAATAGAGAATATGTTCATCTAAATATAAGTAATGAATAAATTGATATTGATTTGTCGGTGGAAAAAAGGTAAATTTTGATTTTTATCTGTCAAAAAGACATTTTCAGTATTTTGATTAGTTGGAAAGATAACTTTACATCAATGCTACAATTAGTGAAAAACTAGTTCTATTCCGTGGCTTCTCTAAACTGAAAAGGATCGTCCATGGTTTAGATAAATGCACTTATTTGGGTTTTCCGTAGGAAAAATCCGGTTATTGAAATGGTGAAAATGGCGGGCGGCCGGGCGGCTGCCAAAAGGGTAGTATCCCTTTTGTACGGATAACTCCTCCTACAGTTTTCAAGATAGGACTTTTTTGTTTTGCAAATTAAATGTACATATATCAGAGATATGCATATTACATGTACTTGGATTTTAATTTCTGAAAAACATGAGAAAAGTATTAGCTGTTGAACTTAGTCATTTTTTTTTAAAGTTGCTTAAAGGGTACCTACAGTTTTCAAGTTAAGAAATTTGTTGTTTTGCAGTTCAATTCTAGATACATGCAAGATGTGTATATTTCTTGTATTTTGTTTATGTGAATTTATGTGAAAAATACCAGCTTTTGAACTTTTTTCCATAACACACAGGGTGCATAATTTATCAAGATAACTCCTCCTACAGTTTTCAAGATAGATATTTGCATTTCAATTGTACAAATATGCACCATAAAGATAAGCATCTTACTTAAATTTTTTTGATCGACAACTGGATTATGGATAGTGCTTAAACAAAAAAAAAACCGGTTTGTTTTTACATTGTCAGCTTTCTCTTGTTTTATTTTCACATAAAAATGATTAATATATATCCTATTTCAGGGTTCATCTACCGATCTCCCCAGCAATAAAATCACTCTGATGTTAGATTCTGGACCAGTACAATGAGGGGCGTATATGCTACTCTACAAATATCTAAACGTGACCCCCTTACCGTCATTTTTTTTTCAATACTAGTACTTTTATACCTGAAATTCACAGCGTCTAGAATTTTTGCTCTTAAACTGATATTTTAGATATAAACCCCTTATATTTCCTAGACACATTTTGGGCCTGTTTGTCATGCTGCGCATTGGATCCGATTGCTCTCATATATAAACGACATGATTCTCCATGTAACATGTTTTATGGTAAAACTTCCTCTCGATCAGTTGTAAAAGACATGCCACTGTAAGAAAATCAGGGCGGGCGGGGGTGGGTGGGGCTTTTTCTGGCAACAAACAATTTCCTTAAATTTAAATTTAGGGCCTGTGCATTTAGGCACTTAAATGTATTCGAATGATCCATCAGTTTATAAGGATTACAATTAATCCACTAATTACTCATAAATACAATTACAATTGATCATTGCATATCAATTCAAATTGAATATTTTCCAATTCGAGAAAAATTGTCATATATTATTCACATATACATCCAGGAAATCGCTGAGAAAGCCTGCAAGACGTAGACAGATAAGGTGATGAAATGTCCTGCATGTGCAAGTGTGCATGAAAGAAATTAATAAGTTATTTTTAAGATAATGTCGTAAAAATCATTTAAATCAAGTTAATTTTACGTTTTAGATCTGGCTCTTTGCACGTCGCACATTCTCTTGCTAGTAATCAATCTGTTTGCTGTAACAGTTGCACTATCTATACGTTTCTATAATTTCTGCGACATACATGTACATTAAGTAAATATACATGATCAATCATGATGTTGTTTAGCTCGCATCTGTTGTAAACTACGATGAAAATGAATTGAAATTTACTTTTAAATATTATGTAAATCTAAATTAAAGCATACAGTAAAACTGCCTGAGTTCTCGAATCATACTGTTAGTTGGCAATGGTTAATTATTTTTTCTCAAAGAATTTAAAATTGTTCCTTGTGTAAAAATGGAAGTATAACCCAGACATCACATTAGATGAAAATTAAACACTGTGTCAAAAAATCATATTTAACCATTTATTTCGCTTCAGTGACACTAACAAAAGATTAGAATAAGTGAAACGAGACTGTGAAAAAAATTACAATTCTGAGGTCAAATAGGTGTGTTGGGACAATTTAAGTTTAATATATAAACTATTTATAGTACTTCTTAAATTCGCGGCCATTAACATTAAAAATGTTACGAATTTTAATGCAAACATAAATAGCAACATTTAGATCTTGTAATAAATTGAAAGACTTTTTTAGTAAATAAATGGATAAAGGATTTTGTGTATAGTTCGTAATTTTATTTGATTTCATGCTTTTATGGCAAAAAGAACATTTCATCTATGTTAAACTATACCAACAGCTTTTAACAGCAGTTAAAGTATATCTAAACAGATCAAATGGATTTACAAAGGCTATCATTGATATGGCTAAAAATATAGTCTATAAATTGCATAAATATACATATCTCTGTGTCAGTATAACGTTGAAATAGTTTACAAAAATCAATATCATATATGACCATTTTCCACTCTGGGAAACTGTTAATATATGTCGTAGGTAGAGTTTCCACCATAAGAACACTGAATATCCAGCTATGGCCGACTGATCGAACAATAATCTACATGCAACCATACCGATCACATATTAATGCACCGGTATGTACTTATTCCGGTTCATGTGCTGGTTCTAGCAACCATTATCATACCTTACAAGCTCTTTTAAATCTATTTACAACTCAAAAAATGTAATATAGAAATGTAAAAACTAAAAAAAAAAATAAACTCCACCATTTAACGTCCTCGAATCCAGACGATGTGCATAATCAGGTACAAATTTACTTATACATATTATGCTCTCTCTCTCTCTCTCTGTCTCTCTCCTCTCTCTCTCTCTCTCTCTCTCTCTCTCTCTCTCTGAATGAGATGCAAAATGTCAGACACCGGCCGTTAGTACGTGTATGTACAGGTATTTGTGGTGTGAGAAGTAGATATATATACACGCATATAACAATAGGGTCAGCTGTGAACATGAATGAGATTAAAGAAATCGGGGTCACTCAGCAGCTTCTATCGCACGGAAGTCTCATTTTGCTGCCAGATGTTGCACTTAATCAGTGCAACAGTTGCTGTATTATACAGCCTCCGAAATATCTACTCAGATCACTACAATGTGTTCTTATGCCAACCGTGTGCTTTTGGTCCAAATTTAAAACACAGTTTTTTCGGCAGGCCTCTGTCTTTTGGAATATCTGCAAAATAGCCTTCTTTTCTTGAATATCTACAAAAGACAAATTATTAACTTATCATTCATTAAAACATTTTTCATCAAGAAAAAAATGATTTATTGTATTGTCAAAATCTGCATTTATTTTACCCAAATTGCCATTAACGTGAATGGCAAACTGAATAAAATCCCACTTGTCAGTTGCAAATGACTTCACTATGCAAATCAAAGCTATCCTTAATTTCTTTGATATACATGTGCTTGACAATTGATTAATTATGTTAGATATGTCGGCCAATTTGAATCCTGTTGTGTCGTTTTGTTGTGGTTTCGGTTTATCAAAATCAATTTAACATTGATACATTAATGTAAATTGATTTAATGCAATTATAACTCACTGTGTAACTAAATGCTTCAAAAAGATTAATCTTAATTCCTTGCATGTTTAAAAGTAGAAGAAAAGTAACCCCAGTGTATATTTCAGAAAAGAAGTTATCTTATAGTTGTCTTTCCTTAATACATTTGGAAAAAAAGCTCACCTGAGTGAACGACTGAGCTTTTCGTAGGTCATTTTCGACCGGTTGTTTTTCTTGCTGCCCCATTGTTTGGCCACTTCATCCGACTTGACGACCCGGAAAATCCCTTCCTCTTCCGATTCCCATTTTATAATCCGCGGACAGTACCGTTCGTCGTGCAAAAGATCGCGGATAAACTCCCACAAATGATACACGCTGGACGCTGAAAATTAAAATCAACATTTAAAAAAATCGTTTGAATTACCGTAATGAAAAATCGGGCCTTTAATAGAAACCGAAAAAAACCCGAAAAGTAAATATATTCGTTAAGTAAATATTTCGCGCGATACTGAAATCAGCAGTTCCTATTCATAAATTGTAGATCGAGGAAATTGTATTTATTATTCTGTATTTCCATTAGATTTGTTACTGGTTTTAATCTGTGTAAGAACATTTATCAGTATATTGTTTTGATATAATTAGTTTTGAATTATACATATTTTTCTCGGAAGGTATTTTGGTTACACTTGGTGTACTAATATTCAAAAAACTATGGGCAGATAGTTTTAACCAGACCAACTAGCCTTTACTACATTTAAAAGGAGAAGGTAATTCGAAGGAAAATCTAAACTACTCCAGGTTTTTTTATAATCTAAATGATTGTCTTGCATTATGAGGGTATCCCACTTATTACATGTAGCGGCTTAAGTTAACACTTACTCTGTCCCTTCTTCCTGCCAGGGCGCTTCTTTTTCTCCGAACTACTGGAATGTTCGTCACTGTCCGTCTCACTCATGACGTCATCTTCATCTTCGTAGTACTTGGACGGCAAGATTGATGGATCCGGAAGACCCGTGTTGGGTTCGGATTTTACTTCTATCTCTGATAGGGCGGGGTCTCGATGAGAGTGGGCCATGCGCTGAAGAGCAATCATTCCTGGCCGATGATTCAAATCGGCGCCGGAAGAATCTGAAAGACAAGATGCGCGGTTGTACTTTCTTGGCAATAAAAAGTTTAACACTTTACCAGATTTAAAGTGATAACCGATAAAGAAAATCATTATTATATAATACACCTCCTCAATTATGGATGTATGGGACATGTATTGTGCATTGTGACGTATTTTCTTTGAAAAAACCAAAACTATAACCTTATACTTTTTTTTCGTCACTATATTTTAAACGTTAGCTACTAAATTGCAAGTTTGAAAGCTGTGACTTTAACATTTTGTATCCATTTCACAAAATTATAATTAAGAATATCTAAAATGTATTTTACAGTCATAATTGTACCACTTCAAAATTTTAAAACAGTTCATATTGCAATAAAATAAACGAGGTTTGTAATGTGTTCACGCCATAATATAATTTGCACGAGTCTGGCAGCAACAGTAAAGATATTTACAAAGTAAGATTATAAAATATTAAAAATATACAAGTACGTCAAGTAAGGCATACCTGAGCTATAGTCCGAGTGATCTCCCGTTGATCCGGGGCTGTGGGGGTATGACGTCAGTGACCCGTCGGTTGGTACCTCTACTTCGTACTGAACTTGTCCGAGTTCATTAGTACCGTCACAATTCACGAGGGGCTGGGAGACTGACCACATAGGGAAGTGGACCAGGAGGTCGGAGGGCTGGGAGAGCTCGTAAATACTGGAGTCTGCAAAAAACACCACACACACGTTAGATGCACTACTGACCGCTAGCGAGAAAGCCCGGGGCAGCCCGAAAACGAGGAGATTTTATAGAGATAAGCAGTTCACAAAACACTTGTATAAGAAGAGAAAACTAAAGAGTCTCTGAAGTAGTGTTATGTGCATTTTAACTTCCTCATCCGGGTCTTTAAGGAAAACTAGCAAAAAATGTCAAGAGCTTTTCAATGGACATATAGACACTTTTATTTCTTTTCTATTAAATTCCGTTTGTACACTTATGCACGATTACAAAGATGAATTTGTTAATTCCGCTATAAAATATTGCAACCTATATCAATTATTTAAGATATGATAAAAAATTACATTAAATGCAAGAAATGTTTATATACATTCTCGTTAACATATATAGCCACCATGGTTATCTTCCAAATCTCTCTTTTTCTTTCTCTCTTAGATTTGTTTAAACTTTTCGTAAGAGTTATTTTTACGTTGAAAAAAAAAATACTTCCGCACTATCTGTATCTCTGTGTGATACAAAGTCATCCATATGCTACTAAGACATACTGTATAAAAGAAAAACAATATACCGGGGTATATAAATAAACGCCGACGGTGTGTACGAGATTTTATCTTTGATCCGGTTTGATTTACTTCCATATATATAAAAATGGCAAATCTTTCCATTGACATGCCTGGTACAGGTAAATATAACGATTGGACATTATATATAGATTATGATAATTCTGAATGCCAAGTATTGAATTTCTCATGTATGCAGGTATATACAACCATTGTTCCTCAAACAATTGAAGAACTGGCAATTGACATTAAAGACGTTTCTTTTCATATTTCGATGATATTAATATTCAAGAGTTAGGGGAAATAAGTTCGCCGATGCATCGCTGTTTCATGAAACGAAACTAGAGAAGAAATAGAAGAACTGTATGAATGGCTCCTTGCTGAGCATTTAAACATTACATATCGCCGACCATTATTGAGATATTTAAATAGCCGTGAGCACAGAGACAATGGAATCCCTGATTTCTGGGAACTACCCAGCGTTCACCGGAATCCAAGGTCGTTTGCAGCTCTCAGGGGATTCCCCATGAGTTGTAAACGTGCATTGTACCCAAAGTAAACAATGTTAAGGTTTCTTTCAGTTTCACAACTTATGAAAATATCAACCTTTCAGGAAATGATACCATGTTCAAAGTTTTAAAGCTCAAATTGGTATTGTACCTGTGGGTACGCTTTTGATATATCAGTTTTTCTATTTTCTAAAATTTACTTTCGATATACCTGTATCCCACAAATATAAACTTAGCACTTTCTTCCCTATTACACAAATCGGTAGGAGGCAACCATTGCTAAACACCATGACTTTGTGTATAGAAGATTAAACATGATTTATGTAAACACAAAGATAAAATGAGTTTATCAGTAATATGAGAGAGAGAGAGAGAGAGAGAGAGAGAGACCTACTGTATGAATCCTTGCTTATCGATTCAATCTGACACACCAAACATCATGCACATGTAATACTTGTACACGCCTTTCAAAAATACCCACATTTTAACTTCCGTCCCTAATATGACACAGGTAGGCCCAGGATTAGAATTATTTGTATTATTGATTACATAAAAGGTTATTAATGCTTGGAATTTTTCGATGGAGGTACAGTATGGTATAAAAGAAAGAAGACAAATAATTGCAGGTTATAACGCATCTAAGTGTAAAAACGTGCTCTATATTTCAAGCTACAGAAAGGTGAAAGTCAAAAATACTTCTTTTGTGTAATTTATCTCTGTCTCAAACGATAAATCTAAAGTAGCAATAGAAGTCCATTAACGTAAATATGATACAAAATAAATGAAGCGTATGCTAAGTGTTTACAATGACCAAAGGCAGTCAGCAGAAATCACCCTTTTATCACTTTAGAAGGAAATAAAAACAAGTAAATAAAAAGCAGGTAGTTGTTTCACGTGGACATGCAACGCGACATTGTCAAAATAAAAAAAACAACCGCGATTGGATCCAAATAGGGAAATATTCACTACGCAATTTCTACTTTCGCTTTGCGTTGTTATCAGCCCTGCATTTTTTGCTTCTTACCTTCGGGATCGGAGAGTGCTGAAGGATTGAGGAAGTCACTCTCGTCCAAACCACGCCCGTCAGAGCCAGTGCCCGCCATATTGCCTAAGGACAGGTCCAAGGGTCCAAAATCTTCGGCTGTCAGCGAATCTGTTAACACATCGGCGAGCTGCAAAATGGTCCCAGACCAGGAAGTTAAATTTCTCGGTAAACAGTGGTGATCTGGGTCGCAATATTTATCAATACAGCGCACGTCAACCTTACTTGCCTGGGTTTTTAAATGACCCTTTTTTCTGGATAGTTACAAGGCATTCTACCCTGACAAAGCTGTTTAGTATTAATAGAAATATGCACCAAAGGTGATTCCCCCAAAATAATTTTTTCTATATGATACTTTTTTGGGGGGGCCATATATACATATATCTAGTGTTAATTTTTGGGAACATGACAACTCGACCGAGTTTTCTTACGTTATTCTCAACTGGTCAGATTTGACATACACTCCCTTCCCAATCAATAAAAAAAAAACAAAACAAAAACACGAGAAAGATAATAAAATTGCAAAACTTAGTAATGATATGTTGCTACCTATTAAGATATGTGAAAGAGCATACAAACATTTCATACATGTCACTTTCGATTTTGTTTTTGCAACAGAATGACCATTGTTTTTCAAAAAAAAGAAGACAAGTGAAAAGCTGTCAATGTGACAGCAAACCGGGTTTTCTTTAATGTGAACTGTATCCATAATCCATGTCAACCCTGAATTGATAAACACTACCTACCATATCCAGGAAATTGGAGTACCCTATTCTGCGAGAAAATGACTAAGTTCAACAGCTGGTATTTTTTTTCAGAAACCAAAATCCTAGCAATATGCACACCTCTGATATATGTTCAATTAATCTGCAAAACAACAACTTCCTATCTTGAAAACTGTAGGAGGAGTAATCCTTACAATAGGGGTACCCTTTATGCAATATTCTGCGAGAAAATGACTAAGTTCAACAGCTGGTATTTTTTTCATAAATTATCAGAAATCAAAATCCTAGCAATTTGCACATCTCTGATATATGTACAATTGATCTGCAAAACAACAACTTCCTATCTTGAAAACTGTAGGAGGAGTTATCCGTACAATAGGGGTACTCTATATGCAATATTTTGCCGAAAAATGACTAAGTTCAACAGCTGGTATTTTTTTCATAAATTATCAGAAATCAAAATCCTAGCAATATGCACACCTCTGATATATGTACAATTGATCTGCAAAACAACAACTTCCTATCTTAAAAACCGTAGGAGGAGTTACCCGTACAATAGGGGTACCCTATATGCAATATTTTGCCGAAAAATGACTAAGTTCAACAGCTGGTATTTTTTTCACAAATTATCAGAAATCAAAATCCTAGCAATATGCACACCTCTGATATATGTACAATTGATCTGCACAACAACAACTTCCTATCTTGAAAACTGTAGGAGGAGTTACCCGTACAATAAGGGTACCCTTTTGGCAGCCGCCCGCCCGCCCACCCGCCCGCCATTTTAACCATTTCAATAACCGGATTTTTCCGTTGGAAAACCCAGTTAAAAAATCATGTGAAATGTTCAGCACACGTGAATATGTGTCTCCAAAATACCGATATTAGTTGCAATAATGCAGCCCTCTCCGACTTTTTTTTTTACCCCCCCCCCCCCCATAAAGGAGAAGACTACCAAAGACCCACAAAACACTGTACCATAGGGGGCTTTATCAATGATGCATGCCCGCATGTCACTTCAAAAGATAATCAATTGAACCCATGACACATTGACTGGACATGAGAAAAATAAACGTATTTGTTTAGTATTGAGATGAATGGACCTTGATGTCTGCAAAGTCATATCGACAGTGTACATTTATAAATATATTCTGATAAAGCGGAAAATCAATAGTCAAGATAATTTATGATAAAATAATTTCTGAAAAATAAGATTAGATATCATTTATTATTATTAGTTTTTTTAATGATTAAATTTAAAATAAAACAATTTCATATCATGAACTTACCGACGGAAAAATGTGGGCCGCCATAATCCCGTTGAAGACATCGGCCCTGCCATAAAGAAATAAAAAGTATATTTATACATGGTTATATCGATAAAATGTCAATGCCCTCAAATCGTTCAAATACATGGATTGGGCTTTTTTAAAGTTGACATATACATGTAGCTGTCTGCATATAGGAATCAAACCCTCCAAGTTTAGGAAAAATCTTACAACGATAGAATTTTGACTGTAAACGAAAATTTAAATTTGGAAAAAAAATGAATTAATAAAAACTCCAATTTTCGGAGCATTCAGACTCTATCCGTACAAACATGTACACATTACAAAAGATTTGCAAATGTAAAATATCAACTTATTTCATACCACGTTTATTATATACGTAAAAACAAAAAAAGCTTGATAGTGAGCGACCATCAACGGGCATTGCTTATCGACCGAAACGAGGAAATAAATTTAAAGAAATATATTCGTTAAAAAGGACACTTTTACATAGTAGGTAAACAGATGTGACCCACATTTGCAAGTTTAAGTTCCTGTTTTTCGCAAAACAAGGAAGAAAAAATATTGACAACACTGCAAACTGAATCCTCATACTCAAGGTGAACAACTGAGCAACGGTTTATTTACTGTAGGCATAAAAATCAGCCTCAGTTTGTGACCAAGTGTAAGGTTCAACAAGTAACACGACAAACATTTATATATCCAGATTGAAATGCCATTGTAATAATTATCTACTGTTCACATATATGTAGATTGTATATCAAATTACATAACTGCATGTATTTACTATGATAAATATAAATGTACGAAAAACGGGGCACATGGAATGTAGGGAGAATTCAAATTCAAAATACGATCAAACTTTAAATTGTTTGCAAATAATAGACTAAAAGTCCAATATTATCAAAGTATACTTCTCCGATTAATTATTACCGTAACTTTACAGTCTCTCTCTCTCTCTCTCTCTCTCTCTCTCTCTCTCTCTGAGGTTGCGGTTAAACATATGATTGTATGTAGACAAAAATCTAAATTATTCTATAATATTCTATTAATAAATATTTGTCTTTCATATATCGATTCCTTCATATTAATAAAACCCCGATAAGCCCACAAAGTCGATTTAAAATTTTATTAAAACCACTGACAATATACGGAATAAATTTATTGGAAAAATTTGATCTCCGAATCAAGATTTTTCTGCACAGGACGTTAGATAAAATTTGTGCTTTAAATAAAACTTATGAAGACACATTTTTAAAAATGATTTTAGGTCATGATGATCTATCACAAAATACAATATTACTGTTATTTTACGGCACATTAAATATATTGTTTATCAGTTAAACTTTTTTTGACGTGAAAACAAATAACCAAGGCATGGTAAATGAAACTCATAATTTACTGCGTTAACTGTTGATGTAAATAATTAAGGATTATCTACAATCAATACAAAGGGTATAAGATACCGACTCACCCCGCCCTAAGCCCCAGTCCTACTCCCCAAAATAGTCTCACCTCATCGGAAATCACTGCTTACCCCCGTGGTGTGATGAATATCACTGACCGTGTCGACGAAAGGGAATACACCTACTTTGTAGAATGTTTAAAAACATCCCCGGATACTTTCGTTTTAGCTAAGTTTGCTGTAATATGAGATCGGGGTTTTTTTTCTTTATTCACGCTCCGGGGCCTATAGTAGACAACCTACTATCCCCGCCCTTGTCCATTATTTTGTACAACATCGGCAGGTAAAATATTCCCACACTCCTCACCCTTACGCCTAACATCAGGGTACAAAGTGATTATAGAGTTGCAGAACAATTTATGTTGTCAATCGTCCGACACAAAATAGACCCTTACTATTGTTACTTTGTACTTGTAGAGCCGTGTGGTCACTCGTTAGGAATTTCTAAGTGCGTTATAACAACGCTATGATAAAAGCTCTAAATGGTTAGATTTTTTCTCGAGGCTAAAATATTCAATCAAATGAGTGCAATGTTTTTTTTTGCCTATAAGTGCTTCATAATTCGATGAAAGTCAATTTGTCGACCTTTACACTTACTTGCGACGCCTGTTACTTTTAAATGTTTCCTTGTTTATTTTTTACTTATTTCATTTTAAAAAAGAGAACATAGAGTTGAAAAACCACAACGACAAACAAACGCAAAACTGATTTTATAGCCATGAAACAATCTACACTTAAAACCTATTTGCTCGAAAAATATTTGGATATTTATTGCTAATTGAATACGAAACAACCCCATTGTCCAGGTTTATTGCCATAGATAACCAATTAATTGTCCTCTATCAGATTTCGAATTCTACAAAACTATAATTGTGAAACATTCCTTATGACACTTAAAACTCTATTCTACAGTACACGTGTACCACATATTACATTCTAAGGATTGCATGTAACCTGATTTTTTCTCATGTTGTTACCATATAACCAACTCCTGGGCTATTTAAAGAATTGAATATGCCGACAAGACTTCCAATGTTGTAAACAGATCGATTATTGACAATTTTGTCTGCATTCTGATGACACAGCCCAGTGCTTCTTGCACCCACCCATCTCACTGCACAATAGCTCCCGACATCAGAAAAACAAAAATACCTGTTCCAGGTAAGAACTCACAAGTAGAAATTTGCTTTAATGGGTTATTTACATGCATGCTTTTTTTAACTGCCAAAAGACAGATACCTTTGTAACCAAAGAAAAAGTTAGATTTCGTTGAATTTTCTATTCTAATTATATTACATACATCACATTATTTCAGTCATCAGACTATGAAGTAAATACATAATTGAAATAAAGATTATTATCGTTAAAAAAATGTAAAAAATAAAAAAACCGAAAACAAAACAAAACCATTAAACTAACCTGTACTGCATTGAGATATTATAAGTTAGCCAACAGGTCGATCAGAAAAGGAGGAGAACACAGTCATCCAAAAGAAAGAAAAAAAACTCAAGTCTGCTCAGATAACAGTAGACCTGTCCATGCTTACAGAGGCAAGAACAAACTTAAAAAAAAAAAATCAAAAACACAAGTCTTCCGGGTTCTCTTGACGAGGACACATTTACAGCTGAGTACGTTGTCAACGTATCAAATTGTTTGAAAAAGTGTCCATTCGAGGCCATAAAGGAAGAAAATAGGATTAAAGTGACTGACACAATTTTTTTTTCTCTCTCTCTCTCAAAAGTTACCTATTGCAATCACGACCTACCTGCAGAGTTAAAATACCTCTGTTTGGGTAAATATAAAAGCATTATCAAGTTTTGCACATTGTGTTTGCCATTAGCTAGAGTGCACTTTTCTTATCTCCCTTTGCGCATTGTGGATATCGGAATGAAATATGACGGCAAGGATTTATTACTCATAACTGAAACTCGTAGGAACATGTACCCCTTCAGAAACTTAATTCCAACAAAACACCCGAAAGCCTACAAGATCTAAGAAAAAAAAAATTAAAGCAAATCTTGTGAATTTGATACAAAGCTTTTTGCAGATGGAAAGTGAAGATGAACGCAAAACGGTCATATTGCAAGCAATATACGAGTTCCATAACTTTGCAAGCACATGTACGATGGAGCAGGATGTCTAATTCAGCATCCTCGTATTCAAAGCTTTAATTTTACGTATATTTGCTGATATTCATGTATTGTTAAGCTACTAATCCTGGTTGGGAATATCAATTGAATAGAAGTATGTAAGTTAAAATTATCTCTTAATGGAATAGACACAAATGTTTGACATATACAGCATAGGCAATCAATTTTTCTTCACTATGTTATTGGTGTAAAATTTCTAAGACATCCGTGGATAGCACAAAAGAAGACTGAAATTTAAAGTCATCTTTATGGAGAAGTTTTCCTTAATCTAACCAGATATACAAATAGGTCACTGTGATAATATCGGCACACATAATCTACCCCCCCCCCCCCTTTACTTTATCAAAGGAAATTTTGAAGTACTTCAAATAAAAACACGGGTAGATAAGCTTGAACATTTCCAAAATCTCCCCTCGATATATGAAGCGGATTTAGCTTCTTCTGATTTCATTACCTTCTTGTAAACCACGAGATATAGGTGAACATCTTATAGTTAGGAGACAAAACTAGACCCAGACAAGGAGAACATTTGCATCTGTAGATATAAATTAAAATTCATAATATATATATTTATTGAATTTTGAAATCAGATACATGTATACTGTTCTTCAATAGCAATCATACGTTTATATTTATATATATTTAGTATTTTCTTCCTTATTTCATAAGAAATCCGATCGTGTTGATACAACCACTGACGAAGCCAAATCCCATATTGTCAGCCTACAAATACATGCAGACACATTATTTGAACTTTAACAAACGCATTGTTTAGCAGTGACAACGTGTATTCAAATTCCTATTATAAATAATATTCTTATTACCACTGGCATCACAGAATATGTAAAGTTTTGTTTATTACAAGTAATCAAAAAGGGTAACATGTCAAAAAACATAAGCATAATGTTTTCAAAGTTACAATTGTTGTTATATGTGTTCAGAATTTCTATCTATAATTTAGTTATGGAATGTGTAGATGTCATAACCAGTCATAACCGGTGACAGTCTACTCCTTGATCGAGTTTTGACTCAAATATACCTGGAGTTAAGCAACAAATCTACATGTTTTAAATATCAATGCATTCATCTAAAATCAACACTTGTAAAAAAAAAAAACCTTTTACAAAAGAAACAAGAGAAAAGCTGTCAATGTGACTGCAAACCGAGTTTTCTTTTGAGTGAACAGTATCCATAATCCATTTGTCAACCCTGAATTGATAAACACTACCTATCCAGAGCAATGGGTTACTCTATATATGAGCAATATTTTGCCAAAAAATTAATAAGTTCAACAGGTGGATTTTTTTCATAAATTATCAAAAATCGAAATCCTAATGATATAACACTGTGCCGGATAATTATGCCAGGGCCAAGGTGGCATTTTTGCACCCGTCTAAGCTGCATAAAATCCGAGAGGAAGTCTTAATTTCCTATAGGAAAATTACCTGTCTGAATGAAATTCCTACAGGAAATACCATTCTCCTAGAGGAAATACAATTCCTATAGGATTTTTAGAAATTCCTATAGGATTGTCAATATTTCCTGTAGGAGAATCATTTCTCCGATGGGATTTATCATTTTCCTATGGGATATTAATTTTTAAAGGTAAATATCTCACCTGTCAGGTGAAACACGCTAAAAACAAAAGTGGTTATATACTCTCTAGACAATGGTCTATCATTTGGTATATATGGATTTTTCCGAAACTGCATCTTAAGCGGGTGCAAAAACGCCACCTTGGCACTGGCATAATTATCCGGCACAGTGTTATATGCACATCTCTGATATATGTACTAACAATTTATCTGCAAAACAACAACTTCCTATCTTGAAAACTGTAGGAGGAGTTATCCGTACAATAAGGGTACCCTACATGCAATATTATGCGAAAAAATAAATAAGTTCAACAGCTGGTATTTTTTTTCATAAATTAACAAAAATCGAAATCCAAGTAATATGCACGTCTCTGATATATGTACAATTGATCTGCAAAACACAACTTCCTATCTTGAAAACTGTAGGAGGAGTTATCCGTACAATAGGGGTACCCTCTGGCAGCCGCTCGCCCTCCCGCCCGACCGCCCGCCATATTCACCATTTCAATAACAGAATTTTCCCTTTGGATAACTCGGCTAATAAAAATTATAAATGGAGCATTTATCATTTCTTCAAATCATTTCCAAATTCAAAAGATGGATTCAAACATAATGCGCTATCAAACTTTTCCGACTTAAAAAGTTTTGTCAACTACCAATAGAGGGCGCAGTCGAAATGAATGTGAATTTAACCTGGGGCTAGCTGCAGAACTGTAGCTCAACGGAAAATTTGGGTTGACGGACCAAAGAGCTACGGTTCCATCCATACAAAAAAACTGTGTATGTATAATGCGCACAAAAAGTTGCGCACAGTTTTGGACTTATTAAACTAATTTAAGAATATTTACAAGAGGCATATCAAAATAACTTGTAATTATGAAATTACGACGATTGGGTTTTGATTTCCTTATGCAGACCCATGCATTAATGTAAGGATAATAAATATAACATATCTGTTGTTTATTCAGTTATAAAAATAAATGTTTAAATCAAAACATCGGTTGGAGCGAAGACCGTCACCGATTCCGGCGTTTACACGTTTTCCTGTATGAAAGTGGATGAAGGCTGTATGCCTTTTCACTTTTCTGAAGAGATTGGTGTTTATGTATCCATAGAATTACATTTTGTAACAGAGTTATAAAGAGTATCCACGAATTATCAAGACTTGTATAGTTTACTACCCACAATAAAATAGAAAATTAAGAAACTCAACAGTTTTCATGCAATAACGTGGATTGTGTGTTCCAAATACAAAATAATTTTGACAAAAGTTGTCCAGATAAAAAGGTTTTACAATAAGACGATGACTGCGAGGAGAGTGTGCTGATAGAGAATGGGCGCTTATATTATAACACATTCATTATGCAATTTATGCATCTTCCCAAGTCAAGAGTCTCTAATACGTTCCTCTATACACGTAGAGCGGAGCGGATCAGAAACCCTGGACGATAATTTATGATGACTTCATTATTTTGAAATCGAGAATCGTAAATCAAATCAAAATTAATATTTTTTTAAATATACAAAAAATCGAGAATCTAACAGGCTCATTACAAGAGAGGCAACTCATTGTCTGATTTGCACTTAAAAGTACATGTAGTTCTCTTTGTATGCGAATATAGATCTAGCAAGGAAATTGTTTTCCGGGGTATGATGTATAAATATACATTTTTGTAGGAAAAACTATCGATCGTTCGATTAGAAAATGAACTTTTTCACTGGTTCAAAAACATTGAGTTTAATGTAGAATTACACGTGGTACTTTTCTTTATAGCATTGTAAAAGTACATATTACTAGCATACGTGCCGTATATCTAACCTAGAGAAAATTTATTAACATCGGTTTTAAATTGATTAGTTTATATTTTTTATCTATTCGTTATCTTCTATAGAAAGAAAATGCATCATTGGATTAAAACAATTATTTTTTACGAGTTATACACATTTTGTAAATGACATTCTATGGTAACTCCATCAAATAAGAGTTAAGTGTTAATCTTCCGACTTTCATAGTTTCTATAAAACACAAGTATTGTTTTCGCGTGTATTTACCTTATAACTACCGTTATTTACAGTACCTTTTAGCCAACACAAACCATTCACTCATTGTGAAATGATTGTTTTGCTCTTTTGCAGAAGTTAGAATGTTATCGCCAATCCTTGCTTTGGCAGTCGCTTATATATATATTTTTTAAATTTTTGTATGCAATGGTTTAAGATGAAGCAATAAACACATTTATGTTAATAAATATTGAAAGGCTACGTATAAATGAAACCCGCCTGGCTTTCATGCAATCCTGCGAAGAAGCCCCAACGTTGAAAGGACGATAACTCGTACAATTTTTGTATTTTAAAAGATGATCAAATAGGGGGTAACTCCTCCCTGATCTGAATCTGAAGCATTGATATGAACCAGAGTTCCACAGACCCATGACTTCTTAATATGTATCGGTATATAGCTGAGTTATCGAACACAACGCGTGTACAAACTTTACCCAGTATCAAGAAAGGTCAGGATACTGTGAAAAAATGCGGAAATAAAATCTAAGAGATCCCCGGTTGGATTATAAGTGGTTATGAATGTGTGTAATAAAACGAGAGAAGAAAACATAGAAAACGCACACGTACATATACACACGCGTAATATTCGTGGTTGTGAAGATAACTGTTGCACACACATATGTAACCAGGATGTGCTACGACGATGAACACAAGATAAACATAGCAACAATGCCGAGGTACTTAGGCACCGTGCTCAGATAGCGGGCCACACTTCCTTATAAACACTACGCAGATATTTAGCCGCAGGCGTATACATGTACAATATAAAGTTTAAGGCCGTGTAGATACATGTATGTACGTAGGGTTTAGTTCATATAAAAAGAATTAAACAGTTTTTGATTTAACGAAAGGGTTTAAATGACCACTAAACCTAAATGTGAGCAGATCAGAACTTGTCTTAGACGAGTCAGTAATCCATTTCGGACGAAGAAAAAAATCAATATCGAGTATTTCACAACCATCGCTCTCTAAAACAATAAATATATCAAAGATAGTCCAACAGGAAATGATATGTACAACAGAAACTGACACAACTGTGATAGTGAATAATGTGTATATTTGTTTGGCGGGAATAAAACCCTGATTTTACCTGCCGTCTACGATGGCCACCCATAGCATAATCTCCAGCAAGCAATTCTACTTCCTCCTTTCGTGTTCAAATCATTGGGAGTCGATACATACAGCGGTAGCGGCCTCGTGCCTTTTTATCACTATGAATTTACTTCCTCGTCATATCTAGCTGGCTTGTGCATGTAAACGCCAGTAACTGAGATAATAAATCAACACCGTAAGTAGAAATCACAAGTATATCGTCTTTACTTTCCACGAGAATCCATGTTTTAGTCCATCACACATTGTCAATGGCGACTAACACTCAATTAAACATCCTTGTGTAACACGCCGATGTTATGCCACGTTAGTACGAGCCAGGGAACGTTTTGACCTTCAAACAGGACATATTCGTACCATATCTCTTTTTTCTGTTGCTCTTTTCCTTATCCGGGATTTGTACGAGTTACAGATCGGCATTTAATTTATGTGTACACTCTTACGTTCGATACTCATGCTCTCGGAAGGTCAAATAAGGGGTCATTCACCGACACAAACAAACACACCTTCACTTATAATTGAAAAACTAGTGACCCAAATATTTTTTTTTTCCCAAATTGATAAATATAAAATCCTTATTGACATAACAGAAAACCACTCTCTCCTTCTTCGTGTTTTTCTGTGAGAGGCTAGTATCGTTGTTCCGAATTTCTCGCGCATGTAAACAAAGCCTCTGATTATTATAGGCGGATCTACAAGTTTGTGATAATGAAGGTGTGTTATACGCCCCTGACACTGAAGCAAATAACAAAGTATAATTTACTTCCGCCTTTATAAATGTTAGGCGCAATATGGAAATAGTATATTCATTTTAAGGTGTTGTTTTTAAATGCACACTGTTGAATAATCAGTCACTCGTAAAATGTTGCAAAATCTGTAAATCTACCTTTTCATCCTAAAACCTTATCTAAAGTATGACGACTAGACTATAGCTGTTTATAACCTGGGTTTATATCTAGGATATCATAAAATATGACGATCTTGTAAGGGTGTGGACACGATGTACGTGCATTCTACATCTCTAGTTTCATAGCTAAAATTGCATACGTTAACTTACACACGGTAATTAAATGTAAAGTTTTCGCCAACAGCGCAAAAAAAAAAAAAACCAAAAAAAAAAAACTTGACCTGGATCTTTTTACTTAGGAACACCTGTTTGTACTGGGGGCCTGTAAATATTTACCTACGTGAATGTTGAATAACAAAAATAATTACTCGTATATACTTGCAA
Source organism: Magallana hongkongensis (assembly GCA_016163765.1). Taxonomy (NCBI): domain Eukaryota; kingdom Metazoa; phylum Mollusca; class Bivalvia; order Ostreida; family Ostreidae; genus Magallana; species Magallana hongkongensis. The sequence goes on from WFKH01011801.1 coordinate 13,533,916, forward strand.
CATTTTGATTCTTTTAAATGTCTACATTTCAAATTTTAAAAAGTGTTCTGTTTTTGATAGATGCTTTTTCTGAAGCGACGCTTTCTAAATTTTGAGGTTGTCGATCCACATTAATCTTTTCAGTAATCTTTACTATTTTCTATGGTGCTGTTTATTTATTTATTAATTTTTTTCTTAAATCACTTTACGTTTAAACATATTGTGACGATAAATAAAAAGATATTGAATTTTTTGTTAAGAAACTCCAGCATGTCAAAAACAAATAAAAGCGTCGAATTTTTATTCACTTAAATTAACTTTAATTAAAGCTGCATGGTCCTATTTTTAGGCTATTACAGTATCGAATAATTTTCCATACAAACCAATTATCTTAGAAAGTTATAGACTTTCGCCTATTTACACCAGCAGAATCGGTCTCCTTTCAAAGTTAGAAACATTCAAAGTAATTAAAAATAATTTCTTTTTGGGCAAACAAAAAAACCCAAACAAAACTGCATCATGGGAATGTTTAGAAAAGGGAACTTTTTGGTTTCGTCCCCCGATTGATTGGGTTTTAAAACCCGCATATTATGCATCGATTGAAAACAAACCAAATTTCAGAAATGTTAGTGAACAAAATGTACACATGTTTATTTTTAATTTGGCAAAACATTATGACCTTTATCAAAAGCGACGTCTAAGTTGTAACACAATCATACCCGCCTCGACGTCGGGGGCGAATTTTACTGTGGCGAAATTACACGATACCCTTTTATTTTCGTTTGTTTTGTATTCAAATTTGTACATCATTTTCTCATTGAAATATGGCTTAAATGACTGGGAAAACTACTACAATGTCTATTATTATACACATACTTAGCATAACCATCGTTTAAATGCGCACACAAAATTGATACAAAATCGGACCAAGCAGCTTTAACCAATAATTGTGTTGCCGCACCTCATCGCTATCGAAAAATGCATATTAATATATAAGGATCAAGATATATCAAGGAACGCGCGTTACCGACCAAGAATATTTTTGAAGTTTGCTACAGTACAACTTGTATACCTTGTGCGTGTATTTTAAATTCATACATGTTTTTGCACCTTAAATTTAAAAATAAAAACATTTTCAATTAATCGTTATTAAAACTAATATGTTTTACGGTGCTATCGTTGTGGCGAGCGCAGCAAGAATTACACATACCTTGTTGCATCATTGTCAACTTAGTGATATTTTGACAGTTATCAACTAACATCAAAGAATTTTTAAGAGAGAGAGGAGAGAGAGAGAGAGAGAGAGAGAGAGAGAGATGATATATTTCTAAGTTTTAAAAAAATCTTACAAAATACATAGACTTGCTTCCCCCTAAAACCGTTCCTTACTTTTGGAGAGAATTGATCAGTCTGTAAAATATAATTTGTTTAATTTTGGTCAAAAGTGTAAACAATAAGTACAGTATTATTTTTCTTTTGTACCTTGTTGTTATCTGTCTTTTATTTTTTCCCCTGGTTCATATATTTTTTTTAAATGTGTTCAATTTTGCATTCTAATTACATACGTTGAATGTGCCCCGGTCCCTGTTTGTTAGTGTGTAATTTCCCATTTTTCAATTTAATAGTTTGACAATATGTAATATCTGCATATATTTTTTAAATATTTATTTTTTCTCTTGATTCTTTTTTATTTAGTTTAAAATGACCTATTTTTTCACCCCCTCCCTACTTTATACTTACTGTACATGCATGCAAAATTAGTTTAAAATTGGATCGATATGACAGTAAAGTATGGCTCTTGCTTGTATACATGTACATGTATATATAATCTCTCTATCAAACAAAAAAAATTTAAAAACAAATCATCTGAGGTAGTTATCGCAGTTTATACTGAAATAGCTAGTACACGCATTACAGATGTTTGATCCACCTCTAAATTAATCGCGGGAAATATAGCGCGAGATCACTGTGACGTCATACGTTAAAATCAATAGTCATTTGTTTACGTATCTCGACTCAATACGAAGGTATGGAAGCCTGTAACAAATCTGTTGGGTCTCGCCGAAGCTTGTGCGGTACTCAAAACGTGTCTTCAAACCTCAAGACACCGTAAATTACGAGTTAAATATCGGCCATTTTTGGCATAGTACCACGGGGGAAAACATTAGAGAGCATTATGGGACGTAGACAAAAAATTTTGTTTGATGAAGGTTAAGTTCGTTCTTTTTCCCGCGCACACTGGTTCTTAGAGCTCGCTACGCGAGCGACGCTTCGCGCCGCTCGCTGCGCTCGCTATTAATCAGGCTTGTTTATGATGATGTTGTGTTGTTGTTGTTGTTGTTGATGATGATGATGATGATGGTGGTGGTGGTGGTGGTTTAAAATTGTTATCGCGGTATTTATGTACCAATGCGATGTATACTAGTAAAAATGATGATGACAATGATATTTCATAAACATAATGATGATGATTAAATCAATTTTTATATTATGATACATGTAACATAACATTTATTCAACTATATCCAAGTTATGGTCACATGATGAAGCATTACCATTCAGTAAACTGAACGTTAAATGAAACGTATTGAAAGGTCACTAAATGGCGTTGCTATGTCATTTAGTCACCTTTAAGTTACCTTTCAGTCATATTTCAGTTGGCTGAATGGCAGAGCTTTATCCTGTGGATGACGATAAAAGTTTCATGTATAATGAGCATAAAAGCTGTATATTTATATGCTGCTGCTGCTGCAGATGATGATGATGATAATCTGTCCGGTGTTTTGTTTTTTTTTAACCAATAGAAGTTTATAGTTACGTGTATTGTGTTTATAGTATTTGCATGGCTTTTACATGTAGTGCTGATTTCTAACTTTAATTTTTATTATTTTTCTTTTAGCTTTCTTGTTTGCGATAGCTATAAATGTTGTGTCAGCAAGTTGAAGTTGACACGTATTCAGTGGTGACATTGAAAAGAAAAAAAAAATAAATGATGGAATGCGTTTGCTTGTATGAAACAGATGGCGTCTAGTTTTTGATCACTAGGTCATGTCACATCAACCGATAATTACTTACCTTAGCTTACGAATACATTTTTTAAAGTTTCTATCCAATGAAACCACCTTAGAATTTTAGTGATTTTGACTTTAAAAAATTAGCCTAGCTACATGTGTGATCAACTACCCCGTCGAACAACTAGTAAGATTTTCTGGGTACAACAAACGCTACTTTAAAATTGTTTTAGAGTTTGAGATGAAAAACATCGTTTATTAGAAACCAAACATAGTCAGACAAAATGAGAGGATTATCTTAACGACTTAAACAGGAGTAGAAGCAACTATAAAAGATGCCTATGCAAATTCGGAGAAGAATGTGGTTGTTGAGAATTAAACAAAACATAGCACTGTCCTTGCACAAACAGTTGATATTGTTAGGACGACAATATCTCAGTTGTTGTCGCAAACAACACTTATTAAACAACATATATGACAGAAATCAAACAGAGCATACAAGTGTAATCTCACATTTGAAACCTCCTTCTATGCCTGACATAAATGTTATGTAACCAAGTGGGCGATCTCAAAACAGCCAACTCATGTGCTTGATTTCCTTTGTTTTTTAAAGTAAATGATCATCTAATGTGAACGTCTGAAAGTTGCAAAAATAATTCAAACAAAGGAAAACATGGTTAATGTTAATGATTGATGCATCATACCAACTAAAATGATTGTCCATGCAATGTATGAGTGAATGTATGAGTGATGTATCCACACATGCACATGCATGGAAATGAATGCATATGCGTTTCAAATTGTCGTTGACACAATTTAGATATATAGAAGTAGACAAGGATTTTTACATGTTTCTCCCGAGTTTTTGAGTTGGATCGTAACTATAAGTTGATATACTCAGTGCCACTTCAGAGTAAAGAGGATAGCGAATGAAAACTGGTGTTCGAAAAAGGGCGCGCTTAATGATGGTTGAGAAATTGTGACTATAAATGTCCTTGGTTTATTTTAGATTTATATACAAGAACGGTATGTTCGCATTTCATGACAATGTACATATATGTCCATTCAATCTAGATAGCATAGACAATCTTCATTTCAATTCAGTTATTTTTTATATGATCAAGAACAAGTACTGTTAATTAAGGTTCTTCGATTCTTAATAACTGTTATACATGTACCATACCAACCAACTAATTAGCAATCCCACAGAGACTATTGACTTTATGTGTGTATATATAATGCGCAGAGTTATGCAGAGAAAGTGCAGTCGATCTTGCATAAAATTGGACAAGGACATTGTCACTCACATGCAATTTTAAAAAGAAGAAAAAAAATACACGAAGGTGTTTTCATATATATTAATAACTTGAGTTCAAAATCGGGTTTTTAGTCAAATATTAATAATTTTAAGCCCCCCCCCCCCCAAAAAAAAAAAAAAAAAAAAAAACTTTACAAGATATATATCATTGCAAATATACAAAAAGGGGTCCTCAACATAATTTTACCTATATTAAGACAAATTTGAATACAATTCAATTGCTTATGAGAATATTAAAGTATTACAGACAAATGCAGACTATGCATAGCAAAAGAAGAAATGTATGTGTTATTTGTTCTTCATGATAAATATTGTAGTAAAGTATATTAAGCGTAATAATTTCATTCATCGAAAATAGCAACGAACCAGGAAGATTATCTAAAAATAACTCACCGAGTGTTGCAGTATTTCGTATAAGGATGGAGAAACATACTTTTTGGAATGAACAATATTCCGTTACCCCTAGAAGATTAAAACCTCCCGTTGACGTTGACTTCAGTATTTCAAATAATTGATGAATCGACCGGCACACAAATCACATTATGAACGGAGCAAAGAGCAAGTTTTTTTTAGACCGGCAACGGCTTAGTTTGACGAAATAATATTTTCCGCTGCGCGACACATGAACAGATAGGAAAAACACAAGTGCATCCGGATTTTCGGGAAACTCGCACTCGAGTTTTCTCGCCCGACCCTTGACGATTATCAGAGGAGGGTTTAGCGAATCTGAGTCAGTTTGATGGCTGCACGGCTTAGGCCCAAACTGTTATGTCACTTAAAGTATACAACATCCCTTGTGTCTTTTACCCCCCTTTTTTTTTTTACACCACAACAATTTTAACATGTACTAAACCACTTATTTCAACATGCCTTTATCGTTAGAGCGAAAGGAAAATGAATGAACGATATAAACCGGTAAATGGATAGCTGAAAAAAAGCTTACACTTACCTGCTTTTTGGTTTGAGAATTGACTCATTAATTATACATACAGTGATTAAAGTTTACTATGCCAATTAAAAGACCAAAACAAAATCAAAACAAAGCGACCACGTGACTGAATCACTGATGTTCTTATTATCATCAATCAAGGACCTAAGTCATTTGCATATTTGCCTGCATTTTCAGAAAATTAAAGCGCTGCACAATAGTTATGCAATTTGAAAAGACAATCTCGGATTTTTGTGTTTTATATATAGCATGACCCATGAGCTAGCGGGAAAATCCAGAAAGGGGAATTTATTAAGAAGAGTCATGAGTTGAATATTTTTCATATTTCATGTAAATCATCCATCAAATAATAACTATGAGGCAAAAGAAATCATGCCTGTCTGGTCTAAAAATGAGAAACGTATTTTTCTGTTGTTCTTGCAATCCATAAGCAAGAAAAGGACGAAAAATTAATGATGAATATACATGTAGTTTGCATATAAATATGGACGATGCATAAGCTAGTTCATCGTCTGCATCATACTTGAATTTGAAAACCTCATCTCTTTTAAATCGCACAGGTATATATATTAAAATATAAATACCTAACACATGTCATGCCAGCATTTCAAAAAGAAATAGATTAATATATACATGTACCGGCGAAGCTGAAAGAAAGCGATGGAATTCGAGTTAAGAAAATTTACATAATGTGAACAATGCATTAACTAACTAACTCTTGAGCTATCTGTTTACAAGTGAGTAACTTTACATGTTAAGCGAGTAATACATTAAAGCTACGGCATTCTTAAAAAGTACACATCCCAGCACATTTAAAAATAGTAGCTTATTTTCCCTGATATTCCCCCTTTATTTCTCCTCCAAAACGCTTTTGACTATGTCTCAAAAACCATTATCATATAAAACATCGAAATCATGATTATTTGAAAAGTTAACTTCATTTAAACAATGACAAGCGTTTTAAACCTGATGAAAATAGCAATGAATATAACTAAACAAAATATAAATAACAATCGCTTGTCTTTGTTTCATGCAAATCTACCTAACCTCTTTATTTTTGGTGCGTGAGAGGAAGAGTTTGACACGCATTCGTACATGGTAAAGCCATAACAATATTTTGTAAATAATCACTTCGAAAGTTATTAAAAAATAAAGTACCTCCCTTTTAAAGTCTTTTTCCGAATTCTCTCTCTCTCTCTCTCTCACACACACACACACACACACACACACACACACACACACACACACAC
>WFKH01011801.1:13540432-13556027 GCA_016163765.1 Magallana hongkongensis
ACACACACACACACACACACACACACACACACACACACACACACACATTTTCTCTCTCGATTGAAACACCTGACAAGACAATAACTGATTTCGAAAAACAATATGGTCCCATGTGTCACTATTTGCTAAAAGTCCGGTTTTAGGCTTCTATGCATTTTGCAACACGTTGGTTTTAATCAAGAAGTTGTACGATTATAGAAAATTCCACACTTTAAACAAGTACATGTATTTGCATTTAAAATTCTCCAAAACCCAATTTTTCCACCCCCCCCAAAAAAAATCCAAAACAAAACAAAAACAAAGCAACAACAACACAAGACGGTAAAAACAAAAAGGTAAAAAAAGTAGGATAAGAAAATATACAAAGTAAATTATTAAAAAATACCTAACGATGCAATATCAAATTAGTATCACAATACGTGAAACATGCATGAAACAATTAGATAACTATAAGACAAACCTAGTAAGTTTAAAAAAACCGTAATGTAGATCTATAAATTCTTAACAGTAAAAAACTTATTTAAGTTGAGGTAATCTGGCAACAGTGGTTCATTGCATGCATTACAAAGTCAATGTACACAATGAAAGTTTTCCCTTATTGTATTTATTTCATCCCGATCAAATTAGAGTCTAACGAAATTATTTTAATGGTTTATTTCACTTTTAAACACTAACGCATATTCTTCCGTGGTCTCTTAAAATAGGAAAAAATAGGATGGCCTTCTTTATCATATTTATACATTTTTTCCTACAAATGTTCAAACATGTACACTCCTCAGAGCCTCAGTATATACATGTACATTGTGTATACATTGTATGATACATACCGTATTTCAACATTTTTTTTTCAGCAATGATTTTGAATTTTACAATAGAAATTTTGTTAAATCTAATTTCAATTTGATATTTTTTACTTTAATAAAAAATAAATATATTACAATTTTGAATGCGAAAAATAGGGATGGAGTTAAGGGAAATGACAACATGACCCTATCTGTACATACTCAACAAATGTAAATAAAAAATTGCACGTTTGTGAATTTATTCAGAATTGTGTTTACATACAACGTTTGTAATAATTTTTTTGCAAACATTTCTCTTTGAAAATAGAATTAAATATGTAACACCCGCAAACGTACTAGACTTGCAAACATATTTGTAAATCTTATCGGATATATTTTAAAAGAAGTTGTTTTCTGTTGAAAAAAAATAAAGTTTCTATTTTTTCAGGGGGTGGGGGGGGGGGGGGGGGAGATTTTGGGGTTTGGTTTGAGTACCTCTTAGAATCAAAAGAATTCTAAATTGAAACCTCAAAATCATTTGTTTATAATAGAAAATTAAGTCCTTACCATCCGTAATAAAACTGTGATTAGGCTTTCGCTTGAAACTTCGATTAAATTGATATATTCTATAGCTAAAAGTCTGTAAAGCACGGTACAAACTTGCTATATTTTTGCATGCAAAATTTTAAAATGACTAATTAAAATGGGAGTACATGCCTATGGGCATAACAAACATTTCGAAATTTTACCACATGTTTTGTCAAAACAATTGCAAAATTAGAAAAAAAAATAGTGAAGTGTATTTTCTTTCTAATCTCAAACACTATATGCATATTTCAAAATCTTGAAAAAAATGAGTACAGTACTTACTCCAACCAGTCCGGTAACTCGTCAAGCTCCAAAAGCATTTTTGAAAATTCAACGCGGAACAGGTAAGTGAAAGTAAAACAAAAGATCGACCAGGTGTAAATATCTTTATATAGAAACGGAATCGCATCGTCACACAAATAGGAACCAAATTAATTAAATACAAGAGCACGTGATAGCTGTAGAAATCTCCACGTGCAGGGATTTCCCAGACAATGCCGGCCTCCAGAGCTTGTGATCTACCAGGAATGCCCAATTGCGATACCTGCACTTTTTATCACCCATTATGTATTATCAGGTATGATTATGTATGTTTTTTCTTCGTAAACAAAGAGAATTCAATCAAACCTAGAGTGATATAGTTTTTTCCGGGTTAAATGCGTCACGATTTGTCTTTTAGATCGCTAAAATCTTTGCGCTTTCTGCACGAAGGTTAACAACATTTTACTACAGCTGGTACTATTAATGCAAGCTTATTATCATCACCACCAATGCTAAAAATACATCTTTAATCAGATTTTCTTTCGTAAATGTTGCTTTAACTGAAACTTACAACAACTTAGTTAATATCAGTTCATTAACTGTATGTTGATTTAATTAATTTCGTTTTAAGAACGCCATAAACAATAACAAAAAGAACAACAACAGAAAACAGTCTCAAATAACAAAATATTTTGCAACTACATACCGTAATACCGGTATATTCATAAGGTTTTGCCCATATCAAGCTTTGTTTATTAATACTCTAACTGCAACTGCGTTTTAAAATGATAAAAAAATTATATAAATAAATCATGTGCTTTAATTTCCTAAAAATGGATGTTTGGCAAAAAAAATTATTAACGCACACATATGGAAAAGAGTAGACATTTTCCCTCTATCAAAATATACATTTGGATTTAGTTTTCCTGAGAGATATACTGTAACAATATACAGTTAATATGATGTAAGGAAATTGTTTGTTTAGTAAATATATCAATAAAATTTTAATCAATCTTTTTTCAATGTTCATTTTACTACACATACTAGTATTCACATTAGACCCTTTAAGATTACTAAATAACCCTGCTACAAGCGTTTTTAAAGAAATACATATGGATAAAATATTAAATAGTTTTGGCTCATACAGTATTTTTGTACAAATGTTAGAAAAAGTAAACAACAGATTTGAAAAATTATATTGTAAATTGCAAAAAATCGCACTTAAAAGCATGAATACATTTTATGAGTTTTTACATTTTCAATAATTTTATATTAATGATACTTATAACTATCTAAAGTGAATCAAATATTTTTAAAAATTGGTACAACAGTTCTAATACATATGAGAGTAATTAATTTCAAATATGAAAACAAACAACAATTAAAGTATATCACCATTTTTTACCCATCAAAATTATATGTTAGAAAAAAAATCAATCAATTGATTATATGAAATTTTACTGCTCATTCATGAATTTTATTAACATATCCATATCTAAAAAATAGTGTGTTTCAATTCTTTATCCATGTGAATCTGTAAAGTTTTGAAGCACAAGTCATGTACAATTGAAAGTCTTTGCAACCTTTTATCAAATTGTTAATTAGTGAAAAAATTACATGTAGGCTCCATCGACATTCGCAAAATTGCTTAATGGGACAATGTCTCTATTGGAGTTTAATTTTCAAGTCATATTGTTCCAATTACAATGTCTTGAATGCTTTATTTGGGTAATTCTAATTTGACTAAAAATGACGCCAGTCAGTAATTTATAAGCAAGAAAGAGAGCTCAGAGTTTTGTGTTTTATTTGCAAGAACCATGCTTTTTTTAAACAATGTAATGTAAAAAAAAATATTTTTAAACAGACCAGTAACAAACACAAAAAACTGCTTAACTATGTTCAAATATAGCTTTTAAAATAGAAAAAAAATGTGATCTAAACTTTTTCCAGTATGCTACCTTGGTAAACAAATTATTTGATTTTGTTCGCATAAAAAATGAATTTCGAGCTCTGTACCTCAAGCTTTGGATACATATGAAAAAATCTCAATTATAACTAGATTTCTGGTACTTCAATTATTGTCAAGTTTCAGAGATACTCTTGCAAAACACTCTAAATGAAATCAAAAATGAAAAAAATAAATAATTGACAATGCTGAGCTCAAAACGTGACCATGCCTCTTAGAGCCATTCTTGTAATTGTATATTACATATGTCGAGAGAAAATATATGATGAAGTTATGAAGAAAATAACTTGAAAATATATGTAAAAGTACACAAAGATATTTTTTTGTTAACTGTTATAACTAAATATTGCATGAGATGTACAACAAATTCTTAATAAATGAGAATAAAACTACATGTATAATAAAATCCATCCAAAAAATAAGGAAGAAGAAACCCCCACGCACAAATAAACGCCTAAACATTATAACAAAGACATTAAAAAATAATGGTATGAAAAAAAGAAGTATTCATATTATGGTTAGTTTGTAATATTCTTTTATAGAGATAAACAGTATAGTTTACAGAAAATATGAATATGGTTTTTCCAATTACGGATTTGTGTGTACACATATCTAATTGATGTGATCTCGCCTACTTTTTCTTTAGTGATATACGACCACGAAATGGATCTAAGCTGATCTAGACAGAGATGTCAAAAACCCGTATACACTGTAAGCAATCAATTCAGACCTACTCGTTGGCGGATGAACAAGGGAGTTGCGAGAGCTTGTGATAGAAATATAAATCTATGGGGTATCAATCCAATTCAAAATCTAATTACAATTCAAATGAATTTTTTCCCATAAAATCCAACAAATATTGAGATAGACAACAATGGGTCATAATGGTTGTAACCTTGATTTAATATTAAGTTGCACAACTTTCACTTTCATTGATTTTTAAGGGATTCCCTACGCTTTTTGCACAATATACGCATAAAAGAAATCTTTGTTACTCACAAAAAGACGTAAAACACGACCAACTGGAGTTTGTTAAGTAGATACTAAACACTACAAAATCCACACATATTGCACATAATCATCATGAAAATCCTCCGTCTTTAAAAAAAAGTCTATCTTAATTTTGAATTTTTATAATTATTATAGAAAGCACTTGTCCCTTATTGCCTAAACAAATTCAGCATGCAAACAGTACAAGAAGTGGCACACTATCATTTTAAATATTTCTAGTGGGAAAGAAGATACTTTACACTTTGTTCAAGTCAAAATATGTTGCATTTATAAATCTTATTAAGGACAAGTTTTTCTTACATCAAAGTTATTTAAAATTATGTTATCTAAGAAAAATGTTAAACAAGTAACAAAAAATGTAAATTTCCGTCTTTTTCCCGTCACTCATCGCTCATAAACATTGTGCATCAATATTTGTACAATATATCTCTTCTCTTCATGATGAGTAAAATATTTCATTAAGTCTTAGAAAAGAGACGACAAATTCTTAATTCATAATATTCAATTCCTTCTGATGTCGATCATTTTGGGAAAAAAATTGAAACATGGATTCAATTTTCTAAATCTCTATCCCTGGACGTCCGGCAAAATAATTGCAAAATTATAGGAATACAAACTGCATTGACCTCTATCAAAATTTAAATAATAATAATAGATTCAAGAATTAAAGAAGAAGGATTCAAGCAAAAGCTTGATTCCCGCTTACTCTTTACGCCGGTATATCTATGAGATGACGCAGATTGTTTTTTTTAAATTGAACATAACAATAACAACAAATAATTGATGAGACCACTAAACCATTAATTGTAGTTTCAAAGTACTTTTATCGTCCAGGTTATATGATGTTAATGTCTAAACCTTTATTTAGATATCCTGCCCAGGTATGCCTTAGGTATTTCTAGGCTACAATTTTTCGTATTATATGTCATACAATAGTTGTCATCTTCAGAAAATTAATAAATTGATATGACCGACAGAAAAATAAAATTATAATGACTAACAGGTCAGAACTGAAGTTTTAACATTACAGTGCTGTCAACATTATCTTATGGAATTTTTCTGTTTTGTAACAATTTGTTTTATGTTTGAGCATATAGTAAAAAGTTTTCCACTATAATAATTAATTTATTCTATAGATACTAGTATATTACAAGTTTACAATTTTTGCTTGAAAATACTCCGACTTTTACAACTGAAACTCTTCATACATTACCCTTACAGCATTATAGTATATAATGATACAGCATCCGTTAATGATATGAAGTTGTATAAGTGGTCAGAAGATTGACCAATTATGATATAAATTTATCATTAACGCACTACCTAGCCATTAATTAATATAATTTTAAAATTATATCATTAATCATCAAAATGCATATGATTAATGATATATAAAATAAATGACTAACAATAATATATATTTTATTGCATTAGTGGATGGACTTCAACTATTAATGAAACAATTTTATATGAAATGTTACCCATTTAAACACATCATTTTTGCATGTCCCTCTGTTTATCTCTCTGGCTCAAAGGAGTATACCTTATAAATTATTTGACCGGTTTTTACTTTGGGTTTCCAATTCTTTCGTGATAATTAAGTTTATTTTAGGCGCAGGTTTATTATTATCACGAGTTCTTGTCTGCATAGGCAGTCTCAATGAGTAGGAAGCAACACTTAAAGTAATTAAAATATCAAAATAAGAAATATTTTCAATTTCATCTTAAAGAACTCCCGCCACAAAACATAATTCCTTATACATAATTATGTTTTTAGCCTAGTTTATTACTTATACTACTAGGTTAATTGATTATAGTTAATTTTAAATTGTATAATATAAATAAGTAACAAAACTTGATATGAGGTGCATATTTTCGGACTATAGATAAACAAAATGTCTCTTGAAAAGCAAAGGAACGAACCTGTTAAAGACTGTTCTGAGATATTTTGTTAAATTTGTAATTTTTCCGAGATTAAGCTCGTTTTGTAGAAATTCCTTTTATCAAAAAGGAACGTATGATATTATTTTACCTCAGATTTCCACTAATCCTATAAAAATAAATCGTTAATGGTCAACGATGTACTTTTTGCGTCAATTTTTTATTTTCTTATTGGTAAAAATTTTAATTTTACAGTTAATGATATAATTCTATACTGGACAGTTTGGCAATTTGTTAAGAATAAAATTTTATCGATAATGGTCAGGATTCTGACCATGCACTGATGCAACTTTATACTTTCACAAGGTATCAACAAGGTACAAACAAATGACACCGTCATGAAATAAAATGAGGAACGTGATTGTCGTCTAAATGTTTGTAGATGGTGAGTGGAAAATTTAGACGCCAACATGGCGGACGAAAGGTCTTTTTCGTCGCATTTTCCTCTTTTATATATTAATATACAAAAGATTTTAAGTTCTCGAAAAAACCCTTTTATTAGATTTGTAAATGACTGTATACATAAAGACGGGTTGTCAATTCAAGGCAAGGCGTAGTCTATTAAGTAATAACAAGTATATGCACCTACCAAGTGTCCAGTATTTTGTTGTTCATGACTATCGGCGAAAAAGATAGTTCTAAAAGTAAAATTGCATATAATAAGTTTTTTTTTTTTTTACAGAACTTGTAAAAGCTCAGATAATTACAGATATGAAGATGTCAAAAGTAAAAACCAAATTAGTTTAATTATCAATAATTTTTTAAACAAGCTATATAATTTGCTGTGCAAGACTATTTATGAAATAAAGTTGGAATAGTGAAACAGCATAAGTACTAATCAATATCAATCGAATAGCTCATAAGATTTTATTTATTATGTTATTTTTTTATTCAAAGTTGCAAAACAGCATTATAGTGTATCATATTCAACAAAATACAAAAAGTAAAGTACCTTTGTGAAAAGATCAAAACGTTTGAGTTTAATCCAAATTATTTATTCCAGTAATATGTAGGAAATGTTCAACTTGAAATCACCATAATTTTCGCATTGAAATAATTTTAAATTGTATCCCGTCCTCTTAATTTATTCAAAGGAAGCAAATTACCTTTATCCCCATGCAGTTATTTCAATAAAGTAAATGATATTTTAATTTTTATTGTACATGATTATTATTTTAGGTGGTTCCCATACTAAGAAGGAAGGAAGATTAGGGATATCCACAAATTTTTGTCGGGAAGAAATTAATGCCAAGTAAAGATGGAATACACAAATCAACAGCAGTCATTGGATGAAATCTAACCTTATTTTTATCTATGAAAGATCGTCAGGAGGAACTTAAATGAACCTCAGTGCTACCAACGCCCTATCATTTGTCTATTGCACTTTAATTAATTATGCGTTAATATATCATTACGTGCCCCGGTCATTGTACAATATTTACATTTGCATATTGTTTCTTTATATCAACCAGCAAAACCGTTCATTTCTATGTGAACTTTTAAACGGGTCAAGACGTCATATTTTTCACGTCACAATTATCACCATAAGCGCTTATGGTTTGACGATTGCAATTTTAAACATGAACACCCTGACATATATGATTTAATGTTAAACATGTCCTACATATTATTGGAACAAATAGTCTAGATGTTAATTATCCTGAACGATTTGCCTATCTCCAAAAAAAAAATGTGTATGTTCATTTCCCAAAGTTTTGATTATCAAAGCAATAGAACGGATAAAACACATGAAATATCAATCATCGCACTTTTGCTAATAAAATGGGTGAATAAAATAAACAAATATGCGCTTCCATTATATAACAATCATCATAGAAACTTACTTCACGTTAATCATTTTGCAACAATGTTTTTATGTGGTCGTTATATACACATTGGGTATAGTTATATAATTAAACAAAATCAAAAACAACGAATTAACAAAGTTTGTTTCATTTATTTTTTTCCTTTTCTTAATTCCAAACCTTCATCATCACAGTCATTTCATTTATTTTCCCTATTAAAATATTAATTGGTCTAGTACATGTAAACCATGCACTACTAGGATAAAACCTGCAAACACTATAATAATAGGGTGATATCTTTCAGATTTATATTCTATTAAGTTCATCATAGTTTGGCACTGAATTTTAGAGAAAACAATAACTTTACCAAGATGCAAAAGGAGGTTGTTAATTTTTAAATAGCATGGTCCTATCATCCCAAGATTTTAAAAGTATCCGGGACCAAAGTAAACAAAATTAGGCAATGTTTTTCCAGATTCAACTCTCCTTTGAGGGGATAAGCCTTTTGGCTGGAATGTATACTGCACTTTAAAAAAAAATTCCCTCTGTATTTACAGCAAAGACGAAACATATCTGCTAGGACTAAATGTAGCGCGAGTATCATATGTCCGCCATGTTAAGCAATATGTCTTGAGTTGTAAACAAAGAGACAAACATGAATATTTGGTATGCCGAAGAAATTAAGGATTATTTTAGGAAAAAAAGATCTTCTCTCATCTAATTTAAGATTCTAGAACTTAAAAATCTTACGATTGTAGTTTTAACTAGCAAAACTAACGGTAATTGTGACTGTGTAAACAGTTTCAATCATTCAACAATTAAACTGCAATATCAACTTCAAAGTAGTTTGACGAAAATCTCTGACTCTAACGTCTCATTTCTTTCTTCCTTGTGGTTTGAACTTCACAAGGTCCTGTTTCGGTTCTTTGTTGACACTTCTCTTTTACTTCTGTTTCAGAAAATAGCTATAAATAGCTGCTCCATCTTCCAGCCGGTAAGATTTGAACTTCACAAGGTCCTGTTTTTGTGTACACTGGTTAAGGATGTTGAGGTTCTCGCATTGACACTGTACATACTACTATACTAGTATCTCTGAAATGCCAATGTATGTATGTATTTGGATTTTTTTATATTCAGTTAAGTGTAATACATTTTAACGTTTCCCTGTTGTCGAAGAAAATAAGGCATTGATCGAGGGGAGAGAGAAGCTATGATATCCAAACAATTCTGGCAGTTTTTACACTTTTAAAAGTTGCAGAAGGACCTCGTTTCGGGTGTCACAAACTAAAGGGAAAAGATTACAAGTATTGCAAAGAGTTTTCTAACGATAAGTTTGGAAAATTCGAGATAAACCTATACATTATAAGAGTTTAGACACATTTAGTAAGTTTTTCATAATTTCATAATTTCAGCACGTACAATATTATAAGCTTTTATTTGAAGCATATAAATATATTTTAGTTACATGTGCAACATCCCTTGTAATGAGGGTTAAAGCTGTATTCATACAAATAACAAGTGTAAGAAAGTTTCAACCGTTAATATCTGCGTAAAATAACGTTGCAGGTCGCGTGAAACGGTTCAATAGAAGAGTAATGTATACATGTAGCTACATCTTAACGCAATTTGCAAGAGATATTGGCCTGGTTGCCCTCCAGAAATATATATCATATACTGGCAAATTCTCCACTAAACTGAAGCTTAATTGCTATATTCATTACTATAATTAACAATAAAAATAAACTTCTTCCGTTTATTGTTTTTTTTTTATTGTAAAATAAAATACACATGTATAGCATTAATATACCCTTATTTCTACCAAGTGACCGATCATTGTCAGTTTCAGATTTTAAGATACATCTTGCTCAACATGGGTAGTAAAACATTATTTTGTCAAACAGATGCGATACAGTGGGTTCATAATATTAAACAAGATTTACCCATGATGTGGTCGAAAGTTCCGTGCTATCTCATTGATCTATCATTTTAATTGTAAAATTAACAATTGAATACATCATTTCATGAAGATTTAGGTCACAGTTCTGATTCTCCAATATAACAAAAAAGTCGCTCAAATAAGAATTCTTAGAATGCACTTTAAAACATTTATCTTAGTTTTTAATTGGTGCTGATCAGATTATTATGTCCATTTTTAAAACAAAGCACTTGCCATATAAAACACAATGAATAATGGACCTGAAAGAAATACAGTGTCATATTGATGTAATGGTTAATTTATATTTTAAAACGAGCGGCAATAAGTTAATTATCAATCGGATATTCTGTTTCGAATCTAAAAAAGCGTGAACAGATCCAAACACGGATGAAGAGTCCCTGCTATATATCGGTACGAAGGAAAATCGCGGTATCGTATCTGTTTATCACGTATTTGTCTTGCCAAAGATTTTTTCTTTGATTATGAATGAGAAAAATAAAAGTATGAATGAATCCATTTACTTGAACGTCATAGAATTTCATCTTTGTTAGAAATAAAGTTTTCTTTTTAATGAAATTTTAGCTAAATCATGTGATAAGGTATTACGTATCTGTTTTAATGCGAAACGTCTCACAGGCAGATCTTAGTAAAAGGGAGACTTTTAAATTTTCTGACAAACCACCACAGACGGCTGCTATAATAATTTGAAAAGACTTCTGGATAGTGACTAGTTTTGCTATGTAGTATTTTAAAATCATATTACAGGTACTATAATTCAGTACTGCATAAACCAGGTACATGTAAACGTATCTGTTTGAGGTT
Organism: Magallana hongkongensis; assembly: GCA_016163765.1. Classification (NCBI taxonomy): domain Eukaryota; kingdom Metazoa; phylum Mollusca; class Bivalvia; order Ostreida; family Ostreidae; genus Magallana; species Magallana hongkongensis. The sequence continues at coordinate 13,551,545 of WFKH01011801.1, forward strand.
AAGTGTACTTCTATTTATGGGATTTAATTAAGATGATTCAACTTAGAAGAAAGAATGATGGTTACCAATGTAAATTGACTGAAAATGTCCGCATCCTGTAAAAATTCATCTTGAGATTTCAAGTTTAATACCATACTTCGAATAGTCATAAAACAAAGTCTTGCTATACAACAGCGACATTTCGTCCGTACCATTACGTAGCGCATACATATAGTGAGTAAGGTATGGCATCAGATATGTAATCATGAAAATACCCATTATCTCTACATTAGGAGTACTTTTACTCCTTAAATATAGCAGAAATGTTTACAATTAGAATGTGACATAGTTTTTCACAATATAACATATTAGTGGAGAATTTGCCATGCTACAACCACATGCACAGGTATATACAACTCTACATCAGAAGTTCTTGAAAAGACTAAATTTAAACTTTTCCGTTGTAGTCAAAGAACATGTTATATAATATAGTTTTTATTGTGTTTCTCCCAAGAACCGGTGTTCTCACTTTATATATATATATATATATATATATATATATATATATATGGAGAGAGAGATAGGGAGAGAGCACTAAATAAAATCAACAACACTAGGCATCTTAAAAGTGTCGGATCTAATATATTGATACTAAGCCAGTAAACTGAATATATAAAGCACTAAAAATGGCTAACGACACGAACAATTGAAATTGTCAATATAAAAGCACTAAAATAATCAACGACACGGACAATTAAGTAAAATATTGTCAAATTTTCGGGACGTCCTGTCCCTTCTTAAGGACAAAAAAATATAAAGATTACATATGGAAGGAGAAAAAAAAAATTTAATTTTTTAAATATGAATTTGTTTAATTTAATTTTAATTTATATTTTTTTTTGTCCGGAAGAAGGAACGAAAATTTGACGATTTTTTACTTTATTGTTCGTGTCGTTGGTCATTTTTAGTGCTTTTTTTATATCTCGTGTTATAAACGTGTATCTTTCAGATCCGACACATATATATCGGGTGTTGTTGGTTTTTTAGAGCTTCTTATATATATATATATATATATATATATATATATATATATCGTCCTAGCCTGCGCAAATACAGAGTTATAATATTAATCGTCCTTTTCTAAAACGTAGAATCCAGTTATAATTCAATTTCAATAACTTTATAAATCAAATCAACTACGTGTATAAAATTTAATTTATGTTTAAAAATAATCTTCCTTTTTATTCAATTTATTACTTATTTATTAGGGTATTGTCCCTGATGTTCTTTGGTGTATTAAATGTTACAACTGTAAAGCCTTTACTTTCTTCATTATGTTACTTACATTACAATTGGAAACTAGACATCATTGAGATGGTCAAAGGGCCCCGCTACAATAATGTACAATAGGGTGAAAAGCATTTCAGATAATTTTGCTTTGACCTTGACCTATAACTTAGAATTTTTCCAGCTGGCATAGAGCATTTAATTCAATCTCTTTACCCCTCACATACAAGCATTTCTGTTCAATCTTAGCAAGATTATGCAAATGGGAAATAATCTATGGTCTAAAACTGGATTATTTAGAGATCTAAATGACATTCACATTGACTTGGTTCAAAGTCACCGCAAACCCTTCACCAAAAGCTCTATTGATATGAAGTATGAGCAAAGTAGGGCTAGGGGGTGAGTATATATGCTCTGAAAAAAAGGATTTTTGTGTGGTCCGATATTACCTTGACAATTGACCTAAAACATTATTCAAGGTCACTGCATACCCTTTGACCAAAGGCACCATGTGGCTGAAGTATGAGCTAGATTGAACCAAGGGGAGAAAAAAATATGCTCCGGACAAGGATTTTTCATACAAATCTTCTATGACCTTCACATTTGACCATGAAACTTGGTTCAAGGTCGCTAAACACCCTTTATCCAAAAGCTGTTTACGTGAAGTATGAGCCAAATAGGGGTAAGTGGAGAGTAGATATGCTCTGAAAAAAGGATTTTTGCATGGTCTGATATGACCTTAACCCTTAACCTACAAACATCATTTAAGGTAATTGCACACCCTTTGACCATAGGCACTCTGTGAGTGAAGTATGAGCCAGATTGGACCAAGGGGAGAGAAGATATGCTCCGGACAAGAATTTTTCCATAAAATTCTGCTATGACCTTAATCTTTGACCTAGAAACATGGTTCAAGGTCACTGCATACTCTTTACCCAAAGGCTCTCGGTGGATGAAGTATGAGCCAGATTGGGCCAAGGAGAGAGAAGATATGCTTCGGACAAGACATCTCGGACGGACATACGTGCGGAAGGACGGCGGCGGAAGGAGGGACAGACCGATCACTATAGGTCGCCCGCAGAGCGGGCCCTAAATAATTATTTTGTGCATTATTAGAAGAAGTTGTAAGTAGTTAGAACTTGTTTCTCATCCTTTTGTAATCTATTCAATAAAATATGTTAAAACCAAACTTTTATTGAAAAAAACCCCATTATATTTAGTCAACGCAATGGATCCTCGAAATTGATTCTATCACAGTTACCGAGCAAATTGACCAATGATAAATTACTTTTTGTTACTAACTGTGCCAATGCACGCCTGTGAAACTTCATCATTGAACATTTTAAAAATCATTTCATAAACCGATTACCATATCAATTAGATTACTAGAGTTGCCAAGTACATGGACTCATGATGAAGTATCAACAGTTAGTTTTTTTTAATGTTTATTTCATATGGTAAACTGATTTTAATAATAAACGTTGAAAAAAAGCGGATTAAAAAATTAAATATTTTATAACATGACACTGTTGAAAATCCCCAAAAAACCTTTCCAAAATGTGACTTATTCACAGGTCACACTTCTTACAAATTTGTTATCTGTGAGAACGTCATATGCAACAGATTATAACATCTGTTTTTCATTCTCAAGATTTTACCAGCATTTCCAAAGAAATCCTTTTTAATAGTACAGAACCTGAACACATACCATCAACCATACAAGCCAAAATGACACCAAATTTGCCGCTACCTACACTTCTTATACCATCAGTGCACAGGCACCTGACGTTATATATTTTTCTCATAATAAAAATATATACCCTCTACCTAATAATACAAAAGGTACACATCGCCGCCATCTTGGATTTATTTAAAACAGTCACATCAGTTTAACTTGTATTAGACTGTAGGCAGTAGATGTTGATTAGGGGTGATTTTTATAAATAACAGGTGTAAAGCACCTTTTTGGTTGAATCGGTTGAAAGCTTAGGTGTTAAAGTACCGTTCGGAAGAGGGAGATGATCGCAAAATAGTTTTACTGATGGGTTTCAAGCAAAAATTTCACATGATGTGACAGTTTTAAATAAAATACATCCAAGATGGCGGTACCTTTGATTTTTTGCCTTTTTGATTTTTGCCAAATAAAAACTTCCCCTGACCTTGCTTAAGCAATTCTTAAGCACTATTAGAATGGGGGATTCCAAAATTTAGCACATGGGATAGCGGGAGTATGTTATACAGTTTCGTCTACGACGAGCCATTTATCTTCCAACTAGTTGGAGTAGCATTGATGCAGAGCTATGGTTACTTCATACGGGTCAGACTGCTCTCCAAACCTTTTTTCCCTCACAAGACATGAAAAAACCGCAATTTTCAATCCCCAGGTCCTACGCAAAATGTTATGACTTTAACTTAGAAGCCAACTGTGCTAGAAAAAACTGTCAGTATCTACACTTGCGTTTAAAATGCGGCCACTGTCATTCCTCTGTTAACTGCTGGCAAGGTCAATCAAAACAATTATCAAAAGTCTCAAGCACTCTACCTGGTACATCAAATCCTCACTCCTTTCGTCCAAGACCATATCGCCCAGTTAAACAATAAAGTACCTGGCCTCTGGGAATTGGGTTCATCTCCAATAAATATCTACCAATTGCAGCAGTCGCTTTCAATCTATACCAGGCTGAAGCGAGCAGCCACTAACAGCAGCCACTAAGCCCGTAGAAGCTAGCAGCCAATAAGGAAAATCATCAAAGTACTGAGAGTACTCGAATCGAAAATTATATTTTACTTTATTATCGGCATTCTTTAATTAATAACAAGTAGATTTATGCATGACTAATTTGTATGAGCATTGGCAACTTCGGAGGCAGTAAAGCTCGCCTGAATAAGAATTATAAATGCGTTTGTGTTTAATGAAATTAATGAATATTGGTATTTGTCTATACTTGTGCTTAAAAATTGATCCCCGGTCTGTTTACTTCTCTCCGGAAATACCATGCATAAAAATTCAGAAAAGTAGTCTAATTTTAACAAAAAATAGGACTTTCAGACATCTTGTATCGGATTTTATTCTCATAAAAAAATCAGCCTCTGTCAAAACGAAAACCAAACAAGAGAAATCCAGAGGTTAATTTGGAATTATTTTGTTTCAGCCATGTTTTGACGTGAACCTTCGAGAAAAAAACAAGAGATTATTTAGCTCACCCGAACTTTGACA
>WFKH01011801.1:13561027-13577021 GCA_016163765.1 Magallana hongkongensis
GGCAGTGAATTTCACAATTTAACATCAGGAAATTATGAACATAATAACAATGCATGACTTTATCTCCCACGACTGTGATATTACAGAAAAAATATTAAATCAATACATCTTCACTGTGTAGCCATATTTGCCCCACCCTAGAGCCTGATTTAGGTAGAGGGTTTCATGGACATCATAGGCATGCATTTAGTTTTTCTCAAATATATATGCGAGTAAAAAAGAAGATTTTTAAAGATTTAATGTATTTTTACTATATAGCCACATTGGCCCCGTCCTAGGGCCTGAACCCCTGTCCCAGGGCCCCTAGAGCTAAGGTATAGATAATCCATGGGATAATAGTCAGAGGAGTCTAAGATTAGGGTTTAGACTTCAAAATGAAGCTTAAAATGCAAACATACGACTCTGACATGTCAATCTAAGGGCTATGATACTCAGGTGACCGTAAAGGCCTGTGGGCCTCTTGTTTAAAATTTTCAATAGATAATGATTTGGGGGGGGGGGGGGGGGGGGGGGGGAAAACCAAGCCCAAGTGGTTGTGGTTGCTTGTATGATCTAATGTCTGGGGTCTCAAAATCACATCACTTTGTTAGGCTGTCTAAAAAAATACACTGTGACTTGCAGATGTGGCAATCATTTTTGAGTGATTAATACATGTATTCGATATGAAGTGTTGTTTAGTAACTTAAAAACGCAATTGAGTATTTTATGATAAGGGCGATGCATACCAACAACCCAAAATTCACAGGCCAATGCTGACTGTAACCATTTTCGTTGAGGTACTACCGCCAATACTATGGTTCCTAAAAGGCACCCCGATGCACAGGGGCTTGTGTAGAGAAAAAAAACATCGATAAAAAAAGGGGGTACCTTAGAGGAAAAATATCAAGGGAGGACGCCATCTTGGATACCGCCTCGCTTCATCAGCTAATTTCTCATTTAAAACGTTATGCTAGGCATAGTGCGTCACGTGATTATCTGTCGCTCGGTTGGTCTCCGGGTTTTTCATTAAGAAGGGTAAAATTAGAGGAGTTCTATTTAAAACCCCGGGAAAATGGACGGAATACAGCAGAAAGCATTAGAAATCGCATTAAAAGGCCACAACGTTCTGTTAACTGGTTTTCCTGGCACAGGAAAATCATTTACAATACGTCAGATAGCCAAAGAACTAAAAGATATGGGTAAAAACGTGCAGGTAACGGCATCAACAGGCATTGCTGCCCAAAACATGCAAAGTTAACTGAAACATTTCGGAACTTCAACAGTCCATAAATTTTTCGCTTTGAAAGATGGCAGATATGAAAATGATGAACTAGTCGATTTAATAATAAGTGACGAGAATTTCTCAGACACAAAAGGAAACATTATTTCAGTTGATACAATTATCATAGATGGTTTCCATGTTGAGTTTAAAGTTGCTGGAACAAATTCATTATGTAATGAAATCAGTGCGAAAAAACAGTTATCCATTTGGTGGAGTGCAACTCATTTTATCAGGGGACTTCTACCAATTGCCACCTGTGCCAAACTTAAGGTTTGGAGATGATGGCATGATGTGCTACCAATCTGATTTGGTGAAGAACTACTTCCACCACGTTCAACTGGAAAAAATCCACAGACAGGAAGAACCTGATTTAATCAATGCCTTACACCAAATTGCATGGTAATAAATTTAACACAATCACATAGATCTGTTTACTAGAAAGTTGTTTCCTATTATTTATCTTTTATTGATTATGAATAATGATCTTTTATTTATAAATTATACAGGTATTAAATAAATGTGTTAAAATGATTGGTCCTTTATATTAGCACACATTGTTAAGGATGAAATTGAAATTTATAGAAATTTTTATCTTTGATTATAGTGGAAATGTAAACGATGATTCGTTTGCCCTCTTATATCGCCTTAAAAGAACATTACCACCAGGGCCCGATCCTGTCAAAATGTTTGCACAGAACTTTGATGTTGAATTATGGAATTCAGACTGCTTAATGAACATGGAGGGTAAGAAATAAAATTGAAGTATTATTATTTTATTTTCATTATATACATATGTAACATTTAAGACACCCACCACAGCATGGTTGTAATGAATGTGAAGTACACTAAAAATATGTGCATTTATGTCTTTAATATTCAGGTTTTCTTTTCTTTCTTTTTGGGTGGGGAATGTATATCAACTGAAAACGGTTCTGCTCTTAGAATTCCAGCATTCGATTTTCTGGCCGATGACTTTGATGATTGCCCAAGTATAATATTATTCATAAATGCATTGCAATAGGAATAATAGTTTGGGTTTGTACTATTTCCATTACAGACCTCTTTGTTGGCAAAATATGTTTTCAGCAAGGTCTGAATTAAATCGTGAAGGTGTTATCCCCTTTCCTTTAAAGCGAGTTGTCTGAATTAAACAAACATTAAGGAACACTAAAATACAGCTCTCAACATAATCTAGACATTTTTGGCTAGGTAACATTTTACCTTTCTGCTTTGTCGAGACATCAATGACAGAAATTTCCGTCATCCAACCCTGAAACCAATGAAGCACACTTTTGATTTCAGTTACTCTTAAATCTGACATGCTGACCACAGGCCGGGCATCTCGAAAAAACTTAATCATTTTACTGGTATTTTCCAGAAACTCAATTGTTGAATCCAGCTCAGTGCATTTAATTAGAAATATTTGATATTGCTTCATCAAATTTAGCATATTCTCATCCAGTACATCCTCGGCAAGATGGTTCCTCATTTTCTCAGAAGAATCTGGACGAAGATGCGATGATGTTAGCTTATGATGGATGAGTCTAGAATTAGTTTTCTCGTCCCAGTTAGCAGCATGCAACCATTGATCCCACACAATGTGTTTACCATTTTTTGTGAGCAACCTTGTATGGAATGGTTGGTTTCCACTTCTTAAAACAGCATTTCTTAATTTCTTCATATTATGTGAGAAATCTTGGCAAAACCCAACTTTTTCTGCAGGACTAACCAAACTTTCTGTTAGGAATTTATGTACTTTGGGTTCATCTTTGAAATGCAGTCTTGTAAATTCCCGATTCTGCTGTCCCCCATCCTGCATGACAAAATCAACCTTAAACCCCCAAGACTGTAGGCCTGAAATTACATTCCCTATCACATACATCACATACAGCTCAGATGCCTTCACCCCATCAGTGGGGTAGTGTGCTATTGGAAACCTAAATCCTGTGTGCCCTAAGAATGTGATTTGTAAAACATCTGTGGCCAGTTTTTTTTGTATTTGGTTGTCCTTGATGATTTTTAAGTTCTGGCATTCATCACCAGTATCAACCCAACCAATAAGTTGATTAGTTTTCCCTTTGCAGTTTATAATAAGGTCCTGCTGAATTTTTGCTTCATCATGAAGTAATCCACCATAATACCCTGCATCTGGCAAGTTTGCCTTCTCTGCTGTTTTGCACATCCAGTGAAATATCTCATCAGAAATGCCCGATTCCTGGGTTACAGCATTTTTATAACGTCTGGGGAAGTTTAAGTATATTGCTATCCAACAAATCTTCATGAAATTTGGCACTCCTGGCCCATATATTCAAGCAAGTTTTTATGACAGATTGGTCCCATACCCTTTTCTCATGATTTTTGGAGCACTCAAAATTTTGTGCTGTGCCATTAGGAAATCTTTCATATTTTCCGGTGCATTTGGAAAAATTTCACCAAATATAACTGTCAAGTCATCATCATCATACTTGTCCAAATTAATCAGCTTCTCTTGTTTCTCATTTTTGAAAGTGTTTAGATTCATGATACAAGACCTACATGACTCCCCAATTGAATACCAGCTCAAAACTCCTCTACATGAATTGCACCTCATTCTTAATTCATGGCTGTTTTCATCCCCATTAGTGGATACTGACTCTGTTTTTATATGAATAGGAATATGCTGCTTATTTTCTACAAGTAAACCCAAGCAAATACATGTATTTAGGCTGTTTGTAATGTGGAGAATGTCATTAAGACATTCTTTGGTTCCATCAAAATTACTTGAGATACCAAGTTTTTCTAAATTAGTTATCTTTCCCATTACTTTGAGTGACCAGCTGTGATTCTGAAAATCAAGAGTGATTTCCTTCATCACCCTGTTTCCGTTTGATATTATGTTTGTTGTCATTATTAGTGTAACTAAAAGGAAGGTCTGCTTTAATATCATGCAGGGGTATTGTGGATTTAGTAGATCTGTCTCATTGAATGGGTTCAGCTGTGACTTCTCCATTTTATTCTTCCATGATAATCCTATATACACATTTTCCCTGCTTCCATTTATTACTCTTCTGTAATTTTTCAAATTTGGAAATATTTTGTGAAAAACTTTAACCAGTGAATTATCTGACACAGGCGATACACACCTTTCAATGCAGTAGTCTTTGTATTTACTAAAAATATCTTTCATTAAAATGAAACCATCTTGTGATGATGTGTGGTCTATGTTGGCACATAACCTGTGGAATAAGCAATATATCAGTCTATCAGTAATTTAGTATTATTCTATATGACTAACAGAAAATGAATTTTATTCAAACATTCACAACTGATTACCCCACCACCTACCCCACCATCCCAGTTGAAATTCTTATTTTATAAATGATATCATAATTAATACCTTTAGAATGAATTAGAAAATAAGAAATTTACCTGAATATAATATAATAACCATTAGTGAGAATAGAGTTATCTTCCCATGTTAGTGGGTGGGGGGTGCAGAATTTCTTATCATTGGCACCTATGGATTCGATTCATTTATTTCAGTATCATATAGTTTTATATAAATCTATGAAAATTATACTCTTCCAATTGGGTAATATTTTTAATTAATTGTGCAAAGTTTATATTTTATTTTATTTATTTTTCAAAGTATTCTTGATCAAATTTTATCATTTTTACATTACCCCGGTAAATATACTGGAACATGTATTGATAAATTTGTCAAAATTGTTCAAATTAAAGGTGTCTGTTTAGTATAAATCAAATGAAATTTAAAACTAAATACAGTGTTACTGTATTTACTAGTATCTTTACATATTTGATAACTGTTATTTTGTCTAATTATGATACAAATATATTTTCAGGTGATGTAAAGCTCTACCATGCAAAGGACAGTGGAAACAAAAATCAGTTATCCTCACTTCAAGCCCAGAAGCACCTAGCTTTGAAGAAGAATTGTCCAGTGATGCTAATTGTTAATATGTCTGATGAAATGGTAAATGGCTTGACAGGAAAAGTGATCGAACTACATGAACATACAGTTGTTGTTTATTTTCCAACCATAAACAAGCAATTCACACTTTCAGCATTTCCTTTCACTGTTTTTGATAAGGAAAAACAAACTGACATTACCTGCAGGAGACAAATTCCCCTAAGACTGTGTTTTGCCTTGACTGTCCATAAGGCACAGGGTCTTAGTCTGAACCGTTTATCAGTGAACTGTAAATCAATGAACCAGAATGGACAACTGTATGTAGCACTCAGCCGGGCGACATGCAAGAAGGGTTTACAAATTACAAATTTCTCCAAATATCTACTGAAAAAAACCTAATGATTCTCTAATTGATTTCTACTTATTGCCTCAGAAATACCCTCAGCAGAGCCACGATTGTTGCAATTTGGATACTACTGCAGACTTAAGTACCAGTTGTGAATCTGAATATGAAATATTATTTAATCCTGACTTTGAACCAGAGGAGGCTGTCATTGATGAAGACATTAAATTGATTGAATATGTCAATTTCATAGAATCTTATGATGAGGAAAATATTTCATACCCTTTGCCAGATTCAGTACAAATTGAACAAATTTTGGAAAAAGTAAAACCAAAATATCTTCATACGGATCAACAAAGGAATGAAATCACCGTCATTGAGAAAATGAAAGCCTCGGAATGTACAAATGTATTTTTTAGATATTTCTGGAATGCCTTTATGACTTTAAAAGACAGATTTTTTGTTGAGGAAAAAGCAGCAACAAATAAAACTGCATCAGATTTCTACAAGGAAGTCAATCAGCTCCTACTGAGTGAGAAGACATCTGCTATAAATTCAAAAATAAAATCAGAGAAAAAGTTCTAGAGACTGCTGCAGAGGCCATAAAAAAGAAAGCTCATGATAAACTGGATACTGGTGAAGTATTTGCAGAGTCTCCAGGTGGTCGGGGGAAAATACGATACATAGGTGGCTGGTGTGTACGATCGATTATTAAAGAGAAGAAAAGAAAAGTCATAAAGGACCTATACAAGCTTAAAAAGAGAGAAGAATGTTCAAGACTCAGACACCAGCTTGACCTGCTCCATCACCTAGAGACATAAGAACACCAGCTAATGCAAAGTTCTGAGGACAAAGAATCTTTAGAAGAAACACGTCGCAGACAAAATGTGCGCAAGGGGTTAACGAACATTACAGACCAAAGCTTCAACTTTTTCATGCTGCTAGACAAGAAAATACGACTTATAGAAACATCTACAAATATTGATTTGCACGGATCAAATTTTCACAGTTTTGTTATTTCTCAACTGCAGTGACCACTTATTATTCAAATCTTTTTGTAACCAATTTGAAGTGCATGTTGAAAAAGATGGTATTGTTCGGCGAAATTGTACAGAAGTACAGCTTAATGAGTCTATCCCAGCTGCGTAAGAGATACCTGAAAGATGTAAAAGCACAGAAGACAGAAGCTCACAGAAAGCAAATAAAGATGAGAGAGAAGACTGCAAACGTGAAAACAAACCCATTCAATATGGCATTTATAAAAAAAGACTCATCAGAAAACAAACTGGTTTCACATAGAAGACTGCAATCTGAAATTCTGAAAAATGACTCATTTCTATCTTTGACTTTTACCAAGGCCGATTTGGAGAAGCTATGTAAAGCATATAGACGCCCATTTGAAAGAAATCTGACGAAGAAATTAATTTCAGAGAAGCTTCATAGCATTATAACTTCTTCATCTGGTATGCTTGAGACCACTGTATTTGGAGATACAGTCTACAGCTGATGACGATGAATCTGTTGCGTGGTTTCGCGGAGTCTACAGTGGCAGAACCATCTACAAGCAAACCAACAAAGCGCACCAGCAAGACTGCAGTGTCAGGAATTCCAACAAAGAGAAAGTCATCCGAAGATAAAGGGAAAAGCAGAAAGAAAGGCGTACCAAAGTATCCCTGTGGAGTATGTAAAAAAGAGTGTACAAACAATGTAGTGGGGTGTGATGGATGTGACTCATGGTTTCATTCAGGGTGTATAAATGTTACAAATCTTGATGACTTGCCAGATGAATGGTTCTGTGAAGACTGCAGTAATCAAAATTAAAAACAATCAATCTTTTTTGCTTTCAAGTTGGTTGATTTGCTCATTTCCATGCACAGATCCGTTGATGGGAATCATTTTGTTTGCAAGGGCAGGGGGGTGTCAATAACTTCTAGTATTTTCAATAAGTAAAATATTTAAATTTATTAAGTTTGAATATTCAAAAGGAGGGGGGGGGGCAGTATCTCCCTCTAGATACTGCCATCATTTTGAATGATCTTTTAAAAATACCATAGACAAATGTTACTGATCTGATTTCCGAGCTGGGAATTTAAAATCTTCTGCTCTAATCAATTATAGTTAAATTTTAAAGGTAATAAGATATGTATTTATATAATATATATTCTCTTTGGTTAATGATATTTTAGCTTGATTTTATGATGAATGTTTATTTAGTTTGCCCCCCCCCCCCTAAGAGTTCACTTCCTTTCAGCCACTGAGTGTTGCAAAAACAAGATTGAAACAGGGGGAAAAATAGGTTAACAATACATTGTGATATATAATATATTAAATCAAACATTACTTAGTCATTCCCTTACCAAGAAGTGCTGCTTGTATCCGCCTTCATCTTTGGCGCAATTAATTTCTTTCTTAAGTTCGGAAATCTCGCAATTCATCTTCGACGAATGAAAAACCCCGAGACCAACCGAGCGACAGATAATCACGTGACGCACTTTCGTTTTCTGCGGAAGCCAGGGAGTTGTCGATTTGGGATGTTTACGCGAAGAATCATCAAGTAATTTAATGTAGGTGTAAAAAGCAATTAAACTAGAGGTTAGATGTTAAAGAAGAATCATTTATAAAGGAATACAAACCGGCGCTTATGCCTAGCATAACGTTTTAAATGAGAAATTAGCTGATGAAGCGAGGCGGTATCCAAGATGGCGTACGTTCTCCCTTGTTATTTTTCCTCTAAGGTACCCCCTTTTTTTATCGATTTTTTTTCTCTACACAAGCCCCTGTGCCCGATGTGGCAGTTGCAGTTTCAGAAGTATTTGTGATGGATTTGAACAAATGCACAAATAATAATGTAAGTAATTATGGTCCTTGCAAGTAGAACATTTCGTGGCACCTCAACGGAACTGGAGGAGTGAAACACATATTTTTACGATCATTTACGATCATTTCATTTCCTTCCATATTCGACATATGCTGTGCTGGTGATTGAAACTTTTATGTTGTATGGACATACATATATAAGTTGTATATACATGCAAATGTTGATTATTGAGATCCATACGTTGCACTTGTGCATTTCATTGCTATTACTTATGTTGGTATTTTATATATTTATGCAGTTTATGTATGTCATTCTGTATTAATAAAAGCAGAATATGAACTTTAAGGTACAAAGAAAGCGCCGGAAAAGTGACAAGTACCCTATCATTTTTAGGGAAAGTTTACAAAAGAAAAAAACATTATTACTTTGAAGGTATTTTCTTAAATATTCCATTCCCAGCTAAACGATTTTGTTGATGTTTGTGTAAAGAAGAGAAGATGCACTGTCTGAAAAACCAATTAAAAGGATAGATAGTTTCTACAAAGGTGTGAGCAACTCTACTTGTATGCCGGGAAAAAAGGACCCAAACATGAACTCCAGAGATCCAATGGAAATGCAGTTTTCAGTAAAATAAAAAAGGACCGTAACGATAATTTCTTCTATGTTGATAATTAGCAGTGTGTACTTTTCGAAGTGAAAGGTAAGGAAAGAAGGGTAACTGGTTCTTTAATAATTTACGCCAAACCCTTATAAAATCAGATGTACAAAGACTACCAACAGATTCTGGTTTGGTTGCCACAAGAGTTTACGGTCTTCAAGTTTGATGGTCTATACTGACGTCCTATTATGTTAAAAGTCTACAGTAAAGAATTAAAAATGATAATTTGTTTGTTAAATAAATATAACTTTTTAGGTCACCTGAGTAAACTCAGGTGACCTATTGCTATCTGTTTTCATCCGTCGTCGTGCGTTAACAATTTACATTTTTAACTTCTTAAAAACTACAAGGCCGATTGTTTCCATTTTTGGTGTGAAGCATCTCTATGGTAAAAGGAATGCAAATTGTGAAATTGGTGGCTCTATCACCCCCAGGGTGCCACAGGTGGGGCCAAATATGCAAAAAACAGCCAAATTTTCAAAAATCTTCTTCTCTACTCCCACACATGTGAGGATAAAACTGATTGCATGGTTATGATGTCCATGGAGCCCTCTACCAAAATTGTAACATTCATGGGCCCTGGGTCAGGGGTTCAGGCTCTAGGGTGGAGCCAATATGGCCATATATTTAAAATGTATTAAATCTTAGAAAATCTTCTTCTCTACTCCCATAGATATTAGTTAAAAACTAAATGCAAGGATATGATGTCCATGAAGCCCTCTACCAAAATTGTAAAATTTATGGTCCCTGGGTCAGGGGTTCAGGCTCAAGGATGGTGCCAAAATGGCCATATAGTAAAAATGTATTAAATTTTAGAAAATCTTCTTCTCTACTCCCATATATATTTGTGAAAAACTAAATGCATGGATATGATGTACATGAAGTCTTCTACCTAAATTGTGAAATTTATGACCCCTGGGACAGGTGTTTAGGCCCTAGGGTGGGGCCAATATGGCTATATAGTAAAAATGTATTAAAACTTAGAAAATCTTCTTCTATACTCCTGTATACATTCGTGAAAAACTAAATGCATGGATATGATGTCCATGAAGTCTTCTACCTAAATTTTGAAATTCATGACCCATGGGACAGGGGTTTAGGCCCTAGGGTGGGGCCAATATAGCCATATAGTAAAAATGTATTAAATCTTAAATTTCTTTACTCCCACACATGTGGGCAAAAAACTGAATGCATGGTTATGAACTACTCTACCTAAATTGTGAAATTCATGACCCCTAAGTCAGGGTTCAGGACCTAGCATTTGGAAAGAGTTGAAACGGGGGGGGGGGGGTAAACTGTTAATGGAGTTTTTTTCCCTTGCTTGTTAATCATTGAATATAATGTAATTATAAAGAAGCTGTATGATCAAAAGAGTTATGCAAGGCTTTTTATCATTTGAAACAAAAACAGTTTTTGAACTTTCAAAATAAACAAATAGACTTGTTAATAGTAAAGTAATAATTGGCTAACTAAAATCACTGATATAAAGGTAAAATGATTTTGGTATAATTGCCAGATGGTGATTCTCAACGAAGGTTGAATATTCAAAAACTGGAACAGGAGAAGTGAGTAACTTATGATGGCTTTTAAAGCTGGTTTTTTTTCGTTTGTTTAAATGCTTACAGGGAGAGTTTCTGTCTGCCCCGGGGGGATGGGGGATGGGAGGTTGTTTTAGATAAAACATGAATAATAGCCACCTTGTTATACATATGTAGCTTTTCTATGAAAACATATACACTTAAAACCTATCCTAAAAAATAATAAATATGGGAAAATTATTTTCTATCAGAGTCTTGCACCTTGTCAATATCAGGTCATGCACTCTTTTATGATCTTTTAAGTTTTTCGCTAAAATTATAGGTTTAATAGTCCTTTTTGGAAGATTTCAGGCAGGGAGGTGGTCGTCATTACAAATTAAAAATTGTTCTATTCCAGAATAAAACTTAATTAAATGCATATATGAGACTCCTTGACAAGTTTGTGTATGGGTTATGCTACTCAGGTGACCGTTAAGGCCTATTGGCCTCTTGTTCTTGATTTTCAATTTAGTGCAAAAAAATCTATGTCAAATTCAAAAAGTGTTGAAAAGAAGTTGAAACATTTCAGGATCTTAAAAGGAAATTTAAAACTGTGTTTCTTATTTGTAAATACGTTGCTAGTATTCTCATGGAAATCTGAAATAAGTATGCCGCATTTTGTTGAGATGAAAATAATTTTTGTTCGAAGACCTACATACCCAATTTTTTTTAATGCGGAATAAGAAACACTACGTATTCATTTTTGCTTTACATGTATCTTTATTCTTAAAAAAAAAACCCTGTAATTATTATCGATCGGCTTTTAAACATTTTTATATGAATTCGTATTGAATACTTTAAATATTGAAGCCAATAATACATCGATTGAAAACAATATATAATAATTGTCTTATCAGAAGACGACGAGTGATATTCTAGCAAATTAAAGATACAAGTGATGGGATGAATATAATTTCATGCACTTCGTACACCTTTAAATGATATTAAATTCGTCAAGATAAAGCAATTTATAATTTTCTATACCTCATACCAAATAGAAAGTCAGGGAATATTAACATCAAAAAGGGAAATAGGTCAAACAGATGGAAATCTAATCAGTCAGTAATCATCGCGCCGTGTTCGATACAAAGTTTTTAAACTAGCTATATCGATATATTTATCAGCCAAAGAAGATTGAGATTACTTTCTTATTGTGAAATTTCATGATTTATATATCTTCTGCATACACAGGCGTACACTGGTATTTTTTTTTTTGAAAGAATAATGCCCTGGTTTTGTAACAACGGCGTTTCTTTGGAGGGATTCCCTTAATAAAGTTCATATTATATAAGGTTCTTCGTGGTATCTAGTTGTTGAATCCAACAGCACTATAAACAGGTAGGTTCAAAAGTGTTACTACATGTAGTATATAGTATGAATCAGTTTAATAGTGTTTTACGACTCTTAATTATAACATTCAAAGAAAAAATTCAATTTGTATGATTTTGTTCGCCAATATGATAATACTTTCTTGGGCTTTAATGAAAATTTTCTTTTACGTTTTTCATTCTGCAAACTTTAGAGTAATCGCTGTATAATCATACATACACTGTAACTTATGCTTATAAAATACTACAGGTTATTTGAATAGCCAAGAAATGTGTGAAAGAATTAGTGCAGGATTCAGACACATGGTACTGACTACTCTGTTTGTCGGCGGTATTGCTATTATAACCCACATTACGGCAGTGGCGTATCCGGAATGGGACGGGATTGATGCTCACTGGAAAGCGAGAGGGATATCACAACGAATACATGCTTACGGATCGATTTGGGACTTCACGGTTACTAAAGACAGCACAAACAAATTCTTTTATAATTCTTCAGCACAACATTTGATGGACACGGGCAAGTTAAGCGTTTTAAAATATAAGTGAACGATTTTGTTTAAAGGGGAAGGAAACTAAAAATATGCTGTACAATAAATCGATTAATCATCATCTACTATAATTGTAAATCGTATTTATTTTCATTAAAAACCCCGGAACAATGAATAAATCAAGAAAATCGATCGCATAATTTAAATTTCCCGCTGCTATGGGAGCTGCCATTGAACTTTAATCTATGACGTCACACCATCTATTCCGGTTTGTTTAATTAACATAGCATCATTCATCAGTATAGCAAATCATGATATTCCTGATGACAAGTTCTGGAAATTTTGAAACAATATCGATTTGAGACCGTTCTTTTACCTTTGACTTTCCACTAAATTACAAACCAACGTTAAACGTTCGTTGAAATCTCAAAGCGGAGGTTTGTGTCAGAGGAATCTCCGCGTAGTTGTGGAAATTGTCTACAGATGCAAAGTATCGTAGAAAATGTCTTCCATCGTTATTTCGACATGGTAATTCCGACTTTAGAGAATGTTTTTTAAACATCCCGATTACAATTATAACATACTTATTTCGTAAGCGAAGAACTTGACTTTTATACTCGAGGTCATTCTCAACTTTGAATTTTAGCAGATTAACAGCTGTTATTTATTTAATAAAAATGCATATATTTATAAATACAGGTATTTGTTCTTTAGATTGACGTGTGAACCTAAACATTATCAATTTTGTTCAGTCGGATACTTGAGTAACAGAAAGGCATAAACCAGCGATTTATTCAGAGCACTGTGTATATTGTATATGTAAACCAAACCGGACTAGAGGGTGTGACGTCAAAATAATAAATATTTTTGGTTTTTAATACAAAAGAGTTCTACATCATGTCAGCCTTCAGTAAATACGATTTCTCTAACTTCAAACATGCATTAAAGCTTAATTATGTAGTTTATTTTCAAAACAGAATTACCACATGTGATAATTTAAACCACTTTATTTATTTAGATAAAATATGTTTTTGACTTTCCTTCCCCTTTAAATTGCTTTCGGGCAGTTGGTAATAACAGATTCAGAATTTAGAAAATAATTTACCTAGTTGATTCCTTTCTTTATATTCAATGGTTTCTAAGCCATACTTATCCTTAAAAATACGAAAAAGTTTATATGTAAACCTTGTGAAAAGTATCTTTTAGAATTTTATGTAAAATCCGGTATTGTAAATGATAACGTTTGTGTATCATTGTCAAAAACAATTTCTTCCTCTGTCTGAAAAAGACTAACAGTAATCGAAACAAGCTTTTCCAATATAACATTTTTAATCCCCCCCCCCCCCAAAAAATTTTTGTTTTTTTTTTTTTCTATCGAAAAAAAAACACCCAGACGTTTATCTCAATAGATTTTTAAAAATTTTAAACCATTTTACTAGTATTATCTGTGATGACGCAAGTCTTTAGCGAGTATCTTGCACGTTTTATGCAATATAATTACTGTCTATTACATTTATATCCGAGTTAGCTATAGAACGTCATAAATTGCATCAGTAGAAGATGCTGGTGTAGGGGTTCTGTGTCCTTTGAAGATAATTTAGCTACTACAAAGTCTGTAGTATATTTAGAATTTTATATAATTTTATATTTCAGTAAAGTTGTGCAAAGAGAACATTACAAACACGTAAAGAACGTCTAATCATTATCAAACGATTCATGTTATGTAATCCTATGTTATTTTCGGCTTTTTTGTAGAAGTGAATTCTGCAACCAGTATTTCTGAATGTAAAGGACTTGTATTCTAATTGAATTTAATAGATAACCATTTTAATGGTGAAACAAACATGTTACTTTTTCAGCTTGGAAGACTCCAATTGTTTTGATGACAACCTCCGCCATAGGTCTAGGAATTGTGGGAGAGGGGCTCATAGTTTTGACAGTTTTGTTGGAGAAACGTACAAAAAAGGCCATCGTCTATACATGTGTAGATATGATAGCTATCATGTCTCTATTAATTGCATGTGAGTACTGTTGATAAACTTTTACTATTGCAATATTTCTATACGTGTGAGTTTCAAGATAAGGAGGCATAAGTTATGTCCTTTTTACTATCTGTCATCTACTGTAATATTACTGGTTATGGAGGGAAGTTTGAAACTTTAAACAATATCTCGGACAAAAGATATTAAATACTACCAGAGGGCGGTCGGTTAAAATTCTTAAGTTTACAACTTCAGTGAATTATGCATTTTTCATTGCTATTTGTGTATTTTACATGTTTTGAATTTTGTAACGTTTAACGTGTAAAGCTTGTTTCTTGAAAAATTCAGTCTCTGCATCTGTTTTCAGCATTTGAGAGTCTGATGGGAGCGATTCTTTTCAAGTATAATTTTACAAAACACCAAGCGCCGAAAGATTCAGATGTCAATAATCATCTCCCATATGAAGAACATGTGCTCCGAGCTGGTTTTTACACTGAATGTGCCGCTGGTGGCCTATTCTTTATGACTTCATCTCTCTACATTTTGGATATGGTATATGCCAAACGAAGTGATATGTCTTCCAACTCAGTCAAGCCAAAAGCCAATGGTTAACAATTGAGTATCCTGACAACAACCAGCAAAAATCCTCAAGAAGCTGTGTTGATGCTAAATGTAAAATAAATTTGATGTAACATATCAAATAAAAGAGTCTTATTACAGAGCTTGTTATTTTAATTTATTTCTTTAAATCTATTATTTCTGTTGTGCGCCGTAAATTGCAACTTTTGAACACGTACGGAACTGTACCTCCCAGGACGTCCATCCGAAATTTTTAAGACTGGGAGCTACAGACCTGCAGCTAGAGATTGTATGTAGTCATGAGCAAAATTAAAGAGTTGTCTGTCCTTCATGAAAATTAGAAGAAAAAATCATTTTCTCGCCTTTTTATCAAGAGAATTATTAGAAAAAAAACTTGTACTAAAAGATGTATTTAAAAAAAAGTACCTTTCGCCATTAAGTTCATTGTAAACTTCAAGAGCTGATAACTTTGTTACTATTTAAAAAAAATATCAAAGGTTAATCATATATTTATTATTTGATAAACCCTTTCAATTCATGTTAAGTTTCTAGGGATAAAACATGCAATCAATTAGATATTAAATATGATAGTTATGGATGGACTACCTTAAAGACAGTTATGCTCTATAATGACTCTTTAACGAAGGAAATGTAGCAAAACTATTATGGCTTTTGGAAGCATGTGAAAATCACACATTAACTGCCAAAAAAAGATATAATACTATGCACGCTACATCTAAAATGTACATTAACATGCAATAAAAACTTATTTCTTATACCCGTTGTACTTAAAAAACGATACCAAAGTGTGCAAACAAGCACACTGTATAGTTTGTTGATGAGTTATCTCCCTATTGACGATATGTTTTGTTCTATTAAGATGCTTTAGTTTAACATTCATTTGATTATTTATATGTATTTTATATTTGAATCTGTGAAACACTCTAGGAAAGAGATATGAACTTGTCGATTATATAATGGTATATTATCTCAGTCTTCATCATATCATGTTTATTCATTTAAATATGTCATCCACGTGATGATTTT